>VMDO01000325.1:0-236212 GCA_007922755.1 Pedetes capensis | reverse complement strand
ATTTGAGCAGGATTTTTCCTTCTTGTAATTTTGAGTCAGCTCTCTCATATGAGTGAGAACATGTGTTAATAAAATCTCTTAAAACTCCAGGTAGAATGATAAGTGAGCAGGAATAGACATACCTGGGGTGGAGGGTGTTCCTAGAAATCTACTTTTTGGCTATCTTTTGAGCTCAACAGAACTCTGGGCCATGGCTTGAGTCTCTAAATACACACATAATTTTCTCACATTGGGGACATTTTCTTACATATAATTGAATTAGAACACTGTTCTGGATTTGTGCCATGTTCCTTACATAAAACACTACCAACTTGTGTGCGATGTGGAGAGCTTTCATAATCCTACAGGTGAGTGCCTGGACAGAGCAGGCCAGTGGCTGGCAAAAACTGCAGTGGCCCTCCCCAGGTGCCACTGGGGTTTCTGGCAATCCGTGAGGCCTGGTTTTGGTGGGATTGACCCACAGAACCCCACCAGGCCTTATAAGTCTGTCATGTTTGGGTTTGGGAGAAGTGGGGCGAAGAGTGGCCGTGACGGCATCTCAGGGACGTGGAGCAGTAGCTATTTACCTACTGTTAGGAAAACATTTCAACATGTTAAAAACTGGAACTAGGTAGGAATGACACGGATGATTCCGTAAACTGGTGTGCCTGTGAGGCTGGAAGCCAGGTCTGAACCCCATCTCCTGACAGCACATCCATCACTGTTCTGCCAGAGTGCCTCTGTGGCAGAGGTACTCACAGTAATTTAGTCATCAGGAAGGCCAAGCTCCTCGGCAAGGAAGAGGATAGGGAAAGAATAGACTGGGACTCAAGACAAATTTGCCCAGTTTAAAATTTTATCCAGGGACAGTCATAGAGAAGGTAATCTGTTTAAATTATTGATCTGATAGAGCAAAAGGTGTCTTTCACTTTTTAAAATTTTAAAATTTAAAATCTGTTAAAATTAAGATTAAACAGATTGCAAAATGATTAAGCACACTGAAGGAGATGGGGTTCTGTTAAAATGCAATCAACAAGCAAAGCAGCACTGATACGTTTTATACTAGTATGAACTTAACCCTGATTTGAATAGTCATCTCACATACCTTTTTTTCTGGCAGTACTTGAGGGCTAAACCCAGGGCCTTGCATATACTTTCCAAGTGCTCTACCACTGAGCTGTACCCCAAGTCCCTTTTGTTTTTTATCTTGAGACAGGGTCTTACTAATTTACACAGGCTGCCTCCTCCCGAATCGCTGGGATTAAAGGTAAGCACCACTGCGTTCGGTGTATTTCATACAGTTTAAAAGAAGAGTCTAGGAAGAATATTTGTTATGTATAAGAATAACTGGGCCATACTAAAAAAATGTAAGTGTCTGGACTATCACAGAAGCCTGTAGCCCTATCTCTTGACTGAAAGTCAGAAAACCCTGGGTGAAAAGTAATGCTGTGAATAGAACTGAACAGCTACAATAATGGCTTTTCCCTGTGGGTTCAATGACTTTAAGAACACTTGTTGTTGTTAGGTGCTGTCAAGTCGTGTCCGACTCATAGCAACCCTCATAGGGGTTTCAATGGCTGTTTCGGGATTGCCTTGGGAGTGGATTGCCACATCCTTCTCCCATTTTTGCGGTACTAGGAATTGAACTCGAGACCTCAGAGACTACAGAGCAGCGCTCTAACAACTGAGCTAAATCCCAGCCCCAAGGTGCTGCTGAGCAGGGTCCAACTCACAGCCATCCTATATACAACATAATGAAATCCTCTCTGACACTGTGCCACATCTGGCACTATGAATTGTTTTGGGAGTGGGCTGCCAGGTCCTTCTCCCTAGCCTGCAGCACCAGGTATTCCCAGGCGGTCTCCCATCCAAGGACTGGCCAGGCCAACCCTGCTTGGCTTCCCAGATGAGGTGGGATCGGATGCCAGCATGCTATGGCTGCAGACTTAAGAAGACTAGACGTGAGAAAGGCGGTGCTTGCTGCTTCCCCTGGTACCGGTCATGTCTCAGAGACCGCCTGCTGAGGCACAGGAGCTCGCTGACAGGAGGTGAGTGCACTGCCCTACACTGTCTTATGCTGAAATCCGGATGGGCGCCTTGAGGTGTTTTGTCAGCCTGTGTCTAATGGGAGGCTCACATGACAAAAGGGGTGACAGGTCCCCACCTCCCTACCTAACCCGGAGCTGGTGACTGAAACCCTCACCAGCATGTTTTATGACCTTGTGAAAATCTGACAGTGGGACAGCAGGATACTGGGGAAAGAAAGAGCCCAGCACCAGTTTAATCTGTGATTACACACGTCACTGACTCTTGAAAACTCCTGAGGCTTACGATTGCGTCTTCAGGCTCTTTTGACGAATTTGCTGAGTATTAACTCTTTTCCTCCTAACTAGATTTGACTCATCAATAAAAACAAAAGAAAAGGTAAGTCTGAGGATAGATATAAAAGTGACTTTCGTACCTGCATGATGCAGAAAATATTTAAATTAAAAAGATAAATCAAGCCAGGTACACATGGTGCACACCTGTAATCCCAACTTGGGAGGCAAGAGGATAGAGAGGTCAAGGCCAGAGGCAGCCTGCCCAATTTAGGGAGACCCTGTCTCAGAGAGAACAACAACAAAGAAGCTGGGGTGCAATTCATGGTGGAGCACTTGTCTGGTATTTGCCAGGCTGTGAGTTCAACCCCCCAGTACTACCAAAAAGAAAGAAAAAAAAAAAACATAAACCAATATTAATTGCAGTAAAATAATGAAAATAATGTACTTGCTTTTTAGAATTATCTGCCCTTAAAGTAGAAATCCATTTCAGATTAAAATCAAGTTAAATTTTCTTTTTAAACAGTTAAAAATAATATATGGGAGCAACATTCTAAGATGGTATTGAACTAATTAAAAAGCTCAACTATGCCATTTATAATGGTACCTTGACTTTTGGAAAAAAATCACTTAGTTCAAAAGGATGTTTATAAAAACACAAGAAAAAGCTTGGTGAAGATGAGTGAACTCATGGCAAAAAAATTCTGAACATCAGACTTTAAAAAATTTCCTAGATCTTCTAAAAGACTCTTGTTGTTGCTGTTAGGTGCCATCGAGTCGGTATCCGACTCATAGCGACCCTCATAGGGTTTTCAATGGCTGTCTGTTTCGGGATTGCCTTGGGAGTGGATTGCCAGGCCCTTCTCCCATTTTTGCGGTGCTGGGAATCGAACTCAGGACCTCAGAGACTGCAGCGCAGAGCTCTACCAACTGAGATAAATCCCAGCCCCTAAAAGACTCTACCAGAAGCAAACAGCTCATGACCTTAACAGATTTCAATATTTCCTTCCCTTTCTAGATTACTACCTGTATAAATAATACCTCAAATGTGGTTTAACAATACAAATAAGAAAAATACAATGTCACATTTTCTTCATCAAGGTTTTAATTAATAGGACTATGGTTTTGCAATGTGTTATTAATTTTAACTATAATTAAACGCTTACCATGTATTTGTATTTAATGGCTTATTCTAACCCTTAAAAAGCAATTAATTAATCTTCCAGAATATTCACCGTTTCATGCTAGAATTAAGATGGTTAAAATTAATTTTAATAATTAGCTGGCAATGATTCAGATATACTATAGCAGCAAAACAAATGATTTCATAACAGTAATTTTTACACAAAGTACTCTCAAACCTTAATAAATATAGTAATATCACATTTACCCTATGGAAGTTAAAAAATTCTTGTCATAGAAAAAATTATAGCATCAAGTATAAGCAATTAATTGAATAATGAAGCAAAGCTAATAAATAAATGATATAAATCTAAAGCAGAGATGTGTTAGTAATCGGTTTTATGATAAAAGGGAAATACAAATGATTAAGTGGAAATCATAAAAAGTAATACACAGTTAATGTTTATCAGATAATATATTTTGATATTGTCCAAAGACCTTGGAAACAAATCCTAACATTGTAAGCAATTCACTCAATATTCCTAAACTGTAATCCCCTGAGAAAAAATAATATTCTTATGTAAATGCATTTTTTCTGTTTTCTTGGTTAACTATTTTTTCCCTAAGTAAACATACTTTAATGAATTATTCTGATGAATAGGCATTAGAGACACTACATTCTAGTGCCATTTTTACTTAAAGCTCTATTTATTTTTTTTTTGTGTGGTACTGGGGGTTGAACCCAGGACCTCGCACCTGCATGCTCTGCAAGTGCTGGACCACTGAGCTGCACCCTCAGCCCACTGTTTTTACTTTTTGAGACAGGGTCTCACAAAATTACGCAGACTGCCTCAGGTCTCGAACTTGCGATCCTCCTGCCTCCACCTCCCGAGCCACTGGGATTACAGGCGTGTGCCACCGCGCCCGGCTAAACTCTATTTTTAAAAAGACAGAAAACCTGAATATTATATTGTCCACAATGCATAACATGTCATGCTAAAATTTCATTATGTTCTTGTGCTCTATTAAGATTTTCCTAGCAAATGATCCTTACGATGTATTTTTAGAGTAGTACAGTAAAATAGAAAGTTTTTTTTCTTTCCAGGATCAGGCAAGTGTTTAACTTTTAGGTAACCTACTTATAAAGAATTCCTCAAATTATGCAGCATGTTCATCTGGAATATGTACCAATGAGCCTTTTATACCTCCCCAGAGAATTAGCTATTTGTACAAGAGGCAACATTCCAGTATGAAACCTTGCTTTAAAGTAAAAGATAACAAGATTTGAAATAGATTATAAATGTCAACCTAGTAAAAAAAACCCAGCTTGTCCCTAACACGTGGTTTGTATTGGCAAATATAGAAGTCCAAGTTGACAGAAAAAAGTTCAGTTTTTGTCAGTTTTCTTTATCTTTTAGCTAGAATCATTTTGGAACAAAAGGGCAAGGAACCTAATGCTTTGCCTTCAGAACACTTAAAACCTCAAACAGTTTGTGAAATAATTATTTCTGTTAATTGAGCTTATGAAGAAAATGTAGGATTATAGAAACATTATATGTCATCTGGCAAACAGTAAATATAGTATTTTATCATCCTACAACAAGTAAATTATTGAAGGTTATGAGCAGTAAGTGTAATCTTGTTGTTGTTGTTGTTGTTGTTAGGTGCCGTCAAGTCGGTATCAGACTCATAGCGACCCTCTGTACAACAGGGGGAACACTATTATCAGTGCTTCTCTGCTGTTCATAGGGTTTTCAATGGCAGGTTGATTTTTGGGAGGGGGTTGCCAGGTCCTTCTCCCAAGCCTACAGCTTCTGGTGTTCCCAGGCAGTCTCCCATTCAGGTACTAACCAGGCCCAACCCTGCTTAGCTTCTGAGATCTGACGGGATCAGATGCCACAGGGCTACAGCTGCAGGCTAAGTGTAATCTTACTAGTTGCAAACAAGGAGACTTGCTTCTCTTTATGGAAATTTCTCCTAAAGTTATTTTCAGTATACTGATTTGAATATCTACCATGGACAATACAAATGTTCTAAGAAAACATAACGGAAAGTTAAGCCCTACTTTCGCTATTTACAATCTCTGCTCTAAACTCTGAAGGGATAATCTGAAATGACACAGGGTTTTCAGTATTTATGGAAGCACCTTGGAACTCTCCCTACCCATCTGTATTTAGACATTAGCACTATTACTCATAACAAATTTGTCTTATACTATGCTTAATTAAAAAAACATCACTTATAAAGAACATAAGTATTCAAACTGTAAATGAGCTTAGAATAGTATAAAAATAAGAATATGGCAAACATTATTTAGGAATACTTCATTTCTATAACATTTCACAGTGAAAAAAATTTTAAGTTTATAAAAGCACCGCATATTTACTTTTCTGAAAAGATGGTATGTACCATGATCCTATGCCACCATTAGAGTCAAGACCACTGTTGGGAATGGTAACTCTGTGTCCCAGGGGCAGCACAGACTCCTGCAAGATGTCACTGGGATGGTTCTATTGTTGTTAGGTGCCATCCAGTTGGTGTCTGACTCATAAAGACCCTACATACAACAGGTGAAACACTATTATCAGTGCTTCTCTGCTATTCAAAGGGTTTTTCATGGTGGATTGATATTTGGGAGTAGGTTGCCGGGTCCTTCTCCCAAGCCTACAGCACCTGGTGTTCCCAGGCAGTCTCCCATCTAAGAACTAACAAGGCCCGATCTGCTTAGCTTCTGATATCTGACGGGATCAAATGCCACAGTGCTACACCTGCAGGCTTGGGATGGTTCTTTTCCTGCAGAGTAATTCATAATCCTTCCAGTCACCTCCTTCACAGACACTACTTCTTTACATTGGTTGACTTAATTTGTCAGATACTTAGCCCATGAAAAACTGGAGGAAACCAGGAAAGCAGATAACTAAGACTATCAAAACTGCATTAAAAAAACACATAATTGTAACTTCATATGTTCTGGTTAATTGTGCCTCATTCCTACCCTATAGTATAAAGACACAGAATTAAGAGTAGGGACCTTATGACAGCTATTTCCCTTTAAAGTTCTTCCTTATTTCATTATTCACAGAAATGTTCTAGGGGGTCAAGGCCCCCAAATTCTACACAGGTAATGAGATGAAAATAATCTATAATAAAAATGAGTCTGAAAACCCTCTCTAAATTATAACCTATTCAAAACCAAAAAGTTATAAATTTATTCAATTCACAGGCTGATGATTTGAATATAATACAAATAGGCACACAACATTTTGGTTTGCCTTTCTAGGGATTACATAAATAGCTGGCATATGTTCAGATTAATTTGCTAAATCCAAATATCTAAGGATTTTTAATTCTCTATAAATCTCAAATCAAGAAATCTATAGAACTAGCAATCTTTGCATAGACCTCAATAATTAACATCAGCTGCTCATAATTCTAGTGACCACAGTACTGAGATCTGCCCTGTGTATTTATTATTAAACAATACTCTGAAAATATATGTGATACTAAGTTATTCATGTTTATTTGACAGCTGAACCTCCACTGCATCAAAAAGAGCACAGGAATCAATGAACTACCCCATCACTTTCTTTGTTCACCATAAACTAGAAAATTACCTCATCTAGAACTTTTCATACCTAAGAACTCTGGATTTAAGGTGTTAATCACAAAGTTGACAGGTGAAAGGTAAAAGCACAGAAGTATGGTCATGGTTTGTTAATAATACACATATGAAGAATGCCACAGATTTTTTAAACCTTGAATTACATTAGAATAAAGAAAATTCATTATTGACATTATTTCCCCAAATCCATGCAGATAAGATATTTATGGGGGTTCCTTTGAACTACACTAAAAAAAAAAAAAAAAGAAAAGAAAAAAGAAAAACCTCTGAAGATTTCTCCAGAGCTGATTTACATAAATTGTAGTCAATGATGTCTAGAATTCGTCCTAAATCTTTTTAGACTTTTGCATAAAATAATCAAGTGTTCTTTCCAGAAAATTAAAATCTCTAGGAAATTTCTACATATTTGCTTATATCAAATTCTTATTTAGAAACACATTTACTTTGCACTTGATTAATTTAGAAAGCCTACTTTGCTCCCAATCAAAACAAAAAAAGATATCTTATTATTTCAGTAGCTTGGTTACAGAAATTTATATGAAGAGCATTCCTAAAGCTTTGCGGCTATAGCCAAAATGAAAAAAAAAAAAAACAAAAACAAAAAACAGGAAGCAGTGGGGGCGACAGCAAGAGCAGCAGCACAAAGCATGCACTCGGTGGGTGACACTGCACACACGTTCACAGGCTCTGCAGCCACAGGCAACGGGCGAGACACAGGCAGAGGCATGGGGAGGCGCACAGTGCAATAGTCTCTTACACGTCTGCCTTTGCCAGCTGGAGGACAGGACGGGGAGCGCTTCAACAGAGAGAGAGAACACAGCATGTTACAGAGATTCACAGAAAACCCCCAGGGCCAGCTGTCCACACACAAGCTGGTAAACAGACACACAAAGCCACCGTTCTGGGTAAGTGGAAAGTACACATAGTTTCAGCGAAAACTGGAGGGTAAAATGGTAAAGAAACAGATGCTCAGACCAGGTCTATGGCTGATAAAGTTTTCACTGGCCTACGCACAGCCACCCACAAAATAACATTCCATCAGTTTCTTTTCCAGAAAGACTGGCAGTGGTGAACTGAAAAATATGACCAAAAATGATCTAAACAACTCGGATTTAGTGTTGGCAAGCATTTAATAGAATGCTTAATTAACTAGCTTTGCTTTACATACCGAGTAGTACTCTTTTAAACATGTTCCTTTTAATGACAGCAGTTAAATTAGGAATTCATTGGTACTGACAATGGAGTAAAACAAAAAGTTACTTCAGTAACATAGTCGATCCTGACTAGACATTAGGCTTTGCCAAAAGAGTGACTTTCACCTTTCTGGCCTTAAGGAATTAAGCAATTGGGAAAAAGTAAAAATTATCTCAAAATACTTCTCATGTTCTTAAAACTTCTGATGCCCAAGCAGCAGAGCTTCACAAATACATGTATGTAATTAGGCAACTTCCTATGTTCAATGCAACTTAACATCTACTAAGCAGTTACCATACATCAGGAACTGTGCAGATTTCATATGGATTGAAAAATAATTAAGACATGCGACTTCAAAAACTGGCAGAGAAGACATCACATCAGCAACCATGTGACAAATGTGATGCTAAAGATACACAAAAGCTTGGTCTGAGAACCTACAGCAGGGATGCACAGGATTTCCTTGGGTCCTAGAGGAGGAAATTCATAGATAGGGTCTACAGGAGCCACAGAGAGTCCTAGGAAAGCGAAAAGCTCAACGACGGGAAACATCTTTCACTATTACCAGTTCTGCTCTTATGGTAACTCTGGAAGATGCGTAAAGAGGAAACATTATTTTGTTCTACAGGAAATTAATGGGCCCTGTGTCCCAAAGAGTTAGAAGCACAGCAGGATTTCTAAACAAGCTTTTATTTCCTGGTCTGGTCGGTTACAGAGGCAAAAGTCTCATACCAGGAAGGATTTCTTCCTTCCCTTCTCACTCAGAAAACCAAAGCAACAAACAATAAACAAATAAACTCCCAACCCTCCCAGAGTCTGGATTGTGCTAAAACCATGAAAAAGACCATAAACATCTCAAAGTAAATATATTATCACTACACTAAAAATTAATAATGACACAGAGTCACCATAGCAATACTTTCTTACCACGTCCTCAGTGGAAAAAGGTTAATTATACATGTTCCTGAAGTAACATTTACAGGAGCCACCTGCCCTGTGTACCCACACACACTGTGGTTTTCCACAAACACTGAAATGGATTCAGGCCAAACACTGCAAAGTGCCACTTTGTCTCATTGTGTGATTTCAAATACCACCTTAAAACGTGTTTTACGTCTAGGTCTATGAACTGCCACCAGAACTTTAAGGCTGAGTACAGAGCTAAGCAGACAAGCAGAAACCAGCAGAAATAATCATCTATGATCACATCTTAGGAGCATATATGTGGTTAACAGTTTTTAAGTTTTAGTTAATAGTCTCCAGAAATGTTATTTAATAAAACACCAGATAAGAGATGGACTGTGTAGTCATGGTTTTTCATGCTAGATTGTGTAAATATATTATTATATCATATGTAATGCATAATAAAAATGTGAACTATATATAATACACAGCTATTTGCAAATCTGAAATCTGAAACTTTCTGAGCATCATAGGATTTTGGATTTTTAGATTAGGGATATGCTCAACTGGAAGCGCCTATGCAAATATTCCAAAATCCAAAAATCTCCAAAATCGGAACCACTTCTATTCCCACAGTATTTTGGATAAGGGATACCCAAGCTACATTGCCTAAACTGGGAAAGAACTGCACAGGATAATCTTCTGAAATATGACATCTTCAGGTTGAATTGTACTGAATATATGAACAGAAGTCCTAAAAATAAGAAATGACAGAGGAAATTTTGGGAATGCCACAGTATTTCAGAAGGAGCCAGTACAGGTTTTGGTCCCAGAATTAAAGAAATTTTCACAATAAGTGGTTTTAAACCGTCTTCTACTGGTTCTCACATATGATCAGCCTTCCTCAAAACAGCTAAAAGAACAACGCTGCTGGCCGCAAGTCCCCATAAACGGATACAGGAGAATGTACAAGCAGCTGGGGGGAGGACACTGGGACAGTGAGGAGATGGAGGGAGGGCGGGAGCAGCCGAGACTGAGAGGAAGGACCTGGGGAGCTGTGGTAAGAGTGTGGATGAAGCCACCATCAAGCCTAGGACTCTGCTGCTCAGACTACTCGTTTCTCTTACTTGCCAGAACATGAGAAAGGAAAGCAACACAAGACGGGCCAGACTACTGGATACAGACACAACCTCTCTTCTGTGTCTGACCCTTATATACTAGAACATTAACCCCACTATCCTTCAATTCCACTATGCCTTTAATCCTTACAGCAAAGTATGGAAACTTTCCAAAATAAGTCAAGTACATTCCCATCTGCCAGGCAGAGGGGCAGTTGCTATTTTTGTGAACCAGGACCAAATGAACAGAGTGTAGAACTGTAACTGAACAGAACTCCAAACTTAGCACATATATATGACAATATGCTTACCAAACAAAGAACAAGTAGGTCTTTTATATGACTATAATTAATATTACCTTTCATACAGTCAGGCCAAGTCATTTTGGTTTAGCTGAAAAGAAGAAAATGAACAGAATAGAGAAGGAAGCTACTGTAACCTGGGTCTGATGATCCTATGATCTGTTACTGCCATGATGAAGGGGAAGGATGAGGGAGGAAAATGAGATAATACAAGTCACCGAGCTCCATCTGTCCTCACTCTGTGGGCCCCCATGGGGTGAGACGGGGCCTAATGTGGACTAATGACACTATGGCTCCAAACTACATATCTAGAAAGTAGAACAGGCAGTGTTGAAGCCAGTTATGAAAGATGAGCAGTACAGGAATGGGCACAGGGTACGAGGTTGAGGAGAAAGATAAAGGTAGAAGAGACATTAATGTCTGCAGCAGAAGTGATCCTGGTATTTGTTCTACTGCTTTCTAAACATGGGAAGGCCTTTCCCAAGGGATCATTCATCAAAGTGGTCGCAATTTCTTTCAAAATTAACTCAACCCCCTTTATCTGTTCTAACATCTGCCACACATAAGCCTTTATCTTATTTCCCTTTCTCCCAAAGATTGAGAACCCTAAAAAGTCACTCTAATAGCAGAGTGACCCAACCACCCTTACAAACAGGAAAGTGCTGTGGGAAGGAAGGAAGGAAGGAAGGAAGGAAGGAAGGAAGGAAGGAGCGTATGTGAGTGCACGCACAAGCAAGCGTGCACTCAAGTAAAACTGAATTGACAGACCAGAAAAGAAGCTAAAGAGATCAAAGGAAGGGAAGGGAACTAGCCTATTAAGGAGATTTAGCTCAGTGGGTAGAGCGCTGCGCTGCAGTCTCTGAGGCCCCGAGTTCAATTCCCAGCACCGCAAAAATGGGAGAAGGGCCTGGCAATCCACTCCCAAGGCAATCCCGAAACTGTCAGCCATTGAAAACCCTATGAAGGTCGCCAAGAGTCAGATACCGACTCGACGGCACCTAACAACAACAACAACCAGTATTACTGAAGGCATTATATACATTATTTCTTTAAATCTTCAAACAACCTTATGAAATTAATACTATTATTATACCTACTCTTCAGATGAACAATCTGACACATGGAAAGGTGAGCTAACTTCCTCCAAATTACATACCTAGAAAGCGGAACAGGAAGATTATGTACCTCACCAATACAATGGAAGGATGGAGCCTCAACATTATGCCTTTTGAGAACTGGAGTGTGAATCAAAGATCTGGCAGCTCTTGTGAACTGAACTCCTCTTACCATGTACTAGGAATTCCTCTGCACTAATACAAAATTCAGCTCTATTGTGAAGCTGAGCCCATGCTACACAACAGTGGGCAAGGGCTAAGAAAGGGAAAAGTGAGAGGTGGAAACAGCTGTGACTTGGGTGTGTGTTCATGACACCCAGATGGCAGTGCCAGAGTGCGTCTGAGAGCAGAGACAAGCCAGGGGCTCGGCACAGGGTGCATTCCCAAAGGACCTCTGTGGGGAAGAGCTCACTGATTTGCTGATATACACACTGCTCCTGTGTTCTACAGTCAAGGTTTAATTGAGAGAGGAAGATGGATGCAAAGGTCTGTTCGAAAGAAAAGCGAAAATAGTTTTCTAATGGAAAAACGAAATAATTTACTCAAGCTCCCTTCTCACTCTTTCTGACAAGAATGACATCGGTATAGAAATACCATGCTTGCTATTGTAGTATACTGAACAGCAGACTATACCACACAATACCATATATATCAGTACAGTTCTCTCTTGATTGTACCAGAATTACCCAGAATGATTCATCTTAGAAATCACAAAATAACTTGTATTCCAAATGCAAATGTTTATAAATATTTCAAATATACCAAAAATCTGTTCTTCAATAGTTTGAAAAAATCTACATTAAGAAGTTTCTTTAGTGGAACATTATCCTAAATCCTCTTCTGAATATAATATCCTATTTAATATAACATGAGGAATAAAATATTTAAGGGATTTTCTTTGGTCTTAAACATAGTTTTATGCACAGGATTTGCATTTGAACTTATTTCCTCATTTCTGCAAAGTCTGACTGTTCAACAAGAAACAAAATGCCATACAACAAGAATTATTGTGTCTCCTAATGTGGAATAGAGAAAATGTATACAGCAGACAATGCTGTAAAGAGAATGAATGCATTAAACACACTCAATAGGAACTTCTACATTATTAAATCTACGGAATTAATTCAGGAGAGATAATGATAATGCAGTCAATTTATAGGACACCGTGCATACATTAACTAAAATCACTTTCCACATTAGAAGAGAAAGTCTGTCAGCATTAAAGACTGATTTGTACTCTTACTGTTTTACGATAAAATCTACTGGAGAATTTTTTAAGTGTCTTTTTCTGATTATACCACCAGAGGTTTATTTTTTAACCAATATAGAAATTAAACAGTAAATTACTGAAAAAGGGAAAGTAAAATAGAAATCATGAAAAATTAAAATGAGTAATAATTTATATAGTGAGAATAAATAAGCATTCTAGTCTTAAAATTCTTGCAAGGAATGGAAACACAGATTCTCCAATGGCCAAAGCATTTTTCGAAGTGTATTTTTTACTTTATTATACTTTTTATTTAAGATAAGAAGAAAGCATTTTGGCCCACAGATAAATTTTCATGTGATACTTCTAAAACTGACTGCATTACTAGACAAATTCTTCAAGTCAGTGTATTGATTTCTTTACTGAAGAATGCATTGGTGTGAAAATCAAAGACTTACGTCATCCAAAAAATCAATCAGTGAGGATGAGGAAGAAGAAAAGGAATCCTATTTAACGAATTCAGCAATAAAAAAATAGAAAATATGGATGAAGCAATTTATAGGAATAAATAATAAATCAAAAATTCTGTAAAACAATTGAAAGGCAAATGACATTAATTCAAATAAATAAATGAGAAAAGCAATCACTGTCATTGTTCTCAAGAAAATAGAGATCACCTTCTAAAGTGTGTTCTTTTTTGCTTTTCCAATGGAATGAAATGTAATTTGTACACTGTACCCAAAATATGACAAATCATTAATAATCAAGTTATATGTACACACTTCTAAAAATAACAACTAAATGTAAGTAACAGAATCTCTGCTTCAAATTCTTCCCACCAGAACGTAAACTCTTTGAGGAGGGGATTTTGTCTATTTTGGCCACTACTGTATCTCCAGCACTTAGAACAATGCCTTGCACATAGATTTGGGATTCTTATTCGTTAAATAAAGATATAATCACCAACCTAAATTTTATGAGACAAAAATTATACTTAATAACATGACAGTGATTTTTTTCAGCAAAAATTTAAATAATGTAAAGAATAACAAAGAGTTATATAATCACTATTTCATTACGGTGGAATCTAACAGAGTCTATGTAATACTTTTAACAAAAACGTTCCTTATTGTATACTTTTAAAAAGTAGAATTGATTTGGAACAAGAACCAGCAAAGTGCTATTATTCTGAGCTTTGACATTATTTTTTATTGTGGCTCTATGCTTTAGAAAAACAAGAAAAGTATCAAACTTATTTCGAAAGTTGGGATTTGTTCTGCTTTTACTGTCTTAGGGGAGTTGAAAATGCTTTTAAATCTATTGACTTATTTTCAGACCTTTCTTAGATGTTTTGTCAAGTGCGATTATATTTTCCCAAAGAATGCAGAACATACTCCTACTCTTTTATGCTTTTACCTGTATGAGATTCTAGGTCCTCTTATGTGGAATGCAATAAAGCAATTTTACTGCAAATGAATTTTATATCACCAAATGAATTTTAAACTGACCACAAAAGATATTTGAAAAGTTTAATACTTACTTCAAGTTGATCCAGAGCATCGGTAGGCGTATTCAAAAATGCCAAGAAAGAATGCTGTGAGTCTTGGTGCTCTATACCTAGAAGACAGCAGCAACTTTTTTTAAAACTAGAACAATTAAAACTAATCTTCATGGATAACCTTTCCTGTCTCAAGCTATTAAAGCTGTGCACAAGCTACTGTATTTCAAAGCTGATCAGTATTACTAACTGTGCATATTTAAAAACCCAAAATACATTTGTGTTTCCTAGACTATCACTCAATAGTTAAACTATAGTAGCTTCCATGACATACTTCGAGTCATTTGTTATTCAATTTCTCTTTCCACCTAGTACATTATAAAGAAAAAATTAAATCTTTTGGTGGAGTTGAGAGAAATTTAACACTAGGGACTTGTTTATGTTCAGTTTTTCCAAGCTAATTTATTGCCAAACAAGGTTTCTGTTTTAAGACTCTTGTTTTAAAATACTCTTACCAAGCATACAACACACACTAATATCCATTATCTTACAAGATTATAAGAAAATAATGCAGTGACAAAATAAATACACTTAATTATGAAAAAACTTTTCATCTTGGGTATTGGCGTTACTGAAAGAATGAAGACTCTAAACCCCAGTTTTTCCTCAGACAGTTTTTTAAAAACTATATGTATGTGTATATATATATACGTATTTATTTCTTGGCTATGGTAATAAATTTAAATAGAGAACTTCCAAAATAATTCTCAAAACACACAAATAATGATAAATACTAGAGGCCCATCACATAATTTTGACTTCTATATCCTCAGGAATTGCTATCAAATGATAGCAATTATTATCTAACAACATATCATTACTTTCTAATAATATACTATTGTTGTTGCTAGGTGCTGTCTAGTCCAACTCATAGCAACCCTATGTACAACAGACAAAACACTGGCCTTATTGTCAGTGCTTTTCTGCTATTCATAGGGTTTTTAATGGCTGTTTTGGGAGTGGGTTGCCAGGTCCGTCTCCTAAGCCTCATGCTCCCAGGTGGTCTCCCATCCAAGTACTAACCAGGCCCAACCCTCCTTAGCTTCCAAGATCTGATGGGATCGGATGTGAAGGTGGTAGAGCTGCAGGCAATATTCCATATTACTGTCTAATGATATACCGCGATTACCAGATAGGCAATATGCTAAAAAATCCATTTAGTCTACAAATATTTTTTGAGATCCTATTACATACCATATACTTTCTAGATACTGGGGACAGAATAGTGAACAAAGCATTTAAAAAAGGATTCTTGTTCTCATTTTGTAAATTCTACATTATAATATTTAAGTAGCATCGTACATTGTTACAATAAAACTGCATTTTGCAATATCCAAAATCTAAATAAAAAAGCTTTGTTTAACATGCTTCATAAAGCAATGTGACAAACTTAAATCTTTTATTTTTAAGTTCAGATCTAATCTAAAAATGATGTAATGTCATTTAATGTGTAAGTCACACTGTGAATTGGTCTCTTTCCTATTAAATTGCCTTTAGGGCCACAAGTCACCCATGTCCTGTTGTTGTTATGTGCCATCCAGTTGTGTTTGGCTCATAGTGGTCCTTATAGGGTTTCAATAGCTGATTGTTTTGGGATTGCTTTGGGGGTGGACTGCCCCGTCCTTCTCCCATTTTTTGTGGTGCTGGGAATCGAACCCGGGCCTTCAGAGACTGCAGAGCAGTGCCCTACTAACTGAGCTAAATCCCAGGCCACCCATGTCCTACTTAGTCCTTTTCTTCTCACTAAATACAGTTATCTCCCTTCCAAATCTTCATGCATTAAAGCCCAGCATGATTATCATTTAGCATGATGGCTTATGTTCCTAATCCGAGTTCTTATTTCATTCACTTTTGTGCATGCCTTGCTTTTCTTGTTAATTCAATCGACAAAAATTTATTGAACACTATTTTAAACAGCCTTTTTCTGACAGCGCCTTTATGTGATTACTCTGTCCTCTAACATTTTACAAGCAGATGCAGAGACGCAACCTGCTTTATCCCTCCATGTGTCACGAGGCTGGGAAACGACACAGGAGCCCTTAGGCTAAATAGAAAGCCGACTATCTTGTTCAGAATTTGATGCTGACCCTGGTCAGGAGAAATGAATTTTGGATAACTGCATATAAAATATCACTTTATTTTAAAAATAACATTCTGAATTTATCATTAAATGTTCACATTTTTAAACACTTACATTATAGAAAGATTTAAGAAGTTCATGACATAGAACCATCAAGCATTCTTGAGTTGGTTTCACGTACATGAACAAATGCAAAACTTAATTTTCAAGAAAATGGTAAGAAATACTTGCTAAAAAATCCTGGGATAAATCCACAGGGCAAGCAGTGTAATCACCCAACTGGAGGAAGACACTGAAATGCCAAAGTAATTCTTCATTACTGAACTGCCGTTATTAATACTGAGTTACTTCAGTATTTAGTTATTTCAGCTTTAGTTATTTCACACATTGTTTCCTGAGCTACCCCAACAAGTGAATCCCCCATGTGACTTTGTATAAAAAGTAGTATTAAATGTCATCGCCAGCTGGGAGACAGAGGCAGGAGGATCTTGATTTTAAGGACAGTCCGGCTAACACCTGAGAGACCCTGTCTGAAAACCAACCAAAAATAAAAGTCTAGTTTAAGTATCCCTGCCAAGTTCTGAAAGTTGACACACACTGCCCCTGTGGGAATGACTAACTTGTATGATAACTCCTGAGAATATTATAAAGTACATTATAAAGTACTTTTTTTCCAATTACAAAAGTGTTAATCATGAAATAGTTCATGACACTGAAAGAACAGTCAGGTTTATGGCAAGCTCACTACTTCTGTTACTACAAATCCTTAAAACAATGTATTTAAATAAAACACAATGACACAAAGTCCCGTCTACCAAGTGTGTGTGCGGGGAGGGGTGGGTATATGTACCATACACATATACGTGCATTCCTAAATGACTGCCAGATTGCAGATGTGAACAATCCTCCCAGCTATACCATAAACTGACTCTCACATAATAAAATACGTTCATAAAACAGCGAGTCCTGATTAATGCACACACATCACCATACCCTTTTCAGATCTAAGCTCTTCGGTGTCCTTTATCAGCTGCTCGATTTCTGATAGTAGTTCCAAGTTCTTCTTCTCTGAGTCTTTTAGTTTACTTAAATGAAATGGAACAGGGAAAAGCTGTTAATTTTTAATGCTTCCTTGTCAGTAAGCTGTCATGTATGTTGTTGTTGTTGTTGTTAGGTGCCGTCGAGTCGGTATCCGACTCATAGCGACCCTCATAGGGTTTTCAATGGCTGACTGTTTCAGGATTGTCTTGGGAGTGGATTGCCAGGCCCTTCTCCCATTTTTGCGGTGCTGGGAATTGAACTTGGGACCTCAGAGACTGCAGCGCAGCGCTCTACCCACTGAGCCAAATCCCAGCCCCGTCATGTATGTAGCTGAGCTTATTTGGTTTAAATGTCAGCCATGCTAAATTAGGGGACTGCAAACTTCTGCAGGCAGGACAGATACAGCCTGCCCTGTGATTGTGGGCATCAAGTTTTCCAAGCGCACAGCCAGGCTCGCTTGTTTCAGTGCTGAACACGGCTGCTGGTGCACATCAACAGCAGAGTGGTACAGTTGTGAGGCAGGCTGTACGGACCTCAAAGCCTAAACTATTTGCTACCTCTCCCTTTACTAGAAAGGTTTGCTGATCCTGAGTTAAATTACTAAATTTACAGATGTCATAAAATCAAAGGTTAATTTTAGACTTCTGTTAGATTTTGTTTAAAGACAATCATGGAAATGGAGTACATGTCTGAGTTTATCTTTTCAATTTCACTCATACCCTGCTTTGTGAACAAATGTGTCGACTCTGATGTCTGGATACAGGAAGAAAAGATTTTACTTATTCCAAATCACAACACAGAGAATAACACTCACTAGCTCTCTATACTATTCTCCAGAAAAGTTTCTCTTTTCAATGCCACACAAGCATATTTAAGTAAAACATAATTTATGTCTGTGTCATTTATAATAGAAAGTTCATAATTCACCAAGGGTGCCACATATCTTGGCCTCTTATTTGATTCAAGATGTTAATTAATGACTGCAGTTTAAAGCAAAAGGCTTCACACCATTAAAAAATGAATTTATAGCCCTATATTTCTTCTCATACTTTTGGAACTTTTGATATTATGAGCACCCAATGGATTTTTATATTTATAGTTTCATCTGTAATGTGAACGTATTATTGTTCCCCTATATTACCTGTAATGACTTATTTTTGGACCATGTTTATATCTAATCCAATTAAAAAATTTTATTTTATCATTTATGTACTTAGAATATATTTGCTCAACCGTTTTGACAAGAATTGAGGAAATGTGTAGTCAACTGCCTCAGAGACTGGGAATTTGTGTTTTTAAATATAAATAAAGGAACACAAAAATAATAATTGAGAGTTATTTTGCTAGTATGAAATTTACCATCAATAGAAGACCTATGGTAGAGGCCAATAGACCTATGGTAGAGGCCAATTACCAGATGAATGTATTTTGTTCTGCCAATAGGTTGCATTTTTATATAAATAGGATATTCTTAAATGTGAGAGAATTTTAGATTTAACAGAATAAAATCTGAGAGTCAACTAAACTTCATAAATAAGGGAAAAGGAAGTAATGGACTATTACCTAAAACCATTAATTCCACCTTGTGGACAAGCCTGAGTAAAACGAGGCTGTATGAACATTTCGTTACTACCTACAAGAGCTGAAGGCATCTATTTCTTCTCAAATCTTCATAACTTTTTCTGAGTTTTTTAAAGCAATAAGCAAGTAAACATGTAACTTCCCTCCACACAATTTTTAACAAACTGAGACATTGTTCTAGCAGGACTCAGTTCCTCAGCCTTACCATTCTGTTATGATGCTCGACGCCTTCACTTTGTTCAGCTCTTCTTGGATGGCTTGTTTTGCTCTTATCTCTGCATCAAGAGCCGACTGCAGCTCCAGCCTAGCTGACATATCCAGTTTTGCAAAACGACGCATTTTCCAGGGCATATCCTATAAAATAATATGACTGTGTTGTTAGTTCCTTCCTATTTTATCCTAACATTTGAAGTTAGCAATCCAAGTGAATTTAGAAACTACTTACAAGCACTATCTCCAATGATAGGACAGAAACATTCCTTGTAAAACTATATTTTAAAGTCAGAAATAATTGCAAATATATATAAATGTTTTTTAAAAAGCTATTTCCAATAATGGCTACAGATACATATTACATACAGTGAAAAATGAGGTGCAATTATTTTCCAAAACTGGAAAAGATCTGAACGGATTTCTCATGAAAACTTTAACAGCAGGCAAAAGCCAAGAGAAAGTAATATAAATCATTAGATTTATTACACTGGCTTTTTTGTTTTTTGTTTTTGCACGGTACTGGAGAAGTGAACTCAGGATGCTCTGCCACTGAGCTCCACTCCCAGACGCTTTTTGAGACAAGGTCTCGTTAAGTGGTACAGGCTGCCTCTGGCCTCAAACTCACGATCCTCCTGTCTCTGCCTCCCAAGTCGCTGGGATTACAGGCGTGTGCCACGGCGCCCGGCTAGTATATTTTAAGGGTTTTTTTTGTTTTGTTTCTAAAATTATAAGCCTCCATGCAAAATGGCAGAGCTTACTGTTGCTCGTGTACCCAAGCTGGAATTTCTTAATGCTTCCAATTCTTCAGTCATTTTAGAAGCTAAAGCCTGAAGATAACCTCGTGCATCCTTTTCATCACTGACCCTAAAATACACACATATAAAGACAGATATGAAGCATAAAAGTAAAACAAACAGAAAAACTTCAGTGAGATATGTTATTTTATAGCTTCAAAAAGAAATAAGTGATAGAAACCTAGAGATGTTCTTACATAACTTCTTTCAAAAGGTCTACCACAGTACCACACTACCTGCCAACAGATGAGAAGAAGTTTCCTGAACTGTTCAATTATACACAAATTAAATCTGGAGACACTTAGAAGAGCCAGATTTATTGCTATCTGATAAATTAGTAAATCTTCATTTTCGAGCCATAGAATTAGAACTCTTTAAATCTAACATTTGACACACGTGTGTGCATGAAGATTTCTGAAGACTACTAAGATTTCTTGTTAACTGAATTCTGGCATTTTATCTTAGGAAAACACATCATACCCTGCTTAAAACTGAAATATATTAAATTTAGGCTGTTCAAAGTAGACTATCTTGTAAAAATCAGGGTTATATTATAATAAAGCTCTTCTGATTTCTTAAATGATTAATGAAAGTCTAATGAAACCCAGTTTTTGCTTACTATCTTAGGGCTATGCAGATGATTTTAGATAGAAAAAGTCATCCAATTATATTCAGTAAGATAAATTCCACATTTTAGAATTTAAGAAAAAAAATGTCCATTTGTTACACCTTTCCCCAAATAAGAGGAAAGTGGGGGGTCCTAACATGAAAATCTACAAAAGGAGGTCCTATTCTCAAGAAGAATGAAAACCACTGGCACACAGAAAGCCACACTGCACAAACGAATAGAAAATGGAGGTGAAATGTGCAATGCTCAGAAGTGCATCCTAATATCCTTTTGGGAAGATCATCTGCCTTTGTGCAGAATCATTGTTTTTGTAACCAGGCAGTCAAGTCCTAAGTCTGGCACTATAAGTGGAAAAACAAAAAAAAACAAGCAAACAAAAACAGCCAGAAATGAGTGAAAGAAAAATGGATTTATTTATTTACAGTTTGGCCAAACTAAGAAGAGAAAGTTCTCAGATTCTCTCCTTGGTGTCCAGGGATCCTCTTAGGGATGGGTCTCTAAAGAGACTATTCCAAAAGACATTAGATATTTACCCTGTATTTAAGCTAACCTGATGTGACTAACACACTAAATGACATTAAAAATAGTTAGGTTAATTCAGAGTGCACTCTCAGGTAATAAAAAAGACCTGTTGGCTAAAATTTTCCCTAAGGGCATCAAGGTGGTAATTTCTTTATGTAAATCATAACAGACACCTCCCCAATCAGTCCCAGAGTCCCAAACTTTCCCTCAGAATCAAGTGTCCCTCAGAACCAAACGGCTGACTTGCTCAACCCAGAGAGTGGGCCGGCCCATTCCACACCAGCTAGCACTGCAGCAGCAGCCCAAGAGCTTGTTGGCTCTCAGATGAGTGCACGCAGGCAAACAAGTGCTTTTCCAAACAGAATCTGTCATATAACCAAATATCTGGCTTATCTAGACAGACGTGGCCACAGCAGCAGAAGTGACAGGAGTCTCAGCTATCCTAATGTTGGCACCAACAAAACACAAACCAAGGTCAGGACTGCAAGAATTTACCAGGGATTTTCCAAGTCACCAAACCGAACAATCAGAATACTCTTCAGACAAAGAACAGCTCAAAGCACAAAAGCCCTTTCCCCTTCACCAATTTGTCCAACAGTGGGCATCCGATGCTGCACTGGGGTGTAGGGGGGAGAGAGAGACAACAGCCCTGCAGGGAAACTTCCTTCCCTTCCTCCACAGGGCCGTGTAGCCATGGACTTTCCTCCTGGCTGGCTGCCCAAACTGTAATTGGGCCGTCAGGTACCAAATCTGCTGCTTTAAATGAAATATTAAAAAAAACAGAAATTGGTGAAGTAAAAATGAGTTTTCCAGTTTGGCCAAACTGAGAAGAAAAAGCTAGTTCTAAAAATTCTTTTTAGCTTTCCTGGGACTATCCCCCATCTTTTACAGGAAACATGGAACCCAAGGCTGAAATAAAAGCCAGGAAGTATGTGGATTTAGTCGTGAGCTGGATTATCTAAAACTGTGCAAGTCTTTCCTTGGTGCGGCAAGGCGGCTCTGCTGGCTCTCAGTACACAAACTCCAGCTGAACTTCCGTTCCCCCACGGTTATCTCTTATTCTATTTCTACAATAACATGTTCACAGGTAAAAATCCAGGTTGTTAAAGCCACGAGGAAAGTGCATCTCACGTAAGTCAACACACATTTGTGACAGACACAGCAGACACACTTAACCTTGGTCCCTGTTTTAGCATCACTTACAATTTAAACACCCGAGGAGTCAAATTTATATTCATACACATGTGTATCTTAATGAGTCCCTTTAAAGGGGCAGGAGGTTGTTTCTGGAGTACAAGCAAAAGAATATAAAAAGAGAGGCACTAAAACCAAAAAGTTGCCTACTCCAGCGGCCGTTTCATATTTTAGACTCTCTGTAAAGGTAGCCATTTTTTTCTTCTTTTAAAAAGAAAAATGACCTTAGAAATTATTTTACGAGAGTTCATGTAGTATTTTCTTTTAACATCTCGGAATTTAGACACAAGTGACTGCAACCTGATTTAATCATCTAGTTTATATTATACAGAATAGATGGGGACGACAATTACCTACTTTTAGAGTACAAAGACATTGATACAGTAACGATGAAGAAAACTCTATTATTATTTAAGCAACCTCAATTAGGGCTGCTTCAGTATCTACCAGAGCTCAGAGATCTTAGCTTATGCACATTTCCAGGAACTCGTGATGTCTAGTATGTATTATTAACTTTGGAAATCAAATAATATCTTATACTTCAGTTTTTTGTTGTTTGAAATTTTATGTAACAATCTCTTCTATCTTTGCTTTTTATTTGTATGTTGAACGCATTCATACTCCCTTACAACTGAGGTCTTCCACAAATTCCTGCTCGCCTTTGTTTGTTTGTTTGAAACAGGGTCTTGCTACGTAGCTCTGGCTGGCCTGAACTTGTAATTCTCCTGCCTCAGTCTCCCAAGTGCTGAGATTATAGACGTGTGCCACCAAGCACAATTTAAAGGGAAAAAAAATTTTTTTTTTTGGTGTGGTGCTGGGAATTGAACCCAGGAACTCACACACTGGACTACCACTCTGCTACTGAGCTATATTTCCAGCCCTGAATTTCCCAATCTTTGGTTAAATCTGTCTTTTTCTCTTGGTTTCAGAGAATTAATGGTGGGAAGGGTTTAAAAAAGAAAGATCACTAGGTTTTTGGGATGCAAGCATGTAATCCCAGCACTCAGGAGGAGACATAGGCAGGATGATTATGACTTCAAGGACAATCCTGGCTACACAGTGAGACCCTGTCTCATAAAAGATGACCAGGGTAGCTACGAACTGATGCTATTTAAGTTTCACTGGGCTTTAGGTCTTACAGAACAACTTCTTTTCATTATCATCACCATAAGGAACCAGCAACCCACTCCTGAAACAAACATTTAAACCCTATGAATAGCACAGAAACACTGACATAGTGCTGGGCATGGCAGTGTTGGGCAGTGTTTCCTTCTGTTGTACATAGGGGGCTATGAGTCGGACTCGACTCGATGGCACTTAACAACAGAGATCTTTAAAAATCTTACTTTCCCTAGATACTATCCAATTCTTGTCTCTTGCTTCTAGAGTATCTGGATAAGCCTACTGATGATCATCCTTTCTAGCCCCCCACCCCCAAGTACTTGGGGATTGAACATACTTCACAAGTGCTCTACCACCAAGTTTCACCTGAGACCCCTTTTTTCTTTTTTTAAATTTTGAGACAAGGTCTGAGTTACACAAGCTGCCTCTGGCCTCAAACTTGCAATCTTCCTGCCTCAGCCTCCCCAGCTGCTGGGATTACAGGCGTGCATGACTATGCTTAGCTTGATAGTCATACTCTTAAGAGTCAACCAATGGTAGACTGAAAATATTTGGAAAAAATTTGCATCTGTATTGAACTTGTACTTTTTTGCAATTATTTTCTAAACAATATAGTGTGGCAGTTATTTACAGAGCATTTACATTATATTATTGTAAGTAATCTAGAGGTGACTTAAGGTATATAGGAGGATGTACACAACAGACAGTATGCAAACACTATGCCACTTTATACTTGGATTTGAGCATCTGTGGATTATGGTATCCAGAGCAGAGTTGTGGAACCAACTATCCATAGACACCAATGGATGACTGTATTAACTTGTTATCTGATGTATTAGTTCATTTAAATTATTTTTTTATGCAAAGTGACTCCCTTGTTATTTTTTATTTCTTCTGCTTGAATGTGAAAAGTGTAAAGGGAGTCTTCTGGGACATCATATAAAAACTTTCATCTTCATTCTTCCTATTAAGGCTGCCTACAGAGTCTGACTTTAATGTTTCCTTGCTAGCTAGGCATGGTGGTGCACATCTGTAATCACAGCATGGAGGATCTTGAGTTTGAGCTCAGTCTGGGCTACATGGTGAGATTCCTGTCTTAAAAAATAAAAACAAACAAATAAGGCTCCCTTCCTTTAATTAAAAGACACTTCCCTTTCGAGGTAAATCCACTATTCCAAACATTGGAAGACAACAATGACCTAGGACCAAAGACTTTGAGCATAAAAAATCATTTTCAGCTCTAGAGGCTTTGGGCTTAAAATACCATTTTCAGCTCCATCTTTGATGGTATTCAGTTCAATTTTTTTCAGCTCCATTTTTTGATATTATAAATTTGGCTAAAGATTAAAATGATCTCACTTCAGAAATGGTGACTCAGTGATACTGATGTACATTAAACATCAATGAACCAATAACTGTACTGTTTAGAACATGACTAAATTTCCATAACCTGGGCATTTTCCTTTATATGCACTGAATAGGTACATTCATAAACCAAAGGTTAGTTAACTGAAGAGCTCTATAGTCAAGCCAGTATCAAAATGTTTTAGTCATTTCAGTGTGAATTAATATGTTATACTTACAAGCAAAGTATGTTCAGCTTCTAAATTTTTCTCAGGCTTTCTGTTTCTTAAAATTATCATAAATTCAGTAGTTTTTATCTTAGAAAGGAACATCTACAGCTAGTGGATGAGTTTCTTCAGTTCGTTAAGGACCTAGACTAAGTTAGGAGGGGATAATGTTTTCTATTCTTAGAATGAAAAATCAGGTTTCAATTAAGCTGTGGGAAAGCTGGAACAGGACATTTGTTGAGTTAAAGAAGAGAGGAACATAACAGAAGACACAGTAAAACACAGCAGAACACAGATTAGCAATAAAATCATGCTTCTCAAAGTAACGTATTTCCCATAGCAAGCAAATAACAAATATGTTAGCAGCTTCTTCACTGTCACACCAACATGGCCACATGTCCACAATCATCCACAAAAACACATTTGAAAGCGCACTCACCACTGAATTATTTCTGTGATCTGGGCTTCCCAGTGTGCCACTGATTCTTTCTTGTCTGCTAGATCTTTTACCTCCTCTTCTAACTGCTGGTTGCGCATACTTAGGTTCTCATACAAAGTGGTAAGCTGAAAAGCAATTTTAAGACATGCATGACTTTTAGGACAGGACTTGAAGGTGCTTAGACACCTGTTGTTAACACTTGATAACTCACAATCTTCCACTCAAAAATGCTTCTCTTTTTATTATTAGACTCTTCTGACCACTGAACTCGGTAATAACAAGCACTCTGAATTCTCCTGCTTCCTTTGCTTTTCTTTACACCCTGCACCCTACAGTGAATCACTTCTAAATGTGAACATTCTTGATTTACCTAAGAATTGCCCAATTCTGCAAATAACATTGTATTTCCCTCTCTCTGTCTTCTCTGCTAATGTCTTTATGTCGTCATCTTTTAAAACACTTCCAAAGAATTTCAAGCACAAACAAAAATGGACAGTATAGGTCAATTCCTATGAGTCCAACACACAACTTCAATAATAATTATCACTTCAACACCAATTTCATTTGTTCTCCCATCAGAAACCAAACAGTTGTATCCATACATATTTCTGCATGTAATATATCCCTAAAAATTAAGGTTCTCACATTTTATTTATTTATTTAGCAGTACTTGGCAGTTGAACCCAGGGACTTGTACATATTTTCCAAGTGCCCTATCACTGGACTGGATCCCCAGCTCATTTTTTAGAGTCAGGTTCTCACTAACTTACATGGGCTGCCTCTAGCCTCAAACTTTCGATCCTCCTGGCTCTGCCTCCTGAGTCACTGGGATTACAGATATGCGCCACAGCACCTGATTCTCATTTTAAATGTAACTATAATACTGCTGCTGCTGCTGTTAGATGCTGTCGAGTTGGTATCCAACTCGGTTAAATGCAATTAACCAGCCCTTCCAATTTAAATGCAAACAGAATTATTAAAACTTCTGGTTAATATTAGGATTTTTTACAACTGTTTGCTAGAAATAATTATAAGAAATGCAGAATAGTGGCAGTTTGAAAAATCTAAGATACTAAATGGAAAAAATCCTTTACGTGTTTAAAATTTTGTCTATAATGCTCCTTCTAAGTTTAATTCATAGTTCTGCTCTACAGTTTAGGCAGAGTCAGTTTCTTTAGATTATTATCTACCCCTGGTCTCATCTGTGGCTATTAAGAGTTCGCCACTGTAAGCGTTCAATTACGGTTGGTATAATTCTCCAGGTTGGCCTAATTGCTCTGTTTTCACCTGGGCCAGTGTTCACTAAGCCTGCACTTGGCCAACCAGGAAAGGATAAGGTATGAATATGAGAGAAAAAAGCAAAAGATACAATAGATAAAGGTAAAATAAAGAATAGAGGCTCAGAAATAAGTGAGACAAAATATAAGATGAGATAAGCAAGACTCTCTCCAGAAGACTCCTGTCACAGAGCAGTGTCACAAAATTACCTGTGTTACACAAGTGCCCATGGCTCATCAAGAGGACTTGAGACCACAAGTGTGCACCAATATAAAATATACCCACAGTTTCCACCACGGCATTGAACATCTTGCATTGACCCAATGAACACAAATGGACTGAACCACTCACCTTATCAAGTTCACTGGTCAATTTTTTATTTTCTTCAGTTAATAACACTTTTTCTCGTTCATATTGTTGCTTGAATTCGCTTTCAAATTCTTCTCTTTCACTTTGACTAACACAATTAAAACATAAAAGGAAAAAAAGGAATTGACTCAAAAGTCAACTGAAAACTTGAATTATTTTTGCAACAGTTGTATAGTAAATACATAAAAATCAGACTGAACTACATGAATGTTATTGACATAGAACACTACATGATTACATGCAAGACAGGTCTAATGAGAGTATTTTCCAAGAATTCCCAATAAAATAATGCTAATTGGTTTATTCATTCATTTAACAATATTTTTAGAGTACCTACTAGGGGCCAATGAATTGTTGTGGGCCATATAGATAGGTCCTGATCTCAGAAAGCTTATATTCCAGTACAGGAAGATGAGGTAATGAGAAGTTAATGAACAAACTAATTTCAGGTAAGCTCTATGAAGAAAATGGTAATGCTATAAATACTATGTAGGATGGGGCAGCTAATTCAGATTGTATAATTGGGGACAGTCTCACCAATGTTAACAAATAAGCTATGAAAATGAAAATAATACTTGTCATCTGCTTCATATTCATTAACTTTAAAAGACGTCTTAGTCTAGACCAAATTAGATACATTACTTTATTTATCTGCATTACAGCATTGTTAAAAACGTTAAAGTCATGGGCTCTTACTTAAGATTACTCAATCACTTGCTAGCTTTTAGTTTCATTAAGAGTAATATTCCAGGCTTTTTGTTAATGTGCAGAAATTAATTTATATCGGTATTTAGATATTTTTCAAAATTAACTCTGAAATAAGTTTGCCAGGCACAGTGGCTCATGCCTGTAATCCCAGCAACTTGGGAGGTGGAGACAGGAGGATGGCAGCTTCAAGACCAGAAGCAGCCTGTGTAACTTAAACTCTGTCTCAAGATAAAAAAAAATAAAAAGTGGGCTGGGGGTGAACCTCAGTGGTAGAGCGCTTGCAAAGTATGTGCAAGGTCCGGGGTTCAGCCCCCAAGTACTGCAGAAAAAAATTCAACTTCACAGAAAAGATGTAAGAATAGTGCAAAGAACTCCTGCATCCTCCTCACCCAGATTCCCTTGCTGTTAACACTTTACTTCATTTATTCCACCACTGTCTATAAACTATCTTCATTATTCTTCTGAGCCACTCACAGACAGCTACACAAGTCACTCCTTCTTACTTCTAAATATTCCAGACCGTATTTCCCAAAGTCAAGGACACTCACAACTTTTGGAAGCAACCTTCCAGATTAGAAGAATTGCTATCACCAGAACATTACTGTCCAGATCCACAGATCCAAGTCAAGTCTTCCAGCCATCCAACAGCGTCTCCTTTCCTTACCTAGCTCTGAGACATGTACTGCCTCTGGCAATCCAGGCAATTTCCCCTGGTCCAGAGCCATTCTTCATTCTACCCGAGCTCTCACATAGATATAAAGAGTGCAGGCCTCTCACACCCCACACAGTGTAGGGTGACTATCCACGTGAGTGGGCCTGATATGCAACCAGACTCAAAGAACTCACTCTTGCTGGAATCCCACAAGAATAACGCTACACTCTTCTCAGCACATCCATCAGAGGCACAAGGTGCATGTGCGTGACGACTATGAACCTCTCAGCAAGTTAAGAATGTAGATTTAGAATGGGCGGCGGGGAGCCTGAAAAGGCCTAGGAACCTTTGACAGCAGCAGATTCAGCTGGGAACTGGGAACCCTGCCTTGCAGGTAGAAGCAGTCTCATCTCCTCATCTCCAGTAACCTCACACAACCAGTCTTTGAGCCATTCTGCGCCATTCACTGGATAGTTAGTTCACAAAACGGTGCTCATCATCTTTAATACCTACCCAATCATTCATCACTGTCGTCAGGCCCATGTGCAAGTGCCCAGATACAGAAGTAAAGGAGGGGACTTAAATAAGGAAGGGGTTAAAGGAGTCTACCAATTTGTATTGGGGAAAGTATAGGTAATATACAGGAACGAATTCTGAGAATGGGAGGCCAAGGAAGGGGGCCAAAATAAAGGACTAAATGCAGCTGAATTTACCAAGTGGACGTAATTATCTGGGACTCATGGTTTAATGTGGTGAGTCAATACTGCGATCCAGTCCTTCACTGCTAGGCTGGGTACGAGAAGCTCAGATCTGATGGTGGCCTACAATCAAGGAGCCTGGAATGTGCAACTTACGAGGCATATGGCAGTTTCCTGGCTCAGGGAATGAGAATGCTAGAGTAGATCTACCATGAGCAAACTCCTCAGCCACTCCCTGGGGTCACAACTGAGAACACCCAGCACACGCTCCTCCTACAACTATGCTGTGACAGGGAAGCTAGCATTCTGAAAAAGTGCTGGGGCAGGTATCCTAAGTCTGCAGGTGACAGTCAGAAATGCACAACAGAAGCGATTTTATGGAAAATAACACCATTCCAGATTGGCTGTTGTACTAGCTGTTTTATTACTTATAGCGTAATTATTCCAAATGCCAGTTCTTTCCCTTAGAATTAAAAGTCATACTCAAGTGCTTTTAATCAATACATTTATCTACTTAATAACACCACTTACTGTTCATGTGAAAATTTCAGGGAAATTAGACTAGTGATCTGCAAATGCTGTCACCTGATAAATGCCTATATTAGAAAGCATGGGGAAAGAGAAGATGTATGCGCCCCAGCATGATTTCTTGTTCTTAGCTCTAGACTGTAAAGAAAACTCAGTTTAATTCCTAGCAGTTCTGAGTATTTTCAGCCTGTTCTCCTTCCTGCATCTAGACGCAAACATACACAGTATGTGTAATATTACAGAGTTTGTGAAAAATGATAGTTCTGAAACAAAGTTGATTCAAGACTCCAGTTACAAGTAAGCACCGTTCTAAAAGACTTCTAAAGCATAAGTAAGAAAGGGGAATTAGTTTTGAGGACTGTATTGTCATGTAGACAAACAGGCCTATGTCCTCTGCAGTCTGCAGGAGGATGCTAATGACAAAATGAAATTCACTGTGGATCAGTTCTGAGTAATTCTATGATTGTTTCCAAGTGAACAAAGAACTTAAGTAATGAATGATCTCAAAAATCCCCTACACTGCTGAATTACTGAAGGCAGATTATAATTTAAATTATAAATTTAAGGAAAATAAACCATCCTGTCTCCAAGCCAATGTGTTACTTTACTGTCTACAATCAAGATGTTACATTTAGTTATGTTTAAGAGTCTTTCCTGACATAGTAGTAACTTTGAAAACAATTAAAAATAGGAAAAAAATGCAAAGAAACCATTAAGAAAAAATATATGAACAAGTTAAATTCATGTAATGCCATATTTTTTTCTAAAAGCATTTTAAAAAGCTTAACTCCCATATTTAAAGGAATAAAGTCTCCCCTATGCATTATGCACTGCTTTAGCATCTCTCCCCCACCTCTCCTGAAGCATCTATTGGATAATCTCTATCACATTACAAGCATTCTATTATTTCTATCTAAATAAAAAAAAAAAAAATAAGAGCAAAGTAACTTCTTTGAGATAAACTTCTCCTCCAGGTACTATCTGATTTCACTGCTTGCTTCTACAACAACTCCAAGTACCAACAGTGTTACCTGCACTGTTCCTTCCACCTGCTTTCCTTCAAGTCTCTTCTGATCCCACTGGAAGGTCTTTATCCCTACTTTTCCACTCTAATTGTTTATCGAAGTCCCCAGTGACCTTCACGTTGCTGAACCCAATGTGGTCCTCGTCTTACTTGGTTCAGACCTTATCTTACTTTGCTTTGTAGAGAGACTTGCTATGCTTTCTTCATCAGGGCGCCAGGACACCAAATCTGTCTAGTTCTCTTCTTATCCTTCTTGATTCTCTTTCTCTATGCACTTACCTGGTTCCCCTCATCTCCCAACCTCTAAAGACTGGAATATCCCAGAGCTCGGTTCTAGGGCTTCCTTTCTGTCTATACTCATTCACTAACTGATCTCATTCAGTCTCAAAGCTCCAAATATCAGGGGAGTGATACCCTTAGGATTATATCTTCACCCCTGAAACCCAGACTGCTTTATAAATCAGCTACTTCCCATATACAACTGGATGTCTAATAAACACCTCAAACGTAACTGATTCAAATAAGCTCTTGACACTCTTATCCCAAACTTTCTTTTCCTGCAGCCCTCTTCACCAAAGCCGACTGCTTAGGTTAAAAAAAAGTCTCCGTATCATCCTCGATTCTTCATTTTACTTTCTCATCCCTTATCTAGTCCACCAGCCCACTACCTTTATCTTTAAAGAAGCTCCAACACCTCTTGCTGTTTCTTTCACTACCAGCCTGGGCCAGACCTCACCTGTCTGGACTCCCTCAGAGCCTCCAGGCGGTCTTACTGCTCTTGCTCTTTTCTGACTCAGCTTACCCTAACTGGATACCAGAGTAACCCTGACAAAACACAAGTCAGTACTTGTACCTTTGTGCTCAAAATCCTGCAATGATTCCCAGTAATGGCTTTACTCCAGGAAGCCATGCTAAGTCAACTACTGACTCATGGCTGAGCTTTGGGCTCCTGTCACCTGACTCCTCTACTCTCTGCCTGCTCTGCCTCACCCGTAGTGGCCTCCTCACTACTTGCTGAATGGGTGTGGTGGTCTCTGTGTAGAATGCTCTTGTCATACATCTGTATAAATATCTCCCACACTTTCCTCAGACTTCACTCAGAAGTCACCTCCTTGGTATAATTTTCCCTATCCATTCTGTACGCACATATACACATACAGATATGTTGTGGCTGTTGTTAGGTGGCACTGAGTCAGGTGCAACTCATAGTAACCCTATGTGCAATGGAACAAAACACTCCTCAATACTGTGCCATGTCCGGCACTATGTCAGTGCTTCTAGGCTATTCATAGGGGTCTTGATGGCTGATTGTTTCAGGGGTGGGATGCCGTGTCCTTCTCCCACTTTTGTGGTGCTGGGGATCAAACCCAGGGCCTCAGAGAGTGCAGAACAGCACTCTACCAACTGAGCTAAACTCTAGCCCACACAGATATAGATATAAATAAATTTTAATCCTCCCCATTTAATGCTTCCTAGCATTTTAATTATTTTGTTCTTGGCACTGTTCATTATGTAATGTGTTCTACATGTTATTATTTTAATTGTCTTTTACCATAAGGAAAAAAAAAAGCTCCAAAAGATAGGGAATTTTGTGTGTGTGTGTCTGTTTGTTGAGTGACTGAATGTATCAAACCCAATAAACTTGGGTTTCCAATAAAAGTGGAGATTGACAATAACATGTATTCAGCTGCCCAAAACCTAGATGTCTGAGTATTACTGATTAACTCCGACTGCTCCCTCATTTCTCCTAGCCGTCACTGTCCTGCAGATTCTGTCTCCTCAGTGGACCTGAAGCCATTGCCATGTCTCCCAACTTTGCCGTCACTACCTGAGCTCCACCACCTCACCTCCACAGCTAAGTTCCAACCTCATCGCACTCCTCCCAAGCCTGTCTCCACAAGGCAGCAAGTGAGTATTCCAAAACACGGATATGGTCACGTTACCGACCTTCAGTGGCCGAGGGAGGAGGCACCGCACCTCATGGTAATTCACACTCTTGCCTCTGTTCTCCTTTCCAGCCTCATGTCTTTCCCTTGGCTCCCACCAGAGTGAACGGCTCTCATTCTCTCAATGAGCCCTGCTTCCCTTTTCCTTCGGATCTCAGCATACCCTGCTGCCTCGGGCTGGACGTTCCCCACGGCCTCTCTCGGACTCTGGAGTTTGGTCCAGAAGCCCACAGTTGCTTCTGTGACTCTCCTAGCTGTGCTGAACTGTGCTCATTCCACCTGCTTCCCTACCATGCTGTGCTGTGGTTTTCCATTCACCAATCTTCACTTTCGTCTCTTGAAATGGGTATGTCTATTGCCTGTGTACCTCCAATTCTTGGTATACAACAGATGTTCTTGAGTGCCGCTGAGTTGGATCTGACTCACAGGACCCTATGTGCCACAGAATGAAACATTCCCCAACAGCGTCAGCTTATGCTGTGGGGGCCTGCCTGTTGCTGTGATGCTGAAAGCTATGCCACAGGTACTTCAGACACCAGAAGGGCCACCCATAGTAGTTAGGTTTCAGCTGAGCTTCCAGATTACAACACACTACGGAGAAGGGCCCAGCAGCCCACTACCAAAACAACCATTGAAAACACTATGAATAGCTGAGAAGCACTGTCAAATACAGTGCCAGAAATGAGCGCCCCAGCTTGGAAGGTATTCAAGAAATGACTGGGGGAGAGAGAGCTACCTCTTCAAAGTAGAGTCAACCTTAATGTCAGCAATGGAGTAAAGCCCCTGGGACTTCCTTTTGATGATGTGGCATGACTCAAAACAAGAAGAAACACAGTGGCTGCAACACTGGGCTCAAACATAAAAAGATCCAATGTATAGAATAAACACTACAGATACTCCTTATTATTTATTGAATGAATAAATAATTTGATTCTTACCTTTCTCTCCTGGTTTTTTCCAATTTGTCTTTTAAAACCATGATTTCTTTGTTGAGAGCAAGTTGCTGGCCTTCTGAATCATGTAGTTCTTTCTTCAGATTTTTAATCTCATTTGCATGTATGCCTTCTCTTTTTGATATTTCTTCTTCATAAAAAATACTTTTCTTTTCCAAATCAGTTTTTAGTTTGGTTATCTCTTGCTGATGTTCTATACTGCATACTCCAGGTGAGTAACTGATTTGTTTTTGCTAGAGAAATAACAACAGATTAGTTCACCTGTAAGAATAATATAATAAGTTAACAACCCCCTTCTCTAAGGGAGTATTCTTATAAATCATATTTTTGCATATTTTCCCACAAAAAGTATATTTAAGGCTATTATTTCTCTGCCATATGATGCAAATATTTTCCTTAGTTTATATTCCTTTATGGTCTATGTCTTTGCTGATATTTTTTTAAAGCTTTTACATCAATATTATATTTACCTGAACTTTCTGCTGGTACTTATGTGATTTCTTGTTTTACATCTAAATTTCTACTTAGAATTATTGTTGATGTATGGAATGAGGAAACATCTAACTGCATTTTATATTGGATAAGAAATTGTGAGGAAGTTTTAAGCACATTTGTGTCTTTAAAATATTAAAATGGAGGAGACAGTAGAGCTAGAACACATAAAAAGAAAAGAAAAGGGCCTTTCACAATACCTCACAGAACCGATAAATATCTAACAGCTTCCTCATATTCATGCTAGAAAACATGACAGGCTCTTAGCTTTTAGGCAGGACATTAAGGAAGAGGAGAAACCTAGTTGAAATCCACCTTTTTGGAAATTAGGTCAAAATGTCCTCTCAGTAATAAGAGAGAAAAGAAACGTTAAGTCCAAGGATTCTTCCAGCTACTGCTAGGGTAAGCAGAAACCCCCAGACCAGCAATTATGACTGTAAGATTTCCAGAGTTTTTAACTCCCCAAAGGTCATTAATTTGTTCTATCCTGTTTCTCCAAGAGAACTGCAATAAAGCTTTTAAAAGCTTAGGTTTGTTGATGACAAGGGATCAGGAGCTGGAGGACACTGTGTCCTTTCTGGAAGCCAGTCCTGAAGGGAGAAACACTGGTAATGGTCATAGATGGAAAGTTGAAAGAAAAATGTGCTGGCTCCTTCACATGTGAGGACTGTAATTTAAAGGGAATAAAGGAATCCATGTGGGCCAGAGAAAATGCCTGGGGTTGCCCGCTGCAGTCTTTAACCATTTATGAAAAGCACTTATCACACGCCAGGCACAGGCTGGTGGGTGGTCTCTGGGGCCACTTGGCTGGTGATACCTGCTCTGCCACCTCTGTGAAAATGACACCTAAACTGACTTCTGTGGCGCTGCATGATGACCTACAACACTCCTCCCTTTTTTCTAAGCACCTCACAAACATTTTGCTTTGTTGTTCTATTTAGTTGGCTGCTGGGATGGCAAAAACATGTGTAAGAAGTTTCCAGAAAAATTCCCTGAAATCAAACCTAACATACCTAACAAACCTAACATCAATTAAAAATAATAGATGCATATCACATATTGGTTAAAATGTAAAAAGTCAAATCAAATACTGGAAAATAAAATGAAATCATATGTTAAAAAGAACATGCTGCCACAAAATGACAGGTTTTACTGCAGGAAATGAAGGTAATTTCATATAAACAAACATATTAACAAATGCAGTGTTTTGAAAACTCAAGTGATTTTCTCAGTGGGCAACCCTGCCCAAAAGTATCAGATACAATCTAAGAATTCCAAATAACACTCCAAATCCCACAACAAAACCATAAAAGAGTTCAGTAAATCTCTAACTTTTAAAAAAAAGTATTCTTTTTGAGCTAATAGATAAAATAATACTTAATGGAGAAACATCAGAAGTACACCCAGTAAATTCAGAAATAACATCAACAAAAGGATGGTCTCCATTATCTCTCTTCTGTAATACTAATTTTAGATATTCTGTATGACAACATGTCAAACAGCTAACAGAAATTCTGTATAGAAAAGTGAAAAAATCATTATCATTTCCATTTATTTACCTAGAAAATACAAATGAATATATTTAAATACTAGAATTGACAGTTAAGTAAAATAGCATAAGATAAACACAAACCAATTCTTCTAGATATTAAAATAAGCAATAATATAATAAAAGCTTTCTTTAATAGCCAGAACCCCACATACTAATACACACATATACATAAGGAAAAATAAGGGCAAACATGTCTCTGATTTATGCGAAAAACTCTTAAGTCTTTATGAAATACATAAAAGACTTATAACAGAAGCATGTTAAGAACTTGGAAGATCAAATGTACATGTAATTAATATTTTTCAAATTACCTCCCATGGAATTCTAATAAAAAGTCCTTTTTAAAGGTAGACAGGGTGAGAGAGGGGAAGGAGACAAAAGTTTCTAGTCTGTAGGCATATTAAAAATACCAAAGAAAAAGGGTGGGGCTGGGGATTTAGCTAAGTGGAAGGGCACTTGCCTGGCCAATGCAAGGACCTGGGTTTGGTCCCCAGAATTGAAAACAAGAAAAGAAAAAGGGTGAGGGGAGTATCTTTTTCAGATATTAAAACACACTATAAATCTTTAATAAAGTATCGCTGTAGTAGATCTCCTCCACCAAAATAATTTAACTCTATATAAAACATCTTTAATCAATGTAGGAGGCCAAGGATTAATTAATAAATGGAACCAGAATCACCAGCTAGTAATAAAAGAACAAAGAGTTCTCATTTCACACCATTTAGCACAACAAATTCCAAACAGATTAAAGAGGAAAATATTTTTAACCTCCACAGAAATACCCAAAAAGCAAAATATTTATGAAAACTCTGCAAAGAGAAGGACAAGCATGTTTTATAACAACAGAAGAAACACAAAGGAAAAGATAATTCTTGTATAATTTTAAAAATAAACAGTCAAAGTCACAAATTATAAATGACAAACTGGTAAAGCAGTTACTGAAAATATAAGGAAAAGCAAAAATTTTGCAGTGTGAAGGGTTCATATGAGTTGATAAGAAGAACTTTAGCACTACAAAATTCAATGGGCAAATAAAGAAAAAAGTTACAAAGAGAAAATATGATTAATAAAGAATCTGTAAAAAGCCAAGAAATGCAAAAGGCCAGTTACAACTTTTTTAGCCTCTTATATTTGCAAAGATTTGTGGTATTTATGAAGTCCCTTAAAAGGATTAATTTCATTTCTAGGTATCTGTTCTTAAAAAATGATATAGGAAAGCCAGTGCATAAAGGTGTTCATGGCAATTATAATATTACAAAAGTAAAAAGCTACATGTTTAATTGTAGAGAATTGGCTATGTGGATATTCTTCTGGAACTGTTTAAAATCATCAAAATTATGTAGGTGACAATTTTTAATAAGTAAAAATGCTTAATATACTTTTAAGTGAAAAGTACAAGTGTTAGGGGTTCGACTGTGTTCTCTCTCTCAAAAAAAAAAAAAAAAAAATTCGGATGTTGAAGACCTAGCTACACTAGTACTTCAGAACATGACCTTATTTAAAAATAGTTTGTTTGTTTGTTTTTAAGAAATTAAGTTAAAATGTAGTCATTAGGATGGGCCCGAATCCAATGATTGTGTCCTTATGAGATGGAGAAGTCTGGACACAGATGTGCACACAAGAACCCAGTGAACATGAACCTGATGCCCTCTCTCAGCCAAAGGAGGGCAGGGTTGCCAGCAGTCAGAACCCAGACAATAAAGTGCAGTTTTCTAAGCCACTCACTGTGATATTTTATAACAGCAGCCTGAGCAAACTAATACAATAGGGTTAAAACAACAATCTCTAGCAACACAGAAGTGTACAACTGAAAAGTATTCCTTTTAAAAAAGTTACTGAGATATAATTCACATACCATAGAATTCACCCATTTAAGGTGTAAAATTCAATTATTTTAGTTATTGGTGTATCACATTATTAATTTTGAAGCAGTACATATAACATGCAACTTTCCATTTTAATCATTTTAAGTATACAGTTCAGTGGCATTACTACATTGGCAATATATCTTCCCAAAACTTTTCATCATCCCAAAGAAAACTTCTATAACCATTAAGAATTAACTCCCCATTTCCCCCTTTACCCAGATCATGGTAAAGGTTAAAAATTGTACTTTGTGTCTCCCTTGGGTTTAGCTCAGTTGGTAGAGCGCTGCTCTGCGCTAAGGCCTTGGGTTCAATTCCTAGTGCCACAAAAATGGGAGAAGGACGTGGCAATCCGCTCCTGAACCAATCTCTAAACAATGAGCCACTGAAAACCCTATGATTAGCAGAGAAGCACTGACACAGTGCCAGGCATGGCACAGTGTTGGGGAGTGCTTTGTTCTGTTGTACACGACTGATGGGCACCAAACAAGAAGATATTTCATGTAAGTAGAATCATACATTATTTGTCCTTTTCTGTCTGGCTTCTTCCACTCAGTAATATATTTTAAAGATTCAGCCATACTATAGCATGTATCAGAACTTCACTACTTTTTACAGCTGAATGACATGCAATTGCATGTATATACCACATATTGTTTATCCATCCATTGATATTATCAATACTTGGGTTGTTTCTGCCTTTGGCTATTGCAATGATGCTTGAATGAACACTGGTGTAAAGTAAATATTAGAATATTTGTTTTCAAACATTTGAGGTATACACCTAGAAGTGAGATTACTGAGTCATATGGTAGTTGTGTTTATCTTTCTGACTAACCAACAAATTACTTTATATGGCTGCATGATTTTATATTCTCACCAGCTCTGTACAAAGCCTCCAGTTTCCCCACATCCTTGCCAACACTTATTTTCTGCTTTGTTCTTTTTAATTTAGCTATCCCAGTCTGTTTGAAGTGGCCTCATTTTGGTTTCAATTTGCATTTCTCAAATGATTAATGACACGAAGTATCCTTTCATGTGCTTCCTGGCCATTTGTATATGTCCTTTGGAGATATGTCTATTCAAGTCCTTTGCTCATTTTTTGATTGGGCTATCTTTTACTGCTGAGTTGTAGGAGTTCTTTATTTACTCTAGGTATTAATACATTATCAGAGGAAATGGAAGAAGGACCTGGCAGCCCACTCCTGAAACAATCAGCCACTGAAAACCCTATGAACAGCAGAGAAGCACTGACTTAGTGCCGGGCAAGGCAGTGTTTCCCTCTGTTGTACACAGGGTCTCTATGAGACAGACCTGACTTGAAAGCACCTAACAATAACAACAACAAACCAGATGGATGATTTTCACATATGCTCTTACATTCCGTAGCCTTTCTTTTCACTTTCTTGACAATGTCCCTGGGAATAATGCACACGAGTTTTTGATGAAGTCCAATTTATCTACTCTTTTCTTTTGTTGCTTGTGCTTTCATTTCTATGAATCCATTAACAAATCCAAGGTCTTCTAAGACTTTTATTGTTACAGCTCTGATATTAGGATTATTGATCCATTTTGTATTACTTTTGTATATGGTGTAAGGCTGACGTCCAACTTCACTCTTGGGAAGGTGTATAGCTAGTTGTCCCAACGCAACTTTTGAAGAGACTATTCCTTTCCCATTGTATAAACTTAACACATTTGTCAAAAATCGAATGACCACAGATACATGCATTTACTTCTGAACTCTTAATTGCATTCTATTGGTCTAAACCTTATGATGGTATGATACTGTTCTGATTACTGTGACTTCGTAGTAAATTTTGAAATCAAGAAGTATGAGTCCTCCCAACAACTTCATCCGTCTTTCTTAAGATTATTTTGGCTATTTGGACTCCTTGAAATTCCACATAAATTTGAGGCTCTCTGCAAAAAAAAACACTTGGAATTTTGATAGGAATTGAATTTAAAGGGTACATTGTTTTTTGTATTAGTGCCTTAACAATATCAAGGCTTCCTATACATAAATATGGCATGTCTTTCCATTTATTTATGTCTTAATTCCTTTCTGCAATGTTTTATAATTTTCAGCGTACAAATTTTTAACTTGGTTAAATTCATTTCAAGGTATTTTTTTAGATTCTACTGTGAATGGAATTGCTTTGCACACTGGTCCTTTGCACACTGGTCACTGCTGGCTTACAGAGGCACAACTGGCTTAGGGTGTTAATCTTGCACCTTTGAACGTTATAATTTTGTTTATAAGCTCTACTATTTTTCTTGTTTATTCTTTGGCATTGTCTAAATATAAGATCATGTCATCTACAAATACAGATAGTTTTAGTTCTTTCAACTTGGGTGTCTTTCCTTTCTTTTTCTTGTATAAACGATCTGACTAGAATCTCTAGTAACCGCAGGATAGCAATGCTGAAAATGGGCATCCTAGCCTTACTCCTGACTTAAGGGGAAAGCTTTCAGTCTTTCACCATTTATCATGATGTTACCTGTGGAGTTTTACAAAAATGCCTTTTATCATATTGAGTACACTCTCTGCTATCCTTAGTTTTCTGGGAATTTTTATCATGAAAGAATGTTGGATTCTGTGAAATGACTTTCATGCATCAGCTAAAATGACCATCTAATTCTTCTCTTTTGGTTCTATTAATGTGAGGTATTACAATTGATTTTCTCATCTTGAACCACCCTTGCATTCCTGATATACACTGTACTTGGCTTTTGGACTCAATATGCTAGTTTTTTGTAGAGGATTTGTGCATCTATATCCATAGGGAATGCTGATCTGTAATTTTCTTTCCTTGTGATGTTTTCACCTGGGTTTGGTATTCAGGGAAATACTGGCCTCACAGAATTGAGTTAGGAAGTGTTTCCTCCTCTTCTGTTTTTGGACAGTTGGAGAAGGTGCTGTGGTTGAATATGAAGTGTCTCCTCACAGAATGAGTGGGGAAGTGTTTCCTCCTCTTCTGTTTTTGAACATTTGGAGAAGGTGTTATGGCTAAATATGAAGCGTCTGCCCAAGGGCTCATGTGTTCAAGGCCACAGCCGGTGGTATAACTGAGGTACTGCATCATGAGGGCAGTAACTTCATCAATGCACTAACCTGTTGATGAGTTCAGAGCTGAACCCGGTATTAGGAGGTGGGGCCTAGCTGCAGGAAGCAGGTGGCCAGGTGCCTTCCTTTAAATCTTATCTGAAATCTTATCTAAATCTTATCTAAGATCCTCCCTCCGTCCCCCTCTCTCTGCTCTCTGGCTGCCATGAGGTAAACAGCTTTGCTCCAACACATACCCCCACCAGGTTCTGCCTCAGTAGGCCCACAAATAACAGAGCTAAGTGACCAGAATAAATCTTTCCTCCTTTAAGTTGATTTGTTCAGGTATTTTGTCACAGTGATGGAGAATTGATTAACATAGAAGAATTGCTGCTAATTATTCTCTAAATATTTGGCTCAATTCACCAGTGAAGCACAGTCTGGCTCTAGATTCTTCTTTGTCAGAAGGCTTTGGATGACTCTTCCCTTGCTATTGATCTTCTACGATTTTATATTTCTCTTTGAGCCACTTTGGGTTATTTGTGTCATCCTAGGAATTTGTCCATTTCATCTAGGTTATCTACTTTGTTGGCAGACAGTTGTCCATAGTATTCTCCTGAAATTCCTTTGCTTCCTTGATGGATTATTTGCAGCTCCCACTTCGCATTTAGTCTAGCTGAAGGTTTGGCAATTCTGTTGATCTTCTAAAAGAATTTTTTTGTTTCACTAATTCTATCACTTTTCTATTCTCTATTTTATTTATCTCTGCTCTAATCTTTAGTGTTTCTTTCCTTCTGCTTTCTTTATGCTTAGTCAGCTCTTCTTTTTCTAGTTCCTTAATACATGCATTACAGCTATAAATTTCCTTTCCAGTATTGCCTTCCCTGTACCTCCTAAGTTCTCGCATGTTTTTGTTTTCTGTCATCTCCAAGTATTTTCTAATTTCCTTTGTGATTTCTTCTTTGCCACTGGCTGTTTAAAAGTATGTTGTTTAATATCCACATGTTTATGGACATTCTAGTGTTTCTTCTGCTATTGACTGACAGCTCTGTTCCACTGTTGTTGGTGAAGACACTGCATGATTTCAATCTTCTTACATTTACTGAGACTTATTTTGTGGAATAACATATAGTCAGTCCTATAGAGTTTACCACACACATTTGAAAAGAATGTGTATTCTTCAGTTGTTGGAGAGAAGGTTCTATACGTTTCTGTTAGGTCTAGTTGTTCAAGGCCTCAATATGCTGTCTATATGTCCCAGCTATTACTACAAAAGAGATTGAAATCTCTAACTCTTCTTGTATAACTTCCTATTTCTTCCTCTAAGTCTGTGGAAAATCACTCAAAGTGGCGTAAAAATTCATACAAGCTTTAAAAGAGCCAAAATATGCTTTAAAGTTCTACTTGTGTATCTTTTCACCAAGACATTCCACTTTCAGAAAATATCCTAAGACAGAATAGCAGTAAAAGTAGAGCAGGCTTGGTGAGAACTCTGTCCCTTCTACGGGGGAAATACATCAAACATACCCCGTATGTTGGCGCTGCTGTGCCACCTGTGCACAGGGAGAGCCACACTGTGTGCTTCCTACACAGAAAAGCATGTGTACAAAGCCTGTGGGACATCCCACCAGTCATTCACTTCTGGCCCCTTCAGTTAGAAATTTCCCACCTTTTGCCGGCCTGTCTCCTACTTATGCTTTAAGTCTGGGGCTCTTAAACTCCAAAGTGTTATCGATCAGTAACATTTCTAAAAATCCTGGAGAACTGGTATATAATTATCTCTTCTTTTATCTCATCAAATTAAGATATGGACACGAAACAACAGACACTGTCGTTACTGTTACTATCACCTAACAGTACTATCATTGTACGTAAGGCCTCAAATGGTGCAGAACCTCAAAATAAAGACAATATTGCCCAAGAATTGTGAGTTAATACACACAAAAAATAAAATAAAATATCCCTAGGAAATTAGTGTATGGCCATAATCATGGCAAACACTAAGTCTTTACTATGTGCCAAGCCCTGGTATAAACTCTTTAAATGAGTTATTTGCCAGGTAGTTCTACTATTATCTCAAATTTACAACTGTCTGACAAGTAGAAAAATACATGTGATTACGAGTTTTCAAAGTAATAATATTTATTATAGAAAAAATGAAAAGCAAGCTATACACCAATCATGGCACCAAGAGTTAAAGAACCTGGTTTAGACTGTTCTCTGTCATTTATGACTACAAAATCCTCTACCTCTCTAGATCTTAATTTCCTCAAATGAAAATAATCTTTAAGATTTTTTTCTAGTCTGTACTTTTCTTTTTATCCAAGGCATTTAGAATAGTGTTAGAAACCAAGCAGACCCTGACTTAAGTATCTGCGACTGTAATTACCTTTCTATGCTAGCCCTGTTCTAAAGGCACAGGTGCATATACAAGACATATCTTTACTTGGTAAAGCTAACCAAAGCTCCACATTCATGATGAAACAGAACACACTTCCAAAATAAAAACAAGAAAATCTAGAGTTTATACTTCTATTTATAGCGGAAGAGGAAACTTAATTTGCCACCACTGATATTCAATTATCAGAGGAAAACTAAATTCTGACTAATTCTACCACGATTCATTGATTTACCACGCTTATTAAACAAATATTAAATATCTGGACCTGTACCAGGGCCAGTTTAATAATATTTCTATTTTCAACAATCTAGGTCACAGTTTAGGTTGGGAGACAGATGTGTGAATAAATCACTAATAAGAGTTAGGCTGCAGTTACTATCAAAAATCTAAAGGAACACCAAGTACCCAGACTTTCTGAGATGACTTCAAGTTGATTCTGGTATTATTACTGAGCACTTATGATGAGTGAGCTTACAGACGTATGTATGCACTCCAGATGTGAAACAGGACTTTATAGATGAGAAAATTAAGGTATAAGAGATTAAACATTTTGTTCAGTGTTTCACAACTAGTGACTGGTGAAGCTAGAAGATAAAACCAGGTGGTCTGGCTTGAGAGATGGCATGAAGAGTTCCCCTACGCAGCAACTTCTGCTGAGATGTGTTAGCCTATGTCTCTCATCTCCTCTCAACTAAAACAAGTATCTGCAAAGCCATGCCTGAGCCTTTGCAAGTATTCTAACTCCTCCTTGGAAGATTCCTGCTACCAACGGAACACAAAATTCCCTTTTCTTTGGCATGATTAGGAAATCCATACCAGCTTCCTACTGGTAAGAATAAGAACTAAGAATACTAGCTTTGAAGGACAGCTGCTTTTCACTCTATATTGAAGAAGGTGCATAAGCTAACAATCCTACCAAGTCTAAAGAGAAGAAAATTACAAGTCACAAATGTGTAATCAAAAGATACCTTCAGTCCTTCCAATTCGTTTTCCAGTTGCTTAGAATAGTGCTCGCTCTGCTCACGCAGTTTCCTGTCTTTAGAGGCTTCAGCAACTAGAGTTTCGGTATGAACTTCCAGCTTTAAAATGAAATGGAAAAGCAGATTTCAGGGTTACAAATTTTTTCAGACAAAATATTTTCCTCGGGAATTTACAACTCAAATGCGGAAATTCATATTGAAAATACTGCCAAACTATAAAAACAACTTTTTTCAAAACTTGACGAACAAAATACATATTATTTCACTAGTCTCAAAAGGCATCTTCAATCACTACCCCGGGGCACTGCAAAATTTGCCTGACTACTAACCTCTTTTTTGGCTCTCTCTGTTCTGCGCAGCTCTTGCCTTAAGCTTTCAACCTTTTGCATCACCAGATCCACCTCTTCTTCCTTATCTCGGACATGGCGAGCAAGTTTCTGTTTTTGGGTGTGCAATTCTGTTAGCCGCTCATTGATCTCCATGAACTCCTGCATGGCCAGTTTCCTCTGACAGTGTGCGTCTTTCAGCTCTTTGGACTGGTTTTTTAATCGCTCACTAGCCTGGACTAGATCCTACAGTTTTGTAAAAAGAATATAAGTTATACCAATGCTGCAACTTAGAGACCAAGTTTGGCCATCAAAGTGCTGTCATAAAGAAGAGCCAAAATTATTCACCTCATGAAAATCAAAGGGGCTGCGGATGCAGCTTAGTGGTAGAGCACTTGCCTACCCTGAGCAAAGCCCTGGGTTAGATCCCCAGCACTGCATAAATAAATAAAATAAATACATAAGTGCCTAACAGTAGGGTTGTGCCTATTCCGTTAAGAAAGAGACAATACTAAAGGAAAGGAGCTGCTTTTGAACAGGTATTAGCAGCATGAGTCCTGTTTGCACATTCTCAATTTCTGATGCTGACATGGTAAACGTAAAGGAACAGCTGATGAACCCTGGTTTCCACAACTGAGAGATGATGGTCAAAACAAAGATTCTATGAAATAAAATGAGTATGTGAGATATTTTAAAATTATACTGAATGATTACAAAACAAACAAAAAAGACAAGGGTTTCCTTGCCCGTGAAGAGGAAACTAAGCCCTAGAGCAGCAGCAAGGAGAACAAACCCACCCTGAGGCTCCCTGGTCTAGAGGGGCTGGACTCAGACCCACACAGCTTCTTCCCTCCCAGAGAAAGGAAACGCATACCTCTTTGGAGGAAAGAAACTCACAAAAATTTGGGTTTTTCACACTTTAAGCACTAATACAAGCTCACAATCACCAATTCCCAAAAACCCAAAGAACAAACCACCATAACTAAACAATGGCCACAACAGACAACAGAAATAAACACCAGAAGTATTTGGGTATCAGAATCATCAGGTATTGACATAAGATTGCTATGAATGAGATGTTTGAAGAAATAAGAGATCATAATAAAAGGTCACTAAAAAACACCATACAAGTTTATAAAGGAACTTTATAAAACATTAAGAAATTTTAAAAAAGGGTTAAAATTAAAGATCTGGATCCACCAACATAGGAACCACAATATTTATGAAATAAGAAAAAGAAACTTTAACACAGAAATGTTAAAAAAATGAAATGGGATAACACCAGAGATATAACAGACCTTAAAAGAAATCAGAGGGCCAGGCTTCCTGATGCTTGCCTATAATCCCAGAAGGCTGAGGCAGGAGGATCACAAGCTAGAGGTCAGAGCAGCCAGCACAACTTAGAAAGACCCTGTCTCAAAAACAGTAATAACAATAATAATAATTAGGGCAAGGAGTGTAGCCAAGTGATAGAGCACTTTGCCTAGCCTGTGCAAAGCCCTAAGTTCAACCACCTTACTGTGAAAAACAGAAAATGAGAAATCAGGGGTTGGAGAGGGAGGACAAATCACCTATATTCCACTCTCGAAAAAAGATGTTTAGATTCAGAGGAGACATCATGAAGTAATAACAGAAATAGAAACAGTGGAAAACATTTTGAAAGAGATGAGAAGATAAAAATAACTTTTCTGGATATACATTTTTAGTTAAGTATAAGGCTTAATATAATCAAAAACTGATAAACTTCCCACAACCAGATCTACACTGAAGGAACCTCTATAGCTTTATTTCAGAAAAAAGAAAAATGTTTTTAGAAGAAAGGTATAATGCAGGAGAAATGCAGGGGTGGCAAACACAAATGTAAATGTGAAGAAACATGTATGTATGATATTATAAAAATGTCTAATTTGTACAGTAAATAAGGATATAACTACTAAATATTTGTCAAGAACAGCATATAAATTGGAAAGAAGTGATAGAGTTAAAAGCCCTTAAGTTGCTTGGGGGGAAGTACTCTGAAATATTAAACTTAGGCTTGTCAATACGCACAGTAAAATTCAAATATAACTACCAAAGGCCTGGAAAAAGTAGAAAGTAAAATAATAACAGCAGCAACAACAACAAAAACCATAAAGAAAGAGTTTTGCAAAATAAAAAGAATTTTGGAGACTGGATGCACAAAATGTATGTGCTAAGGCAACTAAACTATGCACTTTAAAATGATTATGATGGTAAATATTATGTCTCTATGTACAGTTAAGTTTTTTTAAGGGAAGAGGACAAAAAGGAACAAAGAAAAGTTTGGTAAACAGAAAGCAAAAAACAAATTGGTAGAAACACATCCATATTCATTAGTAATCAAAATAGATATATAAAGGCTAAACTCACCAGTTAAAAGTAGTTTGTTATACCAAATTAAGAAATAAAATTTAGACTTCAGTAGAAAAAGCTTTATTAAAGATAGGGACTATCACCACACAATCATAAAGAAGAAATACCATTCTAAAACTTAGTGATTTCTGTAAGACAGTCTCAAAATGTATTAAAAACAAATTACTAGAAGTTCAGAGTAAATTGGTAAATACATCATCATGACCAGAAATTTCAATTTCATAATCATTAACATATAAACCAAGAAGATAAAAATAGTGATTATAAAGAAAATTTGAAAAGTTGTATTAACAAGCTCCATATACACAGAACTTTGCACCCTGTATTGGAAATATATACTCTTTTGAAGAATATACACTTAAAAATGGAACTAAAGTATAAGCCATTAAACAAGTCTCAGTAGATTTCAAGACAGATACCATATAAATCAAGTTCTTTAATAACAACACAAATTATAAATCCACAATAAAAAGATATAACTCCCTACACTGAAAATTTAAAAACAAGCTGGGCACAGTGGCACACATCTGCAATCCCAGCAACTCAGGAGGCTGAGGCAGGAGGATCGCTAGGAGTCAAGAGGCAGCCTGTGTAACTTAACGAGTCATTGTCTCAAAATTTAAACACTTTTAAAAAGAGGGCTAAGGGGTGTAGTTCAGTAGTAGAGCACTCGCCTAGCATAGGTGAGGCCCTGGGTTCAACCCTTCAGTACCATCAAAACAAAGAAAATTTTGAAACAATCTTATAAATAACTTATTGGTCAATAAGAAAACCATAAAGGATGTTAAGATATATAAGACTAAGAAAAAATTAATATTATAAGAAAACAACAAACATGTTTGTTGTTCTTGTTGTTGGGTGCCCTGGAGTTGGATCCAACTCATAGTGCCCCTCACAGGGTTTTCAATGGCTGGTTGTTCCCAGATTGACGTGGGAGTAGATTGTCAAGTCCTTCTCCCGTTCGTGCAGTGCTGGGGATAGAACCTAGGTACTCAGAGAGTGTGGAGCAGCACTCTACCAACTGAGTTAAACCCCAGCCCAACAAACATGTTTAGTACATACTAAAATTTGGTGATACAATAAAGCTGTACTTAGGGAGAAACTAGGCCTCAAATACGTTGAAAGGAAAACAGGTTGCAAATCAAGGAGATGCCACTTAAAAAGTTAGAGACAGAACACACAATAACTTTTTCTCCCAACGGGAGGAAGAAGAAAGAGCATAAATCAATGAAATAAAAAAGAACAATGAGGACCAACAAAGCCAAAAGCTGGTTCTTTAAGCAGAACAGTGAAACAGGCCTCTGGTGAGACTGACCAAGGGAACAGGCACATGGGCACAAAGAAGTAACATTAGGAAAGAAAAAAGAGGCTGTGGAGAAGGGATCAAAAAAGGTAATAGGTAAATAGGATGAACTCTACCAATATATGTATTGACATAAGATGAACAAACTCCTAAGAAAACACAATTTATCAAAACTGTTTTCAGAGACAGAATACCTAAATAACCCCATAACAACTAAAGTAACTGGACCAATGTTGTATTGTTAGATGTCATTGCATAGCAACCCGATGTACAACAGACCAAACACCACCCCCCCCCCCCCCCGACACTGTGCCATGCCCAGCCCTACATTACTGCTTTTCTGATATTCTTAGGGTTTTCAATGGCGGACTGTTTCGGGAGTGGGTTGCCAGGTCCTTCTCCCAAGTCTACACCACCTGGCATTCACGGGCGGTCTCCCATCCTAGGACTAACCAGATCAATCCTGCTTAGCTTCTGAGATCAGACAAGATCTGATGCCAGGGTGGTATGGATGTAAGCAACTAAACCAACAGATGTCAAAATTTTGCCAGCCATGCAGTGGCAGGGCAAACCTTCAGGCCCAGATGAGTCTCCCAGGGGTTCCGCCAACCAAGCATTCCTTCCACGCAACCACTCTGAGAGAACTGGAAGGGCGGGGGGCGGGGGTGGGGGGGAGACAATGCTGCCCTACTTTTGTATGAGACCAATATAATCCTGATATTAAAAGAAGAAAAAAAAACACTGTAAGCCAATCTTATTCATGAAAACAGACACAAAAATCTCTTAAAGTGAGCAACTCATTTCCAGTGATGAGTAAAATTGATATACATGAACGTGTGAGGTGGACTCTGTTCAAATTCCAGCGCCACCACTTTTTGTCTCTAAGGACCTTGAGCACATTAACTTCTCAGCACTCAACATTAGTAACATGAGAATAAAAAGTAATAGTAATACCTAACTCATGGAGTGGTGGTGAACATCAAACAATCTAATGTACAGAAAGCACTTAGAACACTACTATTAGAATACATAATCTACTATGTGAATGTTACCTAAACTACTGTATTATATAGAAAATAATACATTAGCAATTTAGGCTTAACAGAGAAATGTAATGTAATTTGAGAAAAAGTCTATAAATGTAATTCACTGTACCAATTTATTAAAGGATGTATCGACAGAGTATTGAGGTGAATATTTAATAAATTCAATGCACATTCTTAAAAATTAAAAATGAGCAAAATAGGATTAGGAAGTAATTTCCTTAACCTGATAGAAAGTGTATACTATGAACTTGACAGCAAACACTTTGAATGTTAAAATATCAGAGGCATTTTCTTTAAATGAGGAGCAAGATAAAGAAGCCTCCTATCTCTTCTGTTCAACACCATACTCAAGTCTTAATGCAGTAAGATCACAAAAGGCAGAAATCATAAAAGAAACAAAGTTGTCATTATTCTAAGAGAATCTCAAAGAACCTAAGATATATCCATTATTAAGAGCTAAGCAATGTTGTTAGAATAAAATCAAAAACCGAAGTCAGCAAGAAAATTTTAAAGATATCCTTTAAATTTTTAAAAATTGAATAATAAGGCAAATAAGACCTGTACAAAATTTTATGGAACATTTAAATGACTTCAAATATGTAGAAAGATACAATGTTGATGGGTTAAAGACTATGTAATGGCAGAGAAACTAGTTTTATAAGATTTTGTATGATTAGCCCTTCTGAAAAAATTTTACTGAAACTTTTGACCTGGACCAAGTCCGAGTCATACCCTGTCTCCAAAAACAAAACAAAACAAAACCCCACACTGGGGTTTTATCTCAGTGGCAGAGCACTTGCAAAGGATGTGGGAAGCCTGGGATTGAACCCTCTAGTAGAAGAGGGAAAGGGGAAGATGGAGCTAAGGTAAGAGAAAGTGAGGGTAGGGGAGCCGGGGGATTCAGGACTACTTCTGATAGGAAGAAAATTCTGGAGATTTGCCCTCTGGAGGAAATATGTTCGCACTTCAAACTGAGAAGGCAGCTTGGACCATGGAGACTTGCGTCTGTGAAGCTGGATTGCCTGGGTGTATCTTTCCTCTGGAGTGATTAATTTACACTCCATAGGCACAGAGAAGGAACTTAAGCCCTTTCTCTTCAGACCTCCTAGGAGACTCTCTCACAGAGGGGACAGGGAGCAGCTGCCTCTTTCCTCTACGTTAACACCAGGATCGATGTTTTGGGGGCTCCTCCTTTACACTCCAAACTCCTCGTGTAGGGTTTTATCTTCCCAGGTACCAGGGTGCTCCCCAGCAGGTAAAAACTGGCCCACAGGGAGCCATGTAGATATTATTTGCTGTATGTAAATAATAAACTGCTCTGCTCCTGAAATGTGTGCGTACATTCAGAATGATACTATATGAAATAAATTAACAATATTGTAATTATGTCAATTCTCCTGAAATTGACCTACAGATACAATGTAATTTTAACCTAAATTGCATCGTAGTTTTCAGGGGATATAAACCCATGCATATATTAGACTCTGATAAATGACTGAGGTGACACTGTACGACACTGAAGAAGGGAAGGCCTATTTAGTAGGAATAGGAAAATTTGAGCCTTAACTCACGTGAAACATAAAAATGAATTTCTGGTGGTTTAAAGACATAATTACCAAAGACCAAACTTTAAAAATTAAAGATAAAAATTGAGGACGAATTTTTTTTCATTGGATTTCCTATACTGTATGTTATGATCTGGGTCTAAATGGCCGCCAAAGGCCTTTTTGTGTGTGTGTTTTGGGGATTTTTTTAATTGGAAATTCTTAATGTACAACTTAATGGGTTTCATTACAACACGGGTTCCGTTGTGACATTTCCATATATGCATTTCATTGTACACTGCTCACATAACTTCCCCCTTACCCTCTCATGACCCTCCTCCCCTATCCTCCAGCCCACCAATCCACCAATGATCTCCTTTCTACTTCAAAGGCCATGTTTTTGAACACTGGGTCTCTAACTGGCGGTGCTATTTTTAGAGGCTGTGGGGAACTTGGGGAGGTGAGAATTCTAGCTTTGGAGAAGCAGCGCCCTGGGGGTGGGCCTTTGGAGGTTTTTACCTAGAGCCCCAGTTCCAGCTGCTGTTTTCTGATCACTATGCCATGGGGTTCTGTGACCTGGGCCCCTGCCATGTCTGCCGGGCCTCGATGTCTTATGCCAGTTCTGCCTCTATGCACAGAAAGTTTCTAACCATGAGCATCCAGTAAGCTTCTCTGTCACAGCAACATACCACCTAACTAATACAGAAAATTGGTACTGGGGAACAGGTCACTGTGGTCTAGAAACCTGACCATGTGGTTTCTGGGCAGCTGGAACTTATTTATGGGAGGAGTTTGGAAGAGTTTGGAGATATGGGCCAGGGAAGCCCCACAATGCTGTAAGCAGAGCTTGAGGTGTGGTTCTGATGAACACCTGTAAGACCTGAATGCCTCCTCTGATAGAAATGGAGGCAGGCTCACAGGGTTTCTAAGGAAAATGAGAACTCTATTAGGCACTGCACTAGAGGCAATTCATGTTATATTCTCGCAAGGAGCTTGTGTGCATTTTGTCCTTGTCCTAAAGATTTGAGTGAGGCTAAATTTACAAGTAATAGAGGCATCCATGTCTTGGATGTGTACTATCATTCTTTTCTTAAGCAATTCTCTCTCTTGAGAAGCCTACAACCATGTCTTGGATGTGTATTATGACTTCTTTTCTTTTCTTTTTTGTGGTACCAATGGTTGAACCCAGAGCCTCGTGCTTGCATGCTCTGCATGTGCTGGACCACTGAGTTGCACCTACAGCCCTTTTTTTTTTTTTTTTTTTTTTTTTTTTTTTTTTTTTTTTTTTTTTTTTTTTTTTTTTTTTTTTTTTTTTTTTTTTTTACTTTTTGAGACAGGGTCTCACTAAGTTACACAGACTGCCTCTGGTCTCGAACTTGCGATCCTCCTGCCTCCCTCCGCTTCCCGAGCTGCTGGGATGACAGGCCTGTGCCACTGCAGCTGGCTTATGACTTCTTAAGTTCTTCTCTCTTGAGAAACCTGCAGCCTGATCTTGGATGTGTACTATGATTCTTTTCCTCAGCAATTCTCTTTCTTGAGAAGCTCTTGTCCATGTCTTGGATGTGTACTATTATTCTTCTTTTAAGAATCTCTTTCTTCTCTCTGAATGCCCATGCTTAAATCTAAAGCTTGTGCTGTCCCTTATCCCTAATTAATAAACTAATTTTGTTTCAAAAAATATATAAAATGAAAGTAATGAACTAGTTAACTTGGTGGAGGAAATATCCACAAAAGCCTAATATTTAGGCTGTATGTTGGCTGCTGCTTGCTGCATTTAGCCAGATTTATGATGAAAAATGAAAGAATAGAGATCTGAAAAATGTGCCCTTTAAAGAGGAAAAAAGTCGAGGTGGCAAGGGTTTGTTTGAAGCTTCTATGGACAGGGTTGCTTGGCAAGACGACTGCAATTATAAAAGAGGTAAGTGGGGGGGCGGTCAAGAAAAGCCAGACACTTTGCCCAGGGACAATAAAGATGGCCTAGGGGTACAGAGGAGTTGGCTAGACCCCTCCCATCTAAGGCTCCAGGGAACAAAGAGAGTGTGTCTAAAGAGTGAATGTTCCCAAGACACTGCTGGAAAGCTGCTGTAGCAGTTGTGGTTCAAAAGGGACCAGCTACCACTCAAGCTAACATCAATCCCTGGGCACGTATATATGGTGCTGAATTTGCAGGCATGAAGAATGAGAGAATAAAGGGGTTATGGAAGCTGCCAGCAAGGTTCCAGAAGACAGCCTGCAAGGTCACGCAGTGTGCCCCAGGGTTGGATGCCCTGTGGAGAGCTCCTGAAGGGCTGATACCTAAAGCTTTGAGGGTAGAGCCTAAGCAGCAATGGAGACCCCAGGATGTTGGATATGCCAGCAATGAGAAGTATCTGCTGAAGGAAGCTACCAGCAAGAAATTGAGCTAGCATGTGAGGGCTAAGTGTGCTGCAAATGGCAAGGCCATGGAGGAAGGGCTGCCCAAGCCTGTTTGAGACCAATGATGTCATGTGTACCTGATGCCAGATTTGAACCAACAGAGTTAGTTTGTCCAGCAGGGTGTCAGTCTTTCTTCAGATCAATCTTTCCTTTCTGTGCCCCTAGTCCCCCATTTTGGAATGAAAACGCTTAGTATATACCATTGTACATTGGAAGTATGAAACCTATTTTTTGTATCGCAGGGGTCCACAGCTAAGTTTGCCCTGAATCTCAGTGGAGACTTAGGATTTGAACTTCTGAACATAGTTATGACTATTAAGACCTTGGGGACTCATGAACTTGGACTAAAGCCATTTTGCCTTCGAAATGGTCATGACCTTTGAGGGACGGGGGAGGAATGTTATGGCTTGGATCTAAATGTCCTTCAAATGTCATGTGTTTGAATGCTGGGTCCACCGCTGGTGATGTTGTCCTGTAAGATAATGGAACTTGGGACGTGGGATCTAGCTTGGCAGAAATGAGTCACTGGGGGCAGGCCTCTGGAGATTTTTACCCAGACTCTTCCTTCTGGTCCTGGTTCTCTCTGCTTCCTGATCATAAGGATATAAGGTCATCTACCACAGGCCCTGCCACATGCTACAAGCGTGGATGCCCCACTGCCATTATGGACTGATCCTCTGGGAGCCCCCTATAAATCTCTTCCCCTAAAAGTCTGATCTGGTCATTTTGTTTGTTACAGTAATGCACTGGCTAACTAATGGACAGTGTAAAGCCAGTAAATGTACTAACCATAAAAATACCGACAAATTTAACTACATTACCCTTAAGAGCTTTAGTTAATCAAAAGTTCAAGAAAATAAGCAAGGCACAAGGTAATCACAGAGACTCATGAGGATAAGATAGGAGGACTGCAGGTTTGACACCAAAGGCATCCTGTGTAACTTCATGAGACCCTCTCAAAATGTAAAATAAATAAATAAATAGTAAAAAAAAAAAAAAAGGCGCAGGGGGTTCTGCTCAGTGACAGAGAGCTCACTTAGCATGTGCAAGGTCTTTGGTTCAATCCCAAGTACTGAGAAAAATTAAAACCTAAAACTAAAAGGACAAGCCATAAGAGATATCTTTAAAATACATAACTGATGAAAGTTTACTTATGGCCAGATATTTTCAAGAATCTTTTCTTTTTCAAAGAAACTTGACCACATTAGTAATCAGACTGTGATAAAACATTATTTCAGACCTAAAGTCTAAATTTAGAATAGATGAGCCAAAGACAATAAATCTGATAACATGAAACATTGTTGAACTCAGAAACTCTTATACACTACTAGAAAAACTGTAAAAACTGGTACACTGGAAGACAACTTGGCGTTCTCATAAAAAGAACAGAATATGTGCCAATCCAATTAAAAATGGGCCATGGATCTGAATAGACATTGCTCCAAGAAGACATACAAGTAGCCAAAAGGTATATGAAAAGATGCTCAACATAACTAATCACAGAAATAAGAATCAAAACCACAATGAGATATTCACAACTATTAGAGTGGCTACTGTCAAAAAGACAAAAGGTAACAAAAGTATTGGCAAGAATGTGGGAAAAAATGAAATCCTTTTCTACTAGCTATCAAGCACTTAGAATACTTGACTGATATAATCTGTTTCTTTTCAGGACCACTCCACTCTCAAAACACACTAAAAGGATTTTTGGCATTAAGATTAATTTTAAAATGCCAAATACATGTTACTATAAGTTGAGGTATCAGATTTTCATCTTTATTATGTTAACTAAATTTGAGTAATACTACCAATAAATATAAGCCTGTACGTCACTAATATTTATGTATTACTATTAAAGCAAATGGGTTGGGGTTTAGCTCAGTTGGTAGAGTATTTCTCTGTGCTTTCTGAGGTCCTGGGTTTGATACTTAGCACCACAAAAATGAGAGAAGGACCTGTCAGCCCACTCCCAAAATAATCCTGAAACAGCCATCAAAACCCCTGTGAACAGCAGAAAAGCACTGACATAGTGCAGGGTAGGGCACAATGCTGGGTAGTGTTTCACTTTGTTACACAGAGGTTGCTATGAGTTGGACTTAATTCCATGGCACCTAACAACAACAATCAAAGCAAATGGAATATTTGCTACATTTGGTAAATACTCTTATAATGGCCATAAATTTAAATGGATCTATAAAAACCACTGGGGCTGGAGTTTGGCTCAGTTGCTGGAGTGCTGCTCTGAGGCCCTGGGTTTGATCTCCAGCATCACAAAAAATGGGAGAAGGAAAGCCGGGCGCGGTGGCGCACACCTGTAATCCCAGCGGCTCGGGAGGCGGAGGCAGGAGGATCAAAAGTTCATGACCAGAGGCAGTCTGTGTAACTTAGTGAGACCCTGTCTCAAAAAGTAAAAAAAGTGGGCTGAGGGTGCAGCTCAGTGGTCCAGCACTTGCAGAGCATGCAAGTGAGAGGCCCTGGGTTCAACCCCCAGTACCAAGGGGGGGGAAAAAAATGGGAGAAGGATGTGGCAATTCACTCCCAAAGCAATCCCAAAACAATTAGACAATTAGCCATTTAAAACCCTACAACTAGCAGAGAAGCAGTGACATAGTGCCAGGATGGCACAGTGGCAAGGAATGTTTTGTTCTGCTATACGAAGGGTCACTTAAGAGTTGGATCCAACTCGAAGGTACCTAACAACAACAATATACCAACCACTGCTTAAAATTGAAGTAGAAAATAAAACTGTATTTATCTAATTCAATTTAACTTAACAATTCTCTTACTCCTTCTGGTTAACTTCATCAGCAAAAGGTTTCATTTTTAATTCCCTCTATTTCCTTATTGGTAGTAAGACTTATAAATCTCCCCCAGAAGGACTCCAGTATAGACCAACCAGCGCATCATATGCCACTTCACTGAATACAATGTATACTATGCCATAAACTACTGATCTCCTTTGCATCAGCTGGTGTAAGTGCCAACACCTTGTTTGTTAATGAAAATCATAGTGCTTAACAGCATGTGGTTAAAGTATTTTCTCTACTGCTTGAGTATTATTTACTCTATGAGGCTGTGTTAATCTTAGCTATGAATAAATTTTGTTGATATTTCTAATACTGTTTAAGTGTTACACAAAGTTCTCATAAAAATGACTTTCGCTTGCTTATTCATGCTACTTTGGAAAAGAAAATGACATTAAAACAACTAAACCATTGAAGAGACTCTAAATTATAATCTTTTAAGAATGTTCATTATCAACAAGTTATAATGAAAATATGCCTGCATTTTTAATTTTTAGTAGACACTAAATAGATTCTATTATTCTTATTTCTTTATGTTTCTTTTCCAGTAACACTCACTTTTAATCAAATCCTTTGATTAACTTTCCAAATGAACAAATGATTCTAAACTTTAAAGCCTCAAGAATTTAAGTTTCTTTGTTACTAGCTAATAATCAAATGGCATACATCAAAATAATTCTGAAAATTATAAACCAAATTTATTAAGATAAATATACTATATATTATTGTAATTCATTATGAATGCTTTTAGTATTCTCATTAAACAAGATGAGGAACACAGAAAAAGCTTTAACAATCTATTCATGTTTACCTTATTTAGCTCTTCCCGTTCTTGCTGTAAAGTTTTGATTTGTTTTTCATAAGTCTTGATTTGTCTAAAAGCATCATCTAGTTCTCGCCTCACAGAATTAGCTTCTTCGAGTTGCTGTTCCAAATGCCTTGATTCTAAAAACAAAAGACACCATTTCTTTTTACCATTAATACAAAAGCAAATGCTTGAACCCACAGTTTAAAATTGATTTTACTTTTAAAAGAAGTCTGAATTTGGCGTTAGAGCTACTGACACCACAAACCAGTACAACTTATCACAGATTGAGTACTAATTCACTGAATGAACAGTGAATGGAATGCACACACTAGGGTAGAAGTGAGCAACAATGATGTGCAGAAATGCCCTGAGTACCTATTAGGAAAGAAGACCATGCTTCCAAAGTCAGCCCCTTTAACTAAGACGTCACAACAAAACCAATCAAAGGAACAAAACCCACAAAGTTCATCTCCCGTACTGGTAAGCATCCTGGGGTTGATGTTAGTCACATTAATGTGAGATGGTTTTGCCAGTGTGGTTCTACACTAGCCTAATTTCACCACTGGTTATTTAAAGAATAAATTCTGATTTTTAAAAGTAAACATCTGAAAATGTTTGTTCTAAATCAGTTCTTCTATTTTTTCAGAGGAAGGAATTCAGACATTTGAAAAACTTTGCCTAAGGTCACATTGTTAAATGCATACCAGGCCCCAGGAAACTTTGTACTGACTTCTCCAACTTGAAAGGTAATGTTATCAATTAAATGCTTAACATTATCAGATAAAAGGATTGCCATGAAACAAAAAATGATTAACTTTCGCATACGTGTGAATAAAAATTACTAAGTTAGTAGGACATTTTTCTGCCATTAAAAGTAAACTTGTAGCAGAGTGCATGGTGCATGCCTGTAATTCCAGTGACAGAGGCGGCAAAAGCAGGAAGATCACAAGGTTGAGGCCAGAGGCAGCCTGTGTAATGTAAGTGAGACCCTGACTCAAAATAAAAACATGTAAAATGGGGTCAGGGGTACAGCCCAGTGGTAGAGCACTTGGAAAGTATGTGCAAGGCTCAAGGTTCAACCTCCAAGCACCATCAAAAAAAAAAAGTTCACATTTGAACAGTTCAAATTTCAATAATTTCTAAAGTACATATCAAGGTACTTCGCTTCAAATAACTAGTAGTCAAATTTTAATATATAAAGCAGTCGACTTCTGTCATTTCCTGTTTCATTTTAACCGAATTTTGTGGTTGAAGAAAATCAACCCCAATGGTACACTTAATGAATCCTTCTGAGTACACTCTCTTCTACTTTTGAAGGGTTCTACCCTAATATGTTCAATTTTTTTTGCAAGCTATTAAGTTACTGACTTATTTCGACTGCTCTATGTAAGAAACAAAGAAACTAGTATTGGATAAAACCTATGCATCATATAAAGTTCATAGCAAATTGTATTACACAGGAGAGCTTCTATGGCCTATAAAGATCATTTTGATGTTTTATTTTAACAAAAATTTAATTTTAGCTTCACCCAAGGCTTTCACTTTGGCTGCTCTGCCATGGAGTACAAGTAGAGAAATATTTATCAGATTCCCATGTTTCAGATACTTTTCAAATGCTTAAAAAGTTGAGATAATTCATTCTAAAAACTTGTGAATTAGCCAGGCTTGGTGGCGCACACCTGTAATCGCAACGGAGGCAGGAGGATCGCAAGTTAGAGACAAGAGGCAGTCTGTGTAACTTAGTGAGACCCTGTCTCAAAAAGTAAAAAAAATGGGCTGGGTGTGCAGCTCAGTGGTCCAGCACTTGCAGAGCATGCAAGCGTGAGGCCCTGGGTTCAATCCCCAGTACCGCAAAAACTTGTGAATTATAAGAAGTATAGTAAGACATCAACTGGACTAAAAAGCACTAGAAAAGAAAAACACACCCCTTTTGTTTTATTAAATCCTCCACTATGGAGAGAAATGCAGCACTTATAATGTGAAAAACACAGAATTCTGTACCCCAAAAAGACATACACCCTAAATCAGGCAAAATCTATAATGCTTTGAAATTTGGTCAACTACCAGGTTAAGTGGGTAAGGCAGAAGAGCCTTTCTTGCACAACGACAAATAGTAAATTTGACTAAAACTCTGAAAGAAATCCTCATGAAAGCCTATTAAAAATATCTCATGCAACACAATTAACTATAACATTTAGATAAAGTTATTAGAAAATAGTTTTAGGGAATAAAAAAGCAGTGCTATGAAAGCAGGTTAGGCCTGTCAACTCAACAGTTCCCAGCTGCTATGAGAATTCTGAAATTCAATCTGTGGGTCAGAAGGACTGGACGAAGGCATAGAACATTCAGGGTGATGCTCTTGGCCCTGTGAGGCTGGGAAGAGAAATGGAAAATATGGTTTCTGTCCTCAGGGACACAGTCAAGGTAGGAAGACAGGAGTAAAATTCCCAGAGCCACAAATAAAATAGAAAATTAAATCTGTGTGGTAGGGCAGATGGTTGCAGGAGGTGAGAGGGGCAGGACAGGGCAGAAGCAGCACCCAAGTTGTAACCAGCAGGTGGCGCACCTGGGGCCAGGCCATTCCAGAGACAGGCAGGAGAATCACTCCAGCCCAAGAGTCATAGGCCAGCCTGGAGAACACTGACACCTAGACTCATTAAAAAAGTAGAAGGGAACACAAGTAATTTAGAAAGGGGTTACAAGTGGAGTCATGAGGAGGTTGGCAGAGCAATCAAAGTACTTCTCTGATCCACAAGGAGCAGTCTCAAAGTTTGCTGTTCTTTTCTTAAAATAATTCATGACTCCTCTGAGACGCAGAGACTTTACTTCTAATTACAAAAGGGGAAAGTAAGTTCCATTTTTATCACTCCTGCGAGAGGGAGAAGAGTTTTAGGCTTGCAGAGCCAGTGACAGTATATAGAGGCACAGATGCCCAGTCCCAAGACAACTAAAAAGAAAAGGTGTTTAAAAAGCACATTATACAGTATGATAAAAGTTTCACATATAGTATCCCTTTATTTTCCACATAAAGGCATTGAGGGCGCAACTTTTCATTTTGTCTGCAGACACTAGGTAAACATACACTTACTGTCTGTCACACGGTACTCGGCACTGGGATTGGCACTACAAGACAAGAGGAGAACAAGGCTCCCCGATCCCTGCGGCCAGCTCAGAGCATACTCAGGAAGGCATATGTGAAAGCCAGGCCTGGTGCTGCCCGCCGGGACTCCTGGCACTTGAGAGGCACAGGCGGGAGGATCACTGCGACTTCTGGGCCACCGTGGACTAACTGCAAGTTTCAGGCCAGCCAGGACTACAGTGTGAGACTTTAAGGAAGCTGCAAGTCATTACTTACCTGACAGGAGCAGAACTCTGTCTCACAAGCTCGCCAGGGTCTTCCATTGCTAGGAAGTCACACTAGGGATACTCCCCATTCTTTCTAGTGACACAGCTAAAAACTCTGGACCTCATACACCAAAATACACAAATGAAGACTGGGTGCAGAAGAAGGGAGGCCCAGGGCCCGCGGGATGACACGGTATGTTGCCCTGGTGTGTTTCCTGGTTCACACATCCCAAGACGAGAGCTGAAGATGGCAAACAGGCGCAGAGGGTAAAACCCCCAACCAAAGCCTGCTCTTTCTACCCAAGGGAAAGGGAAAGGGCTGTCTACTATCCTCTTCAATAGCAAAAGAGAAAACTCTTAGAAAATAACCATTCTACCTAACTTAAACACAACAAAACCCCTGTGGCTACCTGCTGACCCATGCCACCATGTGGGGAGTGAGATTTCCACCCTGTGAGGCTGGAATGAGACAAACATCCCCACAAGGGTGGCATCAAGGAAAGACAGGGCGGGAGCCAGGAGGTTGAACCCCGCCAGCTGGGAGCAGCGTGAGAGTGGAGAGCACATGGAGAACCCGGACTCCTGCCCCAACCTGGGTGCTCCCCCTTCTTCCTCGGGGGCGCTATCGGAAGAGAGCGGGAACTCTCACCACTGCCCAGTGGCAACAAAGCCATCCCCACCAAAGCGTCAACAGAAGCTCCTGAGTAATGAGCAGCCCTCCCCCAGGGGTCAGGGGGGCTAGCTAGAACCCTTCCCCAGTTTGGCATTAACAAGGCCTGACCGTAGAAGCTAAAATAATGCTGCCTTCTGTCTCTCTATCCCTCTACTTCAATCACAAGATGGCTCTAAACCCTGCAAAAGGTTCCCAATTCACTCCTAGTAAAAACCAAAGGCCTTATAGCAATCAGTAAGACTCCCCTGTTCTGACAGCAAGCCCCTCCCACCCCCTGACCTCTCTAACTTCATCCCCTTGGTTCTTCCTGCTTGCTCATTTTGCTCTAGCAAAGTTGTTCTCTGTTTACCCATGAAGCACATTCTAACCCTGGGCCTTTGCACCAATTCGTCCTTCTGCCTGGACTAAATATTCCCCAGATCACTGTATGACTAAGCCCCTCACCTACTTCAGGTTTTTGCACACATGTCACCTTTTCTCTTAGGACTACACCAGAACCTACCTACCTAAAATGACACAAGTCTTCATCTTGCCCATCTGACTCAATCTCCTTACTCTATTGTTAAGCATTTCTCACCTCCTAACATACTGTATCACTTACACACTTACATAGCAACTTGTGTCTATTATCTGCCCTTCATGAAGGCAAGGGCAAGGACTTTGTCTGTTTTGTTTAGTACTGTTTCTCAAGAGATGAAACAGTAAGTGGTACAGAGAATGGAGCTAGACAAATATTTGAATGGAATTAAATGGACAAATGAATAGGCGTATCAACATTCACCAAATTTAATTTTAATTAATCTCAGCAATACACTGAGAAATGAATTCTATTAGAAAAAATAAATTCTGACAAGCCTTGATGCCTGTGTATGTGCAGCTCTCTTGTCTATAGCATCCTTCCTGTTCCACAACACTAGCACCTGCTCTCCTATTCAGATACACAATTTACCAAATTCCAACTCAATTCCTAAAAGTTAACAGTAGGTCTTAAAAGTCATCCTCGCTCTCTTTAAGTCCAAGTTAGGTGCTCCTCCTATGTATTCTCCATGCACCTCTGCTTATTTTTCTCCAGTGTCTTCATCTGTATGTCAATTACTATTTGTCTGTTTCCCAGACCAAATTATAAGCTTCTTGGAAGTAGAACCTGTTTTTATTAGCCTTTCCCTCATGGGTGTGTAACTCACAACACATAAGACAGAGTGGGACTCAACAGGTGTTTTGTATGTGAATAAGCCATCTTTGAAAATCTACATTAAATTAATGATGAATCACAGAAATTTACCTGCTACTTGTTTCCTTAGTTTTTCAATTTCTTCTTTCAAGTTTTTGATTTCCAAATCTTTGCTTGCTGTCAGTGGACCATCAACAGTTGAATACTGCAGAGCTTGCACAGTCTGTGTTGACTCTTTAAAAAAAGAAAAAAAGAATGAAAACCACTAGCATACTTACTTTTTTAAACTAACATGATGGATTACTCGTGTGTACCACATGCCTGGTTCTCTGGGTGGTTTTAATCATGGTAATTCCATGTACTGAGTAGTAGTCAAGAAATAGTATGTAACAGTATGAACTCATTACACAAGCTGGGCAAAATTGCCCACCCTGTAGCCATAACACTTGGAGGCAGAGGCAGAAAAATCACTTGCGAATGGGAGTTCAAGGCCAGCCTGAACAACACATGAGATCTTGTCTCAAAACAAAACATAACACAACACCTCAAGAAGTTACTAGGCACAAAGGAGCTTCTGGGAGACATGTGACTCTCCAATTAAATGAGAGATGCATTAAAGGAAACAAATTTCGGCTATTTTTGGCTACTGGATGTGGGCAGACATGAAGTCTGGAACTCTGGCAGTATTATGGAATGATGTGGGGAAAGACAAAAAAATAAGAGATAAGCTACCTATGAGTCAGACCCTACTCAGCCACCACCATCACACATAATGGAATGCTAAATGACAGTAAAATAAAAAGAATGAAACAGTGACATATACAAAGATAAGTGAATCTCAAAAAAATAAAAAACTGGAAGAAACCAGACATAAAAGAGAACATACCATATAATATCATTTATATGAAGTTTAAGAAAACATAAAAATTACTGGTGAAAGGAACTAGGATAGTGTTTACTTCACAGTGAGAAGGGGTATAGGGGAATTTATGCTATGGTAGAAATGTTCTATATACTGATATGGGTCTAAGTTACAGAAGCACACACATATGTAAACATTTTCTGTTCATACTCATACAGAGTATGTGTACATGTTACTATATGTATATCACCTTACTAAGAACAAGCAAATTTTCTAAAAAATCTTGGACTAGAGGTACAGCTCAGTGGTACAGAACTTGCAAAGCATGCAGTCATGAAGGCCTGGGTTCAACTCCCAGTACTATAAATAAAAAATAAATCAGTAAGAACCTTTACTCACAAAGAGGAAGTAATTCACATGCAGAGATTTTAGCAATTTATTGAAAAACAGAAAATGGTCTTTCTATTGATGTCTATAGTCTTTTTCTTTAATGGACCTCTGAAACTGAGACAGTAAAATTCTATGACTGTAAAACTGATTCTCTCACAGGAGTTACACATTCTTGATTATCTGTTCATACATATATCCCTTCACTCACAAAATATATGAACTACTTTGTATGTTGCATACTCCATTTCGCAGAAAATAAACCAGAAAGAGGGGAGAGTGAGTGCCTGGGATGGATCTGAGAGTGAATCAGAAATAGAATGAGTCAGAAAAGGCCTCACTGAAAGCCTCATTCAAGCACAGACCTACTTCGAGTGAAAAGATGAGAGAATAAGTCATGTAAACATCAAAAGAAGAACATTTAAGGTAGGACAATAACTAATGCAAAGGTCCTGAGGTGAGGAATCATTCTGGCAAAGATGAGGGCTGAACAGAAAGACCAAAGAAGACAGTAGCAGGAAATGAAGTGAGGAAAATAACAACAAGCCAGACTTTATATAGCTTTAAGCACTGAAATGAATTTGGTTATTAATGTGAGTGGGATGGGAAGTCACTGGGAGTGGGGATGAGAAAGGGAATAAAAGGATCTCACCTGTGTTGATACAGGAAGACTGGGCTGTTGTACTGAAAACAAATGTAGAAAAACGGTGGCATGGGTGGTGGAAGTAGAGCAGGGAAACCACTTAGGAGGTTACTGCAGCACCACAGATGAAGGCTGACAGTGGTCCGGAGCGGGGCAGGAGCCCTGTCGTGAGTCTGTTACAACAGCAGAGATGACCTGAACTGCTCTTGGATCAGAGGTGGGAGGTGGAGACTGAGGAGGCTTAAGAATAAATCAGGAGCCGGGCACAGTGGCACACGCCTGTCATCCCAGTGGCTTGGGAGGCGGAGGCAGGAGGATCGCAAGTTGGAGACCAGAGGCAGTCTGCGGAACTTAGTGAGACCCTGTCTCAAAAAGTAAAAAAAATGGGCTGGGGGTGCAGCTCAGTGGTCCAGCACTTGCAGAGCATGCGGGGGTTCAACTCCCAGGACCACAAACAATAAATAAATAGATAAATCGGGTTTTCCTTCCGTGAGCTGAGAGAATACCCTGATAATCAAAGGTCAAAGAGCTAAGGAGAAATCAGCAGAGGGGGATAAGGAGCCCTGTCATAGGAGGATAAAAAAAAGTAGGGCAGTAAAGAGCCCCAGAAACCAAAAAAGAAACCATTATCTCGAAGGAAAAAATACTTAATTGGGTCAAACGCTGCTGATAAGTAAAAAAATAAGGACTGACACTGATCACTGGGTTTTGTAACAAAGAGGAGGGAAAGAGTTGACGGAAAGGAGTAGGAATGCTGGACAGCATTAAAAGTTGACCTGAGGCCAGGCATGGTGGGACACACCAGAAATCCCAGCACTTGGGAGGGTAAGGCAGCCACCTTGGGCCATAGAGCAAAACCTTGTCTCAAAAAGAGCGGACTTAAGATTCTCATTCCTGAATGTGAAATGACATTACTTAGCATGTTGCAGGTTTTAAGTCAGTTACCTTTAGCTGCACAGCAGCAGTGGCAACTTTCAAAGTAGCTGGACACAGGGGGAACACTAGATTTCAAGGTTTATGTGAAGGTACGATTGTCCCTGACTACAGAATGAGAACTGAGGAGTAGGAGGAACAGTGAAATGGTGATGAACTGTAGCTAATGGCAGAGTTGAATGAACACTGGAATTAAGTCACCTGAGTTCACCAGAAAATTACAAGCAGGAGACTATGGAGGGCTTGCATGAAATGGTGAGGTTAGTGAAGTTTCAATGCTGCAATCCTGAGAGGTGTTCTGTTACCATCAGACACAGTGGATGAGGGTCATAAGAGGTCTAGATCTCTGTATGTGAAGGACTGAAAAACTAAGCCAGGACCTTAAAAGGTTGACGTAAGTCCACATTAAAGTCAAGAGACGGTATGACAGGAGCAGTGCAGGAGCAGAATGACAGTGGGCAGGAGCTGGGCAGACCAGATACGATCTGAGCAGCACTCAAGTGCTATCCTGCCAGGAGAGTGCTGCTTTCCTGGTAGCCCCACTCCCTTTTCCCCAGAGGTGTTCATTGGTTCCTACACATATATATGTGTGTGTCCATACATACGCATACATCGTTGTTGTTGTTGTTAGGTGCTGTCGAGTCTGACTCATAGCGACCCTCTTAGGGTTTTCAGTGGCAGACTGTTTCGGGATTGCCTTGGGAGTGGATTGCCATGTCCTTCTCCCATATATGTATACATACACACACACACACATACACACACACACACACACACACACACACACACACACACACACACACACGGGAAACAAATATTGCTTTGTTGTTATTTACTGTTGTGTGGTTTTACATAAATGACACTCTATTTGGCATAAATTTCTACAACTTTTCACCACTTACAAAAAGACTTTCTATTGAAGATAAAACAATTACTTATAGTTCATAACACTGAGTTGAACTGCAACAGGAAAAACATTATCCTTAAATATGTTACCCTGAAGCTTTCTACTAAGTTCAAGTTTTTCCTGTTCAAGGCGCTTGATTCTCCTTTCATAAGCTTCAGTTGCTAAGTTGTTATCTAGAGTCCTCTGGACGTTGACATCAAGATCCAGTGAGGCAGGACCAGCTGCAACTCTTAAACAGCTCCGATCAGAAAGAACACTGAAAACAAGAAAAAAAAATATGGCTTCACACTGCAATAAAAATTTTGACGAGAAATGATAACCTCTTAAAATTCTTCATTTAAAATCTGGATTAGAATATCTATAGTTAGCCATCTAGAATGACTGTAAAAGAACATTTTTTGCCATAAATTACTTTCAGAATTATTTTAAAATGAAAACTCAAATCCCTCAAATTATCTTGAATCTGCCTGGGGTTAAAACCCCCCAAATTATAAAATAATGATTGTTAAAAGGTTATTAATAGTTTAAGACAATTTGACCATCTAAGTAAAACAGTAGCAAAAACTAACTATTGACCTTGGTGCTCATTAACAAAACTTGAAATTAAAACTTTAAAAGTGAAGCACTTTCCTTAACTCAAACATGTTAAAGATAATTCAGGTAATGAACATTTGACAGCAAACAAAGCAAGCAAAAATATTTCCCAAAGCAGAGCTAAATTCCAGTGACAGGGACAGAAATAAAATAAACAAGTAGAATATTTAGTGAAAGTGTTTATGACTAAAGAGAAAACATGAAGCAGGAAAGAAAGAAGTGAAGTCTTAAGGGGGAGAAGATTAAAAATTAAGATAAAGTATTCAGAAAGCTGTGCTTGGGAAGGCAACTTCAAGAAAAGCCTAGTAAACATCAAGTACCAGCCAAGGGAAGAAGGGCAGGAAGAGCACTGCAGAAAGATGCAACAAAAGCACAAGGGTCCTGAGACAAGGTTCCTGAGCCAGAAGACCCACGTGGATGGAGGACAGTGGAACAAGGGAAAGAGCAGTAGGAAATGAAATCAGAAAGCTAAAAGGAGTCAGTTGCAGAGGTCCTCAGAAATACTTTGGCGTTCAGATACAAAGTCACTGGAGGTGGACAGCAGATGAATTGGCCCTGAATGGGGAACGGACAGGTTGGCTTAACTTTTAACAGGATAACGTGGATAGATTCAGAGAAACATAAAGGAAGTTAGGAATATATGTTGGTGGGGAGAAGGTGTCTCCACTGCTGATACACACTGAGAAGAACAGATAGTAGAGATGGAGAAAGAGTCCAAAAACTGAGCCCTAAAACACCTGGATATTCAGAAATCAGGGAGATGAGGAAGAATCAGGTATGGAGGCTAAGGCGGAGCCAGAAAGGAAAAAAGAAAATCAGGCAAGTGCCTGGGGAGGTGAAAGCGTTTCAGTGGCGTGGCGCTGTGCCAAAGGTGACGAGACCAGGACTGAGAAGGGACCCTTACGTTCAGCGCCACAGAGGCCAATGGCAACATTAGTAAGAGCAGTTCACAAGAAGTGACAGGGGCATAAACCTGACTGAGCAGATTCAAGAGAGCAGGGTATGAGAAAAATGCACACCGTCAGCCAAAGTAATCTGGCCATAATGAAGAGTAGAGCAGTGGCTGGGGATGGGAAAAGAAGTGGGATCCTGAGAGGTTTTACAGTTTGCTTTAAGCTGGAAGAAAGAACCGCATGTTCGCAAGCTGGTGGAAAGGATGATGCAGATGACACAAAGGGGAAAACTCGTGACGTGAAAGCAAGCAATGCACTACCCCAGGCTTTGGAGGCAAGCAGAACGTATGAAATTGTCTCTGAGTGAGTGCAGGGGAGAGCACACTAGGGTGATGCAGTATGTGTGCCACGCAGCAGGTAGGGCCCTTGAGGCGGGTGAACCTGGAAGTAAGACCAGTAAGAATGGTCCACTTCCTCCAGCCACGCTGGCCTGCACATGCAGATAACTGAACTTTAACGAGGATGTTCATTAGCAAAGAAAGAGCAATAGGCTGAGAGACAGCCCAGGGAAGTGAAGGGAGTCTGGGAGTGATTGTAACGGCTCTCAGTGGAACTCAAACTGGGTAAGGAGGAGTGAGAGCCAGTATGCAGCAGAGGGCGGTAGGATTCACAGCTTGAAAATTCTGGTGCTTGACATCTGCAGAGTATTTACTCAATACCATGGTGCTTCCTTAATTCCTGCCTCATTGCTAAGGGTTGGATTCTGAGCTGTTTATCCTACACTTGCTTGTCCAAAATAAGTTAAGGTTCTGAATATTCTATTCATTTTGTAATATCTAATTTTTCTCTAGTAGGTTCGTCCTATTCTTAAAACTTTTCATTTAAAAGGCTAATACACGACATCTTTTAAAGCCTCAATTCACTTTCATTTGCTATAAGTGGTCCACATTATGTTAACTTTTGAAACTTACCAGCTACTAGTATACGTGAAACCAACAAATGGCAGATGGTGACCAGAAAACGCAGTATGTGTTGGTGGGGGCATTGTTTCCTAACGGAAGAGGAACAAACAAATAGCAATCTGGTAAGAAACAGATACTCACGACCTACACATGGCGCTATAAATATTAACTGTCAATATGAAGTACATTATTATTCAATTTAGAAACACTGGTAAGTTTGGTAGGGATACCACTGATATAAAATTTAGACCACAAACATGGCTACTATAAAACTTACATATGAAAATGAAGATGCAAAGTCTGCTGATATTAAAAATATAGTCACTGTTCATATGTTCCATATCTGCATATTTGTCTAGAAGCTTTTTTATATTTTTTCTTGAGTCAAGGTCTAGGTAGGGCAGGCCAACCTCAAACTTCAGATACTCAGCCTCCTAAGTGCTAGGATTGCAGGTGTGCACCCCCACACCCAGTTCAGGAACTAGAATTTATTTGAAAATCAAAAATCAATATTCTCAATGCCTTTGTGATCATTCAAGACTTATGAAGAGCAGAGGAAAGTCTAAGTTGCCTGAGCTCACATTCCTGAGGCTGGACAGGAAACATCCTGCTTTCTCATTTAAGCTCTAACACTGCATGCAAAGGTCCTTTATGAGGTCTGTTTACTTTTTACATTTTAGTGCCTTTCGTGGGTAAGCCCAGGTTAGAATGACCCTTGAACATAGCACTGAACTGCTGACGGGTGTTTCTTTTTGTTTTATTACTTGCTTACTGAGACACAGTCTTGCTATGGAGCCTAGGCTGACCTCACACCCACAATCCTCCTGCCTCAGCCTCCCAAGTGCTGGGATTATAGGTGTGTGCTGCCACACCTGGGTGTGACTTAGTGTTTCTTTTTTTTTTTTTTTTTTTTTTTTGCGGTACTGGGGGTTGAACCCAGGGCCTCGCGCCTGCATGCTCTGCAAGTGCTGGACCACTGAGCTGCACCTCAGCCCATTTTTTTTACTTTTTGAGACAGGGTCTCGCTAAATTACGCAGACTGCCTCTGGTCTCGAACTTGCGATCCTCCCGCCTCCGCCTCCCAAGCCGCTGGGATTACAGGCGTGTGCCACCATGCCCGGCTGTGACTTAGTGTTTTTAAGTGACAAGGCTATAATGTGCCTTTACAGAGAAAATGACATGTTAGATAGCTTTGATCAGGCATGAGTTATAGTACTGTTTGATCTGAGTTCAATATTAATGAATCTACAATATAGGGATCTTTAAATAGAAGCACGCATTAATAAAAGACTTTGCATTGATAAGTGGATGGAAATGTTGTGACTAGAGATTTGCATAAAATCCAACCTTATATTTCCACAGAGCAACAGGTCAATGTTAGCTAACAGTGTTCACCATCACTTTATAGAATGGAACTAATGTGAATAACTAGCCAGCAGCCGTAGCACTGTGGTGTCCAATCCTATCAGATCTTGGAAGCTAAGCAGGGTCCGGCCTCGTTAGTACTTGGACGGGAGACCACCTGGGAACACCAGGTGCTGGAGGCTTGGGAGAAGGACCCAGCAACCCACTCCCGAAAATCAATCAGCCATTGAAAACCCTATGAATAGCAGAGAAGCACTGACAATAGTGTTTCACCTGTTGTACATAGTCGGATACCGACTCAAGGGCATCTAACAACAACAAGCAATGTGAGTAATTATAATCAATTGTACTATGCATTTAACTTGGAATGACTTATAATTTCTTTTAACAGTAAATATAATTCTAATGGTGAGGAAAATCCATCTAATTCTTTCTTGTCAAGTATAGAAAATGTAAGAGAAGTTCCTACCTGCCCTGGCTATCCTACAGAAGAATAAAAAGTGGTATAAAATTAATATTGTACAGAAAAAAAGCCATACAAAATAACTGAATACAAACATAAGTTTGAATTAAGAAGGCTAAAAAGGCAAAAAAAGAAAAAAAAAAAAACCATGAAAAGTTTGCCCTGCTTTTCCTGGCGGTTTGGAGCAGAGGTCAGCACACTCCAGTACGGCCTCCAAGCCAGAAACAGCTGGACATCTGGCTGAGGCCCCCTGTCCTGCCATCTGCCTCCATCAGGGCCAGGATGCTGGGGAGGACAGCCAGGGACTGCTGCCCCCACTCACCTCCCACCACGTCTGCTATTTTTGAGCGACAGTGCTGGCAGGACATTTATCCACCAGAAAAAGGGCCGGCTGTTCAGAGAACAACTATCACAACCATCAGGTGATGGGGGAAGAGGGACTGCATGGGTGACTTTAACCAACGTTCAGAAATTTTCAAATAAGGACTTCTCTCTCAAGTTCTTTCTGGTTAATATATCAACAGCTGAAATGAGAAGTTTCTGGCACTTTTTTTCCAGTTCCATGGTAGGTTTTAGGGAGAGATTTGTCAACTCCTGCAAGCATCTACTTTGTCCTCTTCTTAGGAAACCTACTGGCAAAACTCATTCTAAGAAGCAAATCTTTGGATTTTGTTCTTAGTCACGGGTAACGTGGTTGACCTCAATTAACTCTTAATTTCTTCATTTGCGACAGAGTAAGCACCGGAAGCCATGACCACTGTTTGACTGACAACGGATAAAGTGGTCACAGCATGATACCTGTAAACCAAAAAAGTGGTTCATAACCTTATTTAAATGGTACAGAGGGACAGACAGTCTTCCTAATATCATACTTACAGAATTTTTTAAGCAGTCATCATCCACATCAAAATTTGATGTATCTGTTGGGCTACTAACTTCTGGAATATACGGTGCATCACAGTTTCGAATATTATCCCAATCAATTCCACTGAAAAAAGGATGTTTCTTAAAATCTTCTATTCCATTTTGACCAAGTCGATGTTCTCTGCTACAAATGAGTCTTCGAATAAGATCCTTAGCGTTTTCAGACACATCAGTCACTTGGGGTGGAAACTGAAACCTCTCCTATTCAGGGAATAGTACAAACAAAATATAAATGTAAATCAGTGCTTAGCTTACGAACTAAGGTGGTAGATTTATTTTCTTAAAAATATATTTTAAAAAATATATATCTAATAGGTATATGCTGGTATGCCTGTAGTTGTAGCCCTGTGGCATCTGATCCTGTCCGATCTCAGAAGCCAAGCAGGGTTGGGCCTGGTTAGTACTTGGATGGGAGACCACCTGGAAACACCAGGTGCTGTAGGCTTGGGAAACAGATCTGGCAACCCACTCCCAAAAATCAATCTGCCATTGAAAACCCTATGAACAGCAGAGAAGCAATGACAACAGTGCTTCCCCTGTTGTATGCAGGGTCGGTATGAGTCGGATACCAGCTCACCTAACAATAATAACAACATATGCTGGTATACAGTATTGATAACAAAGGAGATACAGAGATGAATGAAAAAGGATCACTTTCCTAAAGGAACTTTTAATTCTATATGTGACTGAGTTGCAGATGCACTACAGAAAGAACAAATCAAGCGAGGCATTGTGGTGTACACCTGTAATAACAGCAACTCAGGAACCTGAGGCAGGAAGATTGCAAGTTTGAGGCCAGAGGCAGTCAGCAAGATCTTGTTTCAAAATAAAAAATTTTAAAAAGGGGCACTGCATCTCAATGATAGAGCACTTGCCTAGCATATAGGAGGCCCTGGTTCAATCCCTGACTATTACAGATACACACCAAAAATAAATAAATTTAATACTACAAAACCTCATATTGGTATTAGAATGAAAAGAAATTGAAAGTAGTGAAATTTGACTCAGTTTTTCAACATAATGCAGGTGACTGATAAAGCTCACAACATGAACTAACAATTAATGACTAAACATTTCTAAAGGATTTAACACGTATCTGATGCTATTCAAAGTGATTTACTCATCTAACTCATATGATCCTCACAACAATTGTCTTAGGTGGCAATGTTACAGAAGAGGAGACCAAGGCACACAGAGTTCAAGCCATTTTCTTAATGTCACACCACTAGTAAGTGACAAAAACGGAACTTAAACTGAAGCTGCTTCTCAGAAGTTGTGCTGTTAAGCACCACGCTGCTTTAACGACTACTTTCTTAAATGGTGTATGTGCTGTTTATAACCTTGCAGGTGTTTCCAGTATTTTATCTCTTCATAACAACCAAGAGCAATTATTTTTGCAGCCAGGTAGATGAGCACAAACTCTGTAAGGCTGATTCTTATATATGTACAGAAACTGAGAGCTGGGCATGGTGGTTCACCCCTGCCATCCCAGCAACTTGGGGGAAGAAGCAAGAGGCTCACAGGTTCGAGGCCAGAGGCAGCCCGTGTAACTTGGTGAGACCTTGCCCCAAGACAAAAAGTAAAATAAAAAATGGGCTGGGGATGGAGCCCAGTGGTAGAGCTCTTGCAAAGTACATGTGAGGCTCAGGGTTCAACCCTACAGTACCACATAAGTAAGTAAATAAATAAATCATAAATAAATAGCTGGGCATGTTGGCACACACCCATAAAATCCCAGCTTTCAGGCAAGTGAGACAGAAGGGTCAATGTAAGTTCAATGCCAGCCTGGACTACATAACCAGTTAGTTGCAGCCCAGCTTGGGCTACATGGTGAGACCTTTTCTCAAAAAAATCAAGGGGGGAAAAATCTAATCATAATTACATTGCAAGAACAATTAAAAAGAAGAGAGATCATGCCCTTTCAGGGGATATTCCTGCTCATATATAGGGCTTTTTCAACTGCTAACCATCTTCTGAAACTGAGCACACAAAATCTTTCCTCTTATTGTTATGTACAATCTATTCTAGTTCGCTTAATACTATAGGGATTCAAGTTTGTAATTCTGTTCCTACTGTGGATCTGGATTATTTCCAATTTTTGGAACAGATATCCCATGTACTCATCTATGTTCTCCTGAATATTTCCATTGGGTTGATTCTGAGACCTGAAGTTACTCAATCAAAAGCTCTAATCATTTTTTAAGCCTCAAGATGCATACTTGTAAACTTCCTGACAGAAGGCTACGCCAATTTATACTCCTATCAATAGTGTCTGAGAATGCCTAAAACATTATTTCCAGTACAGAGAATTATATTTCTTTTTATCTTTGCCAATTTGACAAGGAAAAAAGTATTCTGCCAGGCACCACAGCACATGCCTGTAACCCCAGCAACTTCAGAGGCTGAGGCAGGAGGACCATAGGTTCGAGGTCAAAGGCAGGCTACATAACAGAGAAAATCTGTCTCAAAATAAAAAGCAAGTAAGGTGCTACGGCTGAATCTCAGTGATGGAGCACTTTCCGAGCATGTGTGAGGCCCTGGGTTCAATCCCCCAGTACTGAGAGGAAAAAAAAAAAAAGTATCTCATTTTTATTTGCATTTCATCTACTAAGACTGAGAATTTTTATATGCATTCTGGTCATGATTATATGTGGTAGAGTACAGTAAGTACTGATATAAATTGTCTACTTATGTCCTTTGTTACTCAACTGGAGATCATTCAATTTCCTACTTATTTCCACCTCTAAACAAAATACAGGAGAAAGAACAATTTCATGTATAATTTATTGATTATGATTATTCAAGTTTTTACCCTACTAGTTAAAGAAATGCGATTTTTCATTATTTATAGAAAAGTATTTTCTCTTTATTATTTTGGTTTGCTATGTATTATTTAGCATAATTTGGAAAAAAGTAAAATATACTAACTTTGTGGTTCATGATTTTCCCGTATGTCTCCACCAGAGATTCTGCATAGAACGGCGTTTCTCCGTAAAGCATTTCATACATACAGACCCCCAAAGACCACCAGTCACACTCAGGTCCATATCTGCCTTTCCCATCTTCCATGGCTTGGAGGATTTCAGGAGAAATATAGTCTGGAGTCCCAACTGCTACTGAGGACTGGACCTGAAGAAGTTCACATTTTTATTAATCTACTGTAACATATTACAAACAAAATATTTTTACATTAAGAATAGTTACACTTAAAAAACCCTATTATCTCATAACAACCACATTTTTGTCATTATCCAAATTTAGCCTCCTGGTAAATAGGTATAGTTTCATATAATCCCCCTATAAATGGTTTTCCAGATTTCATAATGCTATAGAACCTTTATTATGCTATTACTTTAGGAGAACAGTATGATTTGAATCACCACAGCCATTAACAACAAAATGAACATTCAGTTTGGAATATTATTATTGATTTTTAAATATTTATCTGTGTAACCAGTATATATATAAAAAAGGAACTGTGAAAATTTTACAATTAGATAGGAGATAGAACAATTCATGAAATTTAGGTCAATATTGGAGATTATTTTAAATTCCTTAGTGGAAACTTAAGAAAGATCGAGGTCAACCATGTATTATATGGCAAAGTATTTATTAATAAAAAAAATTATAGAAAGCAAAGGTATATTCCTCAAAAAATTAAAAGTTGAGCATATAATTACAGTAGGTTAGATATTAATTAGAAAATAGGTAACTAAAAAAGATCCTGTGTGCATATCGTCTGGGGTCCCTTGAAGTAAAAAAATACTGCCTCTTTATGTTTCTAAAAACACACAAAAATTAGCATTCTTGAGATAGACTATACTATTCTTAATTTTCTAGATTAAATTACCATTCCTAATAATTAGGGCATGGGAGAAGGACCTGGCAATCCACTCCCAAGGCAATCCCAAAACAGTCAGCCATTGAAAACCCTTTGAGGGTCGCTATGAGTCGGATACCGACTCGAAGGCCTAACAACAACAACAACAACAACCTAACAACAACAACAACAACAATAATTAGGGCAGACATCCACCTTGGCAATACTGAGATTAAGTAACTTGAAAATTCTTCCATTACAAACTCTTTATTAAAAATATAACAATGATTTTTACAAACATAACGAAGAATTCTTTAAAAAGGAAAAATTCTGAGGGGCCAATAATTAAGAAATGGTTGATGACTAGAATGATAAACATCAAAGCTGAGGTGGGGTTAGAAAATTATTGGTTGTCGTGTTCTAGGTATTTACATTTTAAAATATACAAGAGAACCAAAGCAAAGACCTTAAGCTTACTAAGGTGGGAGTTTAAAGAGAGGCTGCCCTACATAACTCTGTCCTAAAAGGTATATTATTAAATGAAATGGTGAATTATAAAAATCTGCCACATGGTCAAGAGCAAAAGAGGACATTTTACCCATCATGACTTCTGTGAAAAGACCTCCTGTAGAAATTCATAAATTTAGGTCACAAGGTCCCAGCATTTGCAATTCTAATTCACACTGCTTCTGTAGTACACGTTTTCAGCCAAGAAATTGGCATAAATACTGGCCCCCAGATAGTCAATTTATTTGCCTCTATGAAGCAAAATAAATTCAAAACTGCTCTGGAAAACTTATGTTCAAATGTGGCCAAATACATTTCTCACATATAAAAATCTCATTGCAAGTGAGATCACCCAATAATATAAACCAAATGGGGAAACTGCCTATTATGATTAACAAAAACAGTATAATTAGATCCCTAAAAACTATAAAAGGCTGGGATTTAGCTCAGTGGTAGAGTACTGCGCTGCAGTCTCTGAGGCCCCGAGTTCGATTCCCAGCACTGCAAAAATGGGAGAAGGGCCTGGCGATCCACTCCCAAGGCAATCCCGAAGCACTCAGCCATTGAAAACCCTGTGAGGGTCGCTATGAGTCAGATAACGACTCGACGACACCTAACAACAACAACAACAACAAAAACTATAAGCTCTTTTAAATAAGTATGTGTAACATTACCAGCAACATTTAAGAATCAAACATAAGTCCTAGAAATGAAAATAGTGGTTAAAGTTTTGAAAATGCAGTGAGCAGATAAACAGTAGGTTAGGTACAGTGAAGAGGGGAATTAATCTGAAGAACTAAAGAAATCCTTCAGCATCCAGTGTGAAGATAGAAAAGTGGAAAACAGAAGGCCAAAAGACCAAGACACCAGAAGGAGCAGGCTCAACCTGGTGTGAAAAGAGAGAGTGCCAAGAAAGAACAGCGGAAATCAACATTCAAAAAGCTATAGCAATATTTTTCAAGAAGGTAAGGCTAGAATCCTTGCACGCAGAGGGGAATTAAGTCTTGTGAAAATAAAACCAGATCCACTTCTATACTCATCGTTGTTAAATTAAGGAATATGAAAGGCAAAGAATTTTTTTAAAAAATATTAAAGAATAAAAAGATTATCAAGGAATGACAACTAGACTGACAGGTGAGTTGTTAACACTGACAAAAGCTGTTAGGAAAGATGGAATTGTACCTTCAAAGGATGAGATAAAGTAATTGTCAATATAATATTCCCTTTCTGCCTAAATTATGGTACAGGAATGAGAGTTGAAGACATTTTCAAAGACTGAGTGAACTATTACTTATAGATCCTTCCAGGGAAGCAATAAAGTGTGTGCTTCTAAAAACACGAAATTTTACTCAGACGGAGGAAGGTGATGTTAGGCAGGTAAGCTAGGCTTAAGTGGGCCAGGCTTAACAGTAACAATAACAAAGATAGTAAAATGCACATCTCTAAATAATTAACATCCATGGGAGAATTCTAACTGAAGATGGAAAATATTTAGAACTGAACAACAGGAAAATAGTTATGAAGGAAAATCACAAATAAATAATACTAAAAATGAAAAAGGAGGCAAAACTACACATCCAGCAAAGATTGTAAAACTAGGAAGAAGGTAATGGGGACAACTTTATGCCAATAAAATTGATAACTCGGAGAAAATGGACAATTTTTACAGAAAAGAACATAACTTATCAAAATTGACTCAGGAAGAAACAGAAAACCAAACAGACTTAAAACCGTTTAACCTATATGCATTAAAAATTTGAATCCAATAGTATAAAATCTTCCTATAAAACACACAAAACAGAACAAAACAAAACCTAACCAAGGCTAAGATGATTTAAAAGTGACTTCTCCTTGTTAAATAAAAACCACATAAGTGGATAATATAAACTATTCTAGAGCCAAAATGGTTAAGGAGAAAGAATACTTATCCTGTGTTCATTTTGTAAATCTAAAATGACCTAAATATAAAAATCAGACAAGAACAACTTGAGAAGGAAAATTATACTCCAATCACAGATATGATCAATCTTGTATGACTATTAAGTAACAATCCTGTATAAAATATTAGGAGAGCTGAATGTGGTGGCACACACTTGTAATCCTAGCACTTGGGAGGCTGAGACAGGAGGGTCAAGAGTTTAAGGCCCACAAGATTCCACCTTGTTTAAAAAAAAATAAAGGCAACAGACTCTGTGTAGCACTCTTTAAAAATAGCACTACAAAACTATGATAAAGTTGTGTTCATCCAAAGAATAGATGGCTTAATGGAATATCTGTGCTATTTATCAGATGAAAGGAAAAATACTGTAACATTTCAGTAGATACAAAGAAGTTAACTTGATTATGACAACCACAACAGTAAACTCTTAGTAATCAGAAATAGAAGAGCATTCCCTAATCTGATAAAAGATGCACAGCAAAAGCTAATAGCAAACGCCATGCTAGTTTGAGCCGACAGAAACATTATTAAAGTCAGGAATACCGCAAAGATGTTCCTTACCCTCCAACATTTAATACTGTACTGGAGGTCAGACACTGAATGACAGGAGGGAAAAAAACACCATATATAAAAATTGTAAGGAAAAAAATCCAACTGGTCATTATTTGTGGGTAATTGCCTATATAGAAAATCTAGAAGAATTTACAAATTATTTTGAATTATTTTGATAAAAATTTAGCAAGATTTCCAGAGTCAGAATATACACAGAAAGTCAGTTATGGTCCTAAAAAGGTCATCAAGCTACTAAACTGCAAATTTAAATAATTATAATTTATATTTTTAAAAAACCATAAGGTGCTTAGGAACAAATCTAATTCATACAGGCTATGGATTAATAGTGTATATTATAAAACTTTATTAGCAGACATACAAGAAAGCCTAAAACAATGGAGAAAGACTACCTTCATGAAAAGGAATACTCCATGTTATAAATTTCCCCAAGATTAATCTCTAATTTCAATGGATATCCACAAGGTTGTGTTTATGAAGGAGCATTTATATGTGTGTAGCAGTTTTTAAGCTAATCCTAACAATTATATGGAAAAACAAAGGGCCAGGAATATCCAACACAATTTTGTTAAGTGCTATTGAGTTGGGTCCGATTCATAGTGACACTATGGACAACAGACCAAACACTACCTGACACTGTGCCGTGCCCAGCACTATTGTCGGTGCTTCTCTGTTACATCATAGGGGTTTTGATGGCTGCTTGTTTTGGGAATGGGCTGCTGGGTCCTTCTCCCAACACAATTTTAGAAGAAAGAGAATTACAGTGGACATTCCTCCCCCAGAAACTGATCACTCAAAAAGAAGAGATTAGATGGCATAATTTTGACATAGGTGTAAAAGCAACCTGAAACTCAATTTGGAAAGCCAGAGACTATGGCAAAGACTCCTGGATTTGGGGCAGCTGCCCAGGTATTCAGTGATGAGCCACACATAATCTCCACATTTCTGAATACTGAGATTAAATAAGACATACTGAAAGCTTCCAGAGAGAGGTAGAAAGTAGAAGAATTGAGAATGTAGAAATAGAAGAAGAAAGTAGAAATAGAAGAATTGAGAATCAGCATGTCATCAGATGCCTCAGCAGCAACACTGTAAAAAGACAATAATACTGTCTAAATTAGCAACAGTGGGTAAAAAGCCAATAATATTGTCTAAATTCTAAGAGAAAAATCATTGCTTATCTAGAATTCTATATCTAGACAAATTATCAACCATGTATGAGGGTAGGAATGAAGTCATTTTTCAGACATGGAAGACGATGACATCTTTACTTCCACTAGAACTTTCTTCTGGCAGTACCACCAGTAAAAAGGACAGACAAAGCACCTAGGAAATAGAGGAAGCAACACAGATTTCCATGGTGAGCATGATAGGCAGCGCTGAGAGGACAGCTCCATAGTAGGCCTGCAGAACAAACAGTCCAGATCAGAAGAGCAAACAAGACTCCTGATGGATAACTTCTGGGAAAACAGGGAGATGCTAAGTTATTTCGTGTATCTGAGAGGGAAAGGAATTGCTAAATTACTTAACATACAGTAGAGAGTTTGGGCTCTAGGGACTGAACCGAGGGCTTTGTGCCTGCTTGGCAAGTGTTCCACCACTAAGCTACACCCCTGATCCTTTTGCTTTTTTGTTATATATCTTCCTAATACATGTAGATATCACTTTGATTAAAAAATAATTTTAAAAAATTTGAAGTGAAACAAGTGAAAAGGGAAACGTTTCTTCGCTGTAACTTTTTAAACAGTGGTCCAATATGCTGGCATTTCCCAAGAAAACTATCCTGAGGTCATCTCTAAATGTACTAGAAACCAAAATTAAAACATTACCCTATTGACAAACAAAATAAGAATGAAAGACTAGGAAGACACCAGTCTTTTAAGAACAAATTTGATGGGGGAAAATGCAAAAAGAAATAACACTCACTATATTCTGGAATATGCAAGGATTTAGAAGGGTGTGGACTAGATCCAAAAATATATGGTAATTAGGAAAGAAACAAAATAAATAAAAGGGAGGGTGGAGTTTCATTTTCTTTTTCCATGAGACTTATTTTCTCAAATCCCTCAAACACAGTAATAAATAGTTACCAACTAAAGAAACAGCAAACTTGGGTCTCCCAAAACATGCATCTCAAGTTGGCAAACATAAGCAGGTGAAGTGACTACAGACAACACCGTTCTGACTAAGTGTGTCAGACTTTTGTGGGAGGAGATGGAACCCAGACAAGTGGAAGCCTGGATGAACAGATAATACAGACAGCCTCAGAGCACAGAAAGAAGACATATAGCAAGGAAAGTATCTGTGGGTGAAGTAATTTAGGATTCATCTTTATTTACCGTTCCATCTTCCATCAGCTTCAGACAAGAACCAAAATCTGCTAAACGAATATGTCCATTCATATCCATCAAAATATTGTCAGGTTTAATGTCTCTGAAAAAAAAATACATTCAATTAAGAGGACGTTTATTTATTTATTTATTTATTTATTTTTATTTTTTGCAGTGCTTAGGGGTTGAACTCAGGGCCTTGCACATACTTTGAAAGTGCTCTACCACTAAGCTGTACCTCTAGCCCATTTTTTATTTTTCTATCTTGAGACAAAGTTTCACCAAGTTACTCAGGCCGCCTGTGACCTCAAACCTGCAATGCTCCTGTCTTTACCTCCTAAATTGCTGGGATTACAGGCATGAGCTGCCATGCCGGGCAAGATAACCTTTTTTTTTTTTTTCCTTCATGAAAATCCCAACTTCTTTTAAATGCAATACTCTAAGAAAATCTATTTAACTACTTGAGGTTCAAATCCTGTGATTCATATTAAAACTTTCTTAAACATATAATTTAAGTATTCTCCCAGAGATAAAAAGTACTGTGGTACTTTTCATTCTGGTTAAATTAATCTTATCATCTTTCCTATAGATTTACATAGGCTATTGTAGGCCTATTTTCTGCACATAGAGAAAAGTCACAATCTGATATACCCACAGAAAATATTCTCATGTAGCCTATGATATTGGACAGGAGGAAAGAATCTTTTTTCTTTTGAGATAGGGTCTGACTGTATAGATCAGGCTGGCCTGGAACTCACTATGTAGACAAACTGGCATCAAACTTGTGTCCATCCTCCTGCCTCAGCCTCCTACGTACTAGCATTACAAGCATGCATCACCACACCTGGTGGTAAAAATATACTTCCTAGACCCTACACGTAACTGCTGACAGAAAAAATCTCAAGCACTGCATGTCATAACAATACAAAGAACTGCTTCATAAAGCTAATTCTGCAAAGGAACTAAAACAAACATGTAGTAGCTTACCTCCTCTTTTTGTTTTTGTTTTTGTTTTTGTTTTGCAGTACTGGGAGTTGAACCTAGGACCTTGCGCTTGCGCTTGCATGCTTTGCTTTGCAAGTGCTGGACCACTGAACTGCCGCCTCCAGCCTATTTTTTAAGGTTTTTTGGAGACAGGGTCTTGTTAAATTACGCAGAGTGCCTCTGGTGTTGAACTTGCAATCCTCCTGCCTCCACCTCCCGAGCTGCTGGGATTACAGGCATGTGCTACTGCACCTGGTTTATCACTCTTATTTAAAGCTTTCACTGCTTGTAGATGTTAAGCCAATAGCTTACAAGATATCCAAATCTAAACAATAAACTATATCGTATTTGTTTCCATGTTTTTGCATTTAAATGCAAACTTTGGTAAAATAATCATACATAAAACAATCTTACAAATATTTTCAAGAACCCAGTAATATAAAGTTTCTAGTCAGACTCTGGAGATTTAAGTGTGAATAACTAAGACAATAGCGCCGCCCCCCCCCCCCAATTTACTTTTAAAAGAAGAAAATCTTCTATAAACAGTAACCACGGGTTAATGGGAATATGGTAGGGTCTCTTTCATTTAACCAGAATGATGCCATTTCAGGTCTCCATGCCTTGGTTTTCCCATCTGTAATATGGTTATGATTATCAGTACTACTGTGATCACCACAGTAATTTCTGTGTGATTTATTATCACAGATTGGCAAACTATAGCCCATGGGCCAATCAGCCGACTTCCCGGATTACCACAATGAAATATTGAGAACATTCTTGATTGGAACAGCAGTTGCCCAGTGCTGTACCACCAAAACTCACTTAGAACGTTGCAGGTGATGAAATAAGACATTCAACAAGCAGTAATTTAACAATTTCAGCATGTCTGTCACTGAACTAGTGGCAATATGCATTGTATACAGTACCCAGTATTCCCAGGCAGGGAACAGAAATCCCCTTGTGGCTCATCTTCTCCCCTGATCTCCACCTGATCTTCATAAGCAGAAACTGCTTAGCTCTGCTTCTTCCAGAAACCACAGAGAAAGGACACATTAATTAAAAGGTAGAAACCCACAAGGGAATGTGACAGAAGACAAGAGAAGGTGGAAGTTGCCACCACAATTTCAGAAGGTGGAAAGTATGTATGATAAACAACATGGAGCAAAGAGAAGTAAAGGACAGCTGTCTACAAGGTGGAGAAGGAACCAAGTTGACATGATACATCATTTAACACATCTGAATATCTGAAATGTGATTGTCTGGTATCCGGTACATATGGAAGGAAGACAATAAGAATCTTAGCAAATGACTGCAAAACATTAGAGGTCATTTGTAACTATAGAAAAACAGTTATACAAGAAAAAATTAAATTTTTTGGCTTAGCAATAAAAAATATTTATGAAGTCTCAATCGTGTACTAACTACTAAAAACAAGGAAAGAGTCATAGTGACAGAATGCAAGAAGGAAAAGTGGAAGGACAGAAACCAATAGCTAATCCTCCAGCCAGCACAGGAGGCAGTCAGTGAAGTCCTCACACACTGTACAATAGATAAAACACTACTCAACACTGTGCCATGTTCAGCACTATTGTCAGGGCCTCTCTGCCATTCATGGTGTTTTCAATGTCTGATTGATATTTTGGAGGAGCTTCCAGGTCCTTCTCCCAAGCCTTAGAGTACCCAGTATTCCCCGGCAGTCCCCCATCCAAATACTAAACAGGCCTGACCCTGCTTAGCTTCAGAGATCTAACGAGATTGGACACCAGGAGGCTATGGCTGCAGGCACCAGGCATATGGAAGACTTAAATCCTGAGTGTCAAACCTGTGAAAAACTGGGTTCAGGCTGGGGAGACGGTTCAGTATATTAAAATGTGGAGGATTCAGTTTCAGTTTTAAATCCTCCAAGTAAATAGCAGGGTCTCAAATTAAACTTGAACCTGAACCCTGAACCCATTCCAGTTCAAGTATTTTTTTTAATTTTCTGAACTTGAACCCAAACTCAGTGAAATATTGGGTTTAGGCTTAGTTTATTTATTTATTTATTTTTGTATCATTAGTTACTTAAAATTTTTTTCTAAAAACTGAAATTTTTTTTTGTCTATCTACATGTAGGATTAAAATTTTAGGCTTGAACCCAAACCCCCTAAATTTTAACATATTGAACCTCCACTCAATTTTTCAGATTTGAAGCTCTGCCTAAAACTATCAACGCAAGATAACGAAAACATGTCCTCTCCCCTTTGTCAACAGAAGACTACATCTGGACCTTTTTATGGTTTCCTTTTTCCTTCAGGATTAGCTATCATTTTCACTTAAATGCAAGTCCTTGTTCTTACCACCAAAATGTAGAATCAAATTTTAAAAGGAATCTGAGTGCTTAAAAGAAGTTATCCATCAAGATTTTTGGTTTTCACTTTCTATTCATTGTGAAGAATATATTCTCTTTAAGATGACCAATTGGGAAAAGGGCCTGGCAATCCACTCCCAAGTCAATCCCGAAAGAGCCAGCCATTGAAAACCCTTTGAGGGTCGCTATGAGTCTGACTCCTATAATGACTTTCCTATGGCATCTGTCACTGCTGACTAATCCCCACTTTCTCCTCTATTTCTTCTCCCAACTAGTACCACTTCTTTCCAATTTCCTTTTCTGGCTTCCTTTTTTCCAAAAGCAACCTCCCTCCCACCCCCAATGCTGTCCTTCCCTAGGATGCAATTCTTTGCTCTTTATTAGAGTTCAGTGCTCTTCTACTTGAAGGCTCCTGTCTTTTCCTGTATTACAGGTTAGCTGAGTATCCTGTGATCTCAGACTATGTTGGGTTCAAGAAAAAAAAATCATTCTTTTAGTGCTTTCTCTATTGTTGCTGTTGTTACTGTTGTCAAGTGCCATTGAGTCAGGTCCAACTCATAATGACCCTGTGTACAACTGAACAAAAACACTCCCTGACACTGTGCCATGCCCGGCACTATGTCAGTGTTTCTCTGCTATTCATTGGGTTTTCAGAGGAAGATTATTTGGGGATTGTTTTAGGAGTAGGTTGCCTGGTCCTTCTCCCATTTTTGCAGTGCTGGGGATTGAACCCAGGGCCTCAGAGACAGCAGAGCAGCACTCTACCAACTGAGTTAAATCCCGGTATTAGAATATACATCCTTCTTGGGTTTTGTTGGTGGTACTGGGTTTGTTTTGGTTTTGGTTTGTTGGTCTCCTCAGACAGTCTCACTCGCCCATGTTGCCCAGGCTGGCTTTGAACTCCTGAGCTCAAGCAGTCTTCCTGTCTTAGCAGCCCAAGTACATGAGACTCCTGGTATAGCACCTGCTACATCCTTGTTTTCATAGTCCACTCGGAATTGCTTTGGAATTACATCACCAACATTCCTGCTGCAACTGTGTGGATCTGTATCTCATCCTTTCTTACACAATAGCATTCATTACTATGCGACAGATGTTATGGACCATATATTCTCAAATCTAATCCGAACCCTTTCAACTGTTTTAGAGGGCTAAAAATCAGATACAGATTAAAATCGTGCAAGTACTCAGAATAGTGAGAGCACTCAACCATGGATCCATTCTGCACACCACTCTAATTGGCTTCTCACCGTTTAGTCCTCTAAAACTGTTGAAAGGGTGCAGATTAGATTCAAGAATATACAGTAGCTGTGACCTCTACACTCATTATAATCTTCCCAAGGAAAAGTTATAATTTTTGCTCTGAGCAGTCATATTTTATGAAAAAATTGGCAGAAAACTTTATAGTCTTGCATTTACCTAGACATTTATAATTTTCAGTGCCTTGGATTTCTTTCTGCAGATGGATGTTTCCATCTAGTATTATTTCCTTGCAGCCCAAAGAACTTCATTTAGCATCTCTTGCATGCAGGTCTACAGACCACAAATCCTTTTCCCTTTAACCTAAAAATATTTTTATTCTACTTTCATTCTTGAAGGATATTTTCAATGAATATATAATTTATAGTTGACAGTTTCTCCTCTATCTCCCACATTTTCTGATGAGAGTTCATCTCTTAATAAACCTGTGACTCCTCTGTACATAATGTGACATTTGCTTCCTTGCTGTTTCCAAAATTTACACTCAGTTTTTGGCTTTCAATAGTTTCACTAAGTGAACCTTGACATGGCATCTTTTTAATATTCATCTTCCCTAGTGTTTATAAAGCATCTCAAAAACACAAATTTGTATCTTTCATCCTTTTGGGAAATTTAAGGCCACTATTGTAAAGATGCCTACAGCGGTAGCCCTGTGGCATCCAATCCCGTCAGACCTCGGAAGCTAAGCAGGGTCAGGCCTGGTTAGTACCTGGATGGGAGACCACCTGGGAACACCAGAGGCTGTAGGCTTGGGAGAAGGACCTGGCAAACCCCTCCCAAAAATAAATGTGCCATTGAAAACCCTAGGAGCAGCAGAGAAGCACTAACAATACTGTTTCCCCTATTGTACAGAGGGTCGCTATGAGTCGGATACCGACTCGACGGCACCTAACAACAACAACAATTGTAAAGATAGGATCTTGCTAAATTGCATAGGCTGGCCTCTGTCCTTGAACCTGCAATCTTCTTGCTCAGCACCCCACATAGCTGGGATGTACCACAGTACCCAGCCAGAACATCTTTGGTAGTTTCTACATCTAGGTCATTTAAGGGATGGTCACAATTGATGTATTGTCTTGACTGAGTTATATTTTCCTACTTCTTCATACACTGGGTAACCGTGAATTGTTTCCTTACTATAATGAATGTTAAATTGTGGAGAATCTGGACTATTTTATTTTTCTCCAATTAATGGACTGGGTTTTGTTTTAGTTGTTTTTTCTTTTGCTTTATCAGCTGATTTATAACATTTAACCTGAAAACTTGGTTCCTAGAGCAGAAGTTCTGGTATCAGTTCCTATCCTTTGTCCTTGGATGAGCTGCTTTCAACCAAGGATGTGAATACAAAGTTTGGATCTTTTCTCTAGCAAATATGTTTCCCAGGATTTAACTTTCTGACTTCATGGACCATAAGACCACAGTTATCCTATCTGCACACTGCCACACTGCTTACCAACCTGTTCACACCCAACCCCTGGCTGAGAGCTGCAAAGGGGCAACCTCAGGTCATGTACCTCGCTCTCTCTAGATGTAAATATATTACTACAGGTGCTACCTGCCTCTGTTCCTTCTCCACTGCCTTTAGATTTGTTGTTGTTGTTGCTGGTCATTGTTTTTCGAGAAGGTCTCAATATGTAGCACAGCCTAACCTCAAACTTATTAAGTAGCAAAAGCTGGCCTTGAACTCACAAACCTCCTGCCTCAGCTTCTCAAGGACTGGGATTATAGGCATGTGCTACCACACATGGCTTCAGTTCATTTGATATACTGGGATTTTTCTGTGTTATAATCAGATTTTTGGTTATTTTCTGTGTCTTGGTCTAGAAGAATCGCAGTTACAACCCCAGTATAGCCAAACTGCTATTAATTTGAGTTTTCTAACAATGCAGCCAACCCTTTCTAATTTAGGCAACCTTTGACTTTCAATGTGATCGATGTGACACAAATGTCCTCAGTTAACATCTCTCATTCGCCATTCTCACCTAGACTCTTGCCCTCCTGGTTGAGGCTCTATAACTTCCAAGGCTAGGTCATAATGACACCATGCAATTCTGCTTTGATCTCTTGGTCACCATGCCATTAAGAAACTCAAGCACCCACAGAGAGGCCCATGTGCAAACAGTGACAACCCCAGGCCCACACCCTGGCTGGACTTCCTGACAGTGATATGCAGCAGCAACTGGCAGTGGGGGTGCAAGCCTCCTTGAAGGTGGATCTTCCAACCCCAAGCAAGCCACTACAGCTTGTGCAGCATAACGAGAAGACAGTGCTGCCTCGTTCCACCCAAACTGCAGGATTCATGAGCAAAGAGATCGTCCTTTTTTACATTAGGTTCTGGGTTTCAGGGCGTGTGGTGGACAGAGACATGCCGCCTTCTCTTTCAATGAAGTGCTGTGCCCCAATTGTCAACAGTGTTCTACTGTCACCTCCTCACAGTTGCAGAAAGTCTCTTCCCAAAACCACCTGCCCTTCTTTGAACAGCCCATGTACACTGAATAATGGGTGTGGGAGAAAAGATTAGATAATTGTGACCAAACTAACAACATTTCAGAAGGCCATCGACACTCCAGAGCTCCCAGAACTCCGAGTGGGGCTGACAGAGACGGTGGCCTGCAGGAATCCGACTTCCCCCTCCACCCAGTACTCCTCCCACCAACTCCCTTCCACAGGTGCTAATCCCTAACACACACCCTGTGTGACACATCCTGGAGAACACAGCGTTCCACACAGCAACCGATAATGGAACAACAGGACAACAAATGCCATTTTCTGATATGAGAAGCAAAATAACATCTGGCTTTCAGATTCACTCTGAGTCAGTGACATCTTGCAAATAGGTGGTGGCAGCTAGCCAACCAGACGCCAAGTGCTGTCAATAGAGGGAGTGACAGGAGAGTCAGGCAAAACGTCAGTCTCAACTTCCGACAGTCCAGGAAAACTGAAAGGTTTACAACAGATAAAATCCCTACATTAATATTGTAAAATCATTATTCAGATGTCTCCGATTTGAATATGAACCAATCCGTGTATCTGTAAAGTTTCTGAAACTTTTCCTGTCTTTAAAACAAAAGTAAATAACCTTTGGCTTAAAAAGAACAGCAATATTTTAAAACAAATCAAAATTAATATTTATAATGACACATATTAAAATTGTCTCATAATTTTGCCAAAGAAACATTACATTAGTAATACAGGAAAGAAATCTATGCTGGTAAAATTATGTCACAGACAGCCTTTTCATTAGTCAGAATTAAAATTCTTAATGGGAAAATAAATTTGGGGCTCAAAATTTGGGGCTTACAATTTGGAAAACAGTCACAACATTCTATCAAACTTTTCTCAACTTCTCTTTTCCATTGCACATCAAAATTTTTAAGAATTCAATGTGAATAACAAAAAAACTACTGATTACACAGTTCCAGGTACTATGAAATAATGGTATCAGTCCAAATCCTAATCCCCCATAAACCCACCAGATACCTTAACAGTGAGACCAACCTGTGAACATCTATAATGTAACTCAAAGAAAGGTTATATTGGAATGTAGACTATTTGTAATTATGGAAATAATCATTTGATTACAGCAAATCTAACTCTAGAGAAAACTGGGTGAAAGGGAAAGAGACTGTGAGAAAAAGGAGAAAAGTAGGGCTTTGAAGGGTGATAAAACAGATTAAACCACTACCTACTGTAGCCCAAAAGGTGCTATCGTGAGTGGATAAGATGTAACAGTTAAGGGCTGGGATGAAGCTCAGTGGTAGAGCACTTGCCCAGCATATGGGAGACTCTGGGTTCCATCTCCAGCAATAGGGGTGGTGGTGGGGTAGCAATTGAGGGAAACTGGGTGAAGGGTACATGAGACCCTTCTGCACTACCTTTGCAATTTCCTGGGAATCTGCAATTATTTCAAAATAAAGTTTTCTTAAGCCAAAAAAAATTACAAGCAAATTTATAAAACTCTCATTCTATGCTCTTCATTAACTTGTTATATATTAACATAAGGCCTTTGTGTTTACTATATTTAATAAATAGTTGTACTTAAACAATACATCAACTAAAAGCAAAACTTTGTAAGACTGTATTACGGTCAAGAATATCTGATTTGAAAGCCAACCATTGAGAACTGTAGCAAGTTTTGTGTGAAACCCTAGAAGACTGAGAATTTTCATCTATGGCTTCCTCTGACCCTGCCCCCCCCACTTCAGATGTCTAGCCTCCACCCCTTGGACAGATTCCAGCTGGCTAACCACCAGCTTTTAAACTGCAAGAATAATTGCCTTCTCTTCTGAGAAACACCTTTGGCTGACTACTCCCTCCAGCTGACCTTTCTTGGTTAAAGTCTATAAACGTTGCCTGTCTTTCCTAAGACAGGATCTTAGCCCAAGCTCAGTAGGGCTCTGGCAATATACTAGAATCTTTTGACTTTTTTTTTTTTTTTTTTACAGGTTACATTAGCTGCTATACTGGGATATGGTGTAACACTACTAGCGTGGTAGTAAGATTCAACCACCTTACGTACACAGGGTTAGGATAATACTGATACTGATAATCAGTTAGAGCCTACTGAGACTCTAATACAATGACCCGCCTGAAGAACAACTAAGATTTAACTAACTGTGAAGTACCTTCTATGCTAAATAGTTCTATGCTAATTTACTGTATGGCACAAATAAGAGGAGGAAATGTAACTAAATTAGTACAAAATTATGAAAAGGTGTATAATGGGATTACAGAATGGATTAGTGATATCCTTAAATCTGTACTTACCCTACACTGGCCACTCCAGATGAAGACAGATTCACACAGCCATCAATGTTGTGTCTGTCATGAGTGCTGTATTGAATACAGATACCCAGAAAAGAGGACTGCCTTGCTAAAAAAGAGCTATGGCTAAAGGCTAGGGGATGATCTGGGTACAGTCACATCTGGATGCTGGGCTACGCTAACCTCACCAGCAGAGGACAGAGGAAACTCTACCTTTGGTACTTTGACCTCTACTCTATGCACCTCTTAAACTTCTGGCTGATTGAAATCCGTATCCTGCCCATGTAAACTTTCAGAGAGTTGTGCGAATCTTCTTGCAAAATTATCAAAACTTAGCAACCCCACCCCCCAAACTTGCAACTGGTGTCAGAAGTGAAGGTCGTCCTTTGGGAACGTTGCCTCTAACTTCATAGTTGGCCCCAATTCTTGATGGTTATTAAAATATCAAATGAACTTCAATAAAATGATTAGCTTTATATGAAATGATCCCTAGAAAGGTGCACATTGTGAGCTCACATACAGTTCTAGCATAAGTTTGTTAACTATAACACTACCTATACTCTTAGAAACTTCCACACAAATAGCTCCTCTGGGAGCAGTAAGTAAAACCCCAACTTTGAGATGTGACTCAGACCTATGAGGGACTGAAGCGAGTTCTCAGTCAACCTCAAGCCTCAAAGTATTTCTATCTCATTTTATGAATGATGATTTTACACATACCAAGAGGATATTGCCAAGGCACACCCACAAATCTAAGCTGAAAGAGATGAAATCAGCCTAAAGCCCTGGTGAAGGCCCGGCACGTACCAATTCTCCTTGAAATTCTTAAAGGATAAGAGATGAAAACCTCCCTATAATTTAATTCCACAGTATTTCCCCCAACAAATTCTATCCAAATAGGATTGATTCATTTCCTGTGATTCCTACTGGTACACTTGACTCTAGAGTTAAGCACATTACCTAATACATTATTAACTTCAAGAGGTGGTGGTTAATAAAAACTGCAATCGTAAGTTTTGAATATGGAACAAATTACATGAGGGAAATCCACAAACAAGTTAACCATTTTGGTTTTGCTTCTTTGGACCAGCACAAACCTGCCTACTATGGTAAGTTTGCTCACAAATGTATCCTCACAGGGTCCAAGAACTCTTTGCTTCACCCTTTCAGAGAACAGAGCTTCAGCCTCATAGGCAGGAGAGCAAGGAGCAGTTGCCCAGCTGCCTGCAGGAAGGGAAGTGATCTGAGGGCCTACCAACCTTCTTATTTCAAACTCACACTCACCTCTCTTCCAAAAGTGCTTAGTAATAGAATTCTAAGTCTTTCTGAGCAATCTGCAATACAAGTCTAGTTGTTCCTATTAGGTTTATAAAAAGATTGTTGTTGTTAGGTGCCATCGAGTCAGTATCCGACTCATAACAACCCTCATAGGGTTTCCAATGGCTGACTGTTTTTCGGGATTGCCTTGGGAGTGGATTGCCAGGCCCTTCTCCCATATAAAAAGATTAGGAACTCTTTAATCTAAGCATATTTGATGGGTAGTTGTTTCTATGATCATCCCCTTTAAATTTGAAATTTTCCCATCTCTAGCCTGTGGTAGCCTTTCTAGTTTGGCTCTAAATTCTTCCAACAGCATCCTAAATGTTTTTGAAAGTTTACTGCTATCTGTTATGACAAGTTGCACCACCTCATGTGGACTTCCCCACAGATCTGGAATCAGCCATTTCTCCAACAAGTTTCCCCATCCACCACTAGCTCTAGTTAGAATTTGAGAAGCACTCTCTGTCAACAGGGATGGTCCCTGCTATTGTGCTGGTCATTACATCTAGACTTCACTGCAAAAAGTACATGTCTGTGTCTGGGGGAATGTGAACATAAAATGCCTCAGAAGTTCACAATGATCCAAATTCGAGACTGCAGGGGTTTTAGTACCCTCTGCTATACTGCATTGGCATCCCTTTCTACACTAAGAATCCTGATTTGTCAGAATATAAGGAATGACTAGGACATGATACGCCCAAATCAGTCATTTGTTTTATTTCACATTGTATACACTACAACCTCAAAATGACATAATTATGCCACTAATTTGATTACTGAAAACAGCTCAAAAAATTTATACAAATTCTCCCATTTATCACAGCTACCTTTATAGTCATCCTATATATTCACTGGCCTGCAGCCATAGCCCTGTGGCATCCAATCCCGTCAGATCTCGGAAGCTAAGCAGGATTGGGCCTGGTTAGTACTTGGATGGGAGACCACCAGGAACACCAGATACTGTAGGCTTGGGAGAAGGACCTGGCAACCCCCTCCCAAAAAAATCAATCTGCCATTGTAAACCCTATGAATAGCAAAGAAGCACTGATAATAGTGTTTCACCTGTTGTACACAGGGTCGCTATGAGTCGGACAACGACTCGACGGCACCTAACAACAACAATAATATATTCACTGTCAGAGCAGATAGCTATTAATTCTTTTAACCTTTTTATCTCCTTTAGTTCCACAACTGACCATTAATGAGCAACATCAGCACTTATGCTGATACCCACCAGGACATTTTGGTTGTCTGGCTTTCTCGGAGACCAAAAGGAAGAATTCCTGGGAATAACATTCCCCTGGTTCCTGTGACTTGGTAATGTTCCTAACTCCTCTTACCCTTGCCAGTCAGTTTTGTTCAAATGTTCATGTCTGGGTATCATAAATATTTAATGTGTTTTTGTAATAAAGCTCTGCCTCTCCAAAGTCTAATAAGAAGCTATTTTCCTTTCCCATAAGATACTTGTTCTTTTTGTCTCCACAGGATTTTTTTTCCTTCTCATATTTAAAGGTCAATAACTGTAATAGAATGTGGCTGGGTGTGGTGTTATTCACCTGTAATCCCAGCAACTCTGGAGATGGAGGAAGGAAGATACAAGGTCAAGGCCAGAGGCAGCCTATATATCTTAGCAAGACCCTACTTGAAGATAAAAAATAAAAAGGGAGTCTGGGACAGCAGCCCAATGGTAGAGCACTTGCACAGTATGTGTGAGACTCTGGCACAAAAAAATAAAATAAAAAGTAGAAATGATACTACTATCACACTAGAATTTGTTTAGGGCCTACCTTTGTCCGTTTGGTTCTACTTGCTGCACACACTACATCTTCATTCACTGAATATCCCAACCAACTTTTGCTTTAAATAGTCAGGTATTTTAAAGAATTTGAGAGAAAAAATTAGTGTTTATGTTGAGATTTTTACTATCTTTTCTTCTTTCCTGAAAATCCAGATTTCCTTCTGCTATCACTTCCCTGTGTTCTGAACTATGCTGTTGAGCATTTCTTATAAGGAAGGACCAGGGCGATGAATTCTTATAAGGAAGGACCAGAGCAGCCAGATGTGGAGACACATGCCTGTAATCCCAGCAATTCCTGAGGCAAAGGCAGGAGGATCACAAATTCAAGGCCAGAGGGAGCTTGTACAATTTAGTGAGACCCTATCTCCAAATTAAAAAAGTAAAAAATGGGCTGGGGTTGCAGCTTAGTAGTAGAGCACTTGCAAAGCATGTGTAAGGCCCTGGGTTCAACCCTTCAGTATTGGAAAAAAAAAAAAAAGTAAATAAAAAATAAATTAAAAAGGGGCTGGGAGTGTGGCTCAGTGGTAGAACTCTTGCCTGTCCTGGGGAAGAGGGAGCGAGGGAGGGAGGGAGGAAATGGATCAGAGCATTTTCTTCTTAAGACGACCTGCCCCACGAGAAACTATGTCACCATAGCCTAAACTGCTAGGTTTTATCAGACACAGGATACACAGAATAGGGAAATACCCAACTCCAGCCTCCTCAAACCACCCTGTCCCAAGTAAGCAGAAATGGGAAGGGGACAGGGAATACTGATGGCCCTGACCGGCACAGTCCAGTGGCATAGCTTCACTAGAAGATTGAGACTGCAGCATAGGACTGTATAGCATTCCTCCTACACACACACACACAAACACACACACACACACCAGCACAGCACAAAACATTTCTCATAATTCCTTTTACCCAGTACATCATATCCACCTTTATACAAAAAATAAGGCATACAGAAGGCAAAGAAATGAAAAGACTGAACAAGCACAGAACCAGAGTCCGATATGGCAGAAACACTGGGAATATTACAGATTTGTTTTACAGTAGTAAGGGCCTCTCACATGCTAGGCAAGTGCTCTTTCACTAAGCTGCACTCCCAATCCCTTTTATTTCTTATTTTGAGGCAGGGTCTTACAAAGTTGTGCTGGCTTGCACTCATAATCCTCCTGTCTCAGCCCAAAACACTAGGATTAGAGGCATGCGCCAGAGCACCCAGAAGGATGAAGATTTTTTAAGGACTTTTGTGAAAAAGAGATAACATATAAGAACAAATAAAGTAAGTAGATAGATGAAAGTCTAAGAAAGAATCAGAAATACTGGAAATCAAAAACACTGTAACAGCTGGGTGCCATGACACACACCTATAATCCCAGGAGTTGGGAGCCTGGGGCAAGAAGATCACAGGCTCAAGGCCAAAGGCAGCCTGCACAACTTAGCAAAACACTGTCTCAAAATAAGAAATAAATGCAAAAAAAAAAAAAAGCAACATAACCTACATCTAGGTGTATCCTTTTCCACCTACAGAAAATCAAAGATAAAGAAAAAACCCTGAAAGAGAAAAAGATAAAAGAACAAATATTAGAATTATCTGACTTCTCCTTAGAAATTATGCAAGTAATAAGAAAATAGAATGAAATATTTAAGTGTTGAGAGGAAAAAAAAAACATCTAAAATTTTGTACCGTGCAAAATTGTCCTTCAATAGTGAAGGAGAAGAAAGACTTCCTCAGACTAAGAGAAACTGAGGAAATCTGTACCAGTAGCAATTTGTGTGTTACAGAAACGTTTATTTTTTAGGTTCTTCAAAAGGACTGTAATCCCAACACTCAGAAGAAGCAACACAAGTCTGAGGCTAGTCTGGTCTACATAGTGAGTTCCAGGCCAGCCCAGGCTACACAGTGAGACCCAGCTTCAAAAAGAAAAAAGAAAAAAATAAGATTCTTCAAAGAAAGGAAAATGGTGTAAGTCAGAAATTCAGATATATGTAAAGAAAGGAAGAACACAAGAGAAATAAGTGACGGTCAAATAGAAATTTCTCATTTTTAACTGACCTAACCTGTTTTAAAATAATAATAGCAGTTTATTCAAAATAGTAATAGCCACAACGTGTTTGAATAAGAGTTTTTACGAATGCATGAAATGAATGGCAGTAATCATAGAAGGCACAGCAAGGAGGAATCAAGATTATTTTATAATAAATAATTGACACTACATGTAAAGCAACACAGTGTTATTTGCGAGAGGAATTTGACCCACACAGTGGCATATCACAGTGCACGCCTGTAATACCAGCCACAACAGAGGTTGAGGAGGGAGGATCCCAGGTTCAATGTCAGAGGCAGTCCGCACTAATTAGCAAGACCCTGTCTCCAATTCAAAATAAAAAAGGGGCTAGGGTGCCACTCGGTGGTAGAGTGCTTGCCTAGCATGCAGGAGGCCCTGAATTCAACTTCCACTACAATGGGGAAAAAAAGTAGAACTGGATTACTTGTAAATGTGTACCGTCAGCTCAAGGCACACATGCAAAGTATAAATGAACTGCTAAAGAAAGAGAAAGAAAATGGAACCACATAATATCAGCTTTACTCATAACTGCCAAAACTTAGAAGCACTCAAGATATCCCTCAGTAAGGAAATGGATGAACAAACAGTGGTACATCAACAAATGGAGTATCATTTACAGGAAGACAGGAGCTGTCAAGCCGCAAGACATGGAGGAACTTTAACTGCACATTACTGAGAAAGCCAATCTAAAAAGCCAATCTTATGTTTCCAAATACATGACACTGTGGAGAAGGCAACACCAAGAGACAGTTACAAGGTCAGCAATGTTCAGGGGATTGGGGAGGAGGAAAGAATGGGAGGAGCACTAAAGACTCTTAGGCCAGCGACATTGCAATCATGGGCGCACCACTCTCTGCATGTGTCAAAACCCACAGAATGCACAGCACCAGTGAGTTCTAAGGTCAACTTTATCTTAGGGTGATCACGACGTGTTAGTGCAGGTCTGCTGGTTATAACAAACTTGAGCACTAGTGAGGGATGTCCATAATGAGAGAGCTGGGCAAGTGGGAGGGGTCATAGGAACTCTATACATACTGCTCCACTCTACTACTTCCCACTGTTCATTAAGCTCTTGATAAATCTTTGAGCAAAATTTTTCATATTTAAGATTTTGTGCTGTGAGAAAAGACTAATACAGTATTATTATAAGCCTGGAAAGTAGTTTATTTAAAAAGAACACAAGAAAAACAAGAGTATTTCCTTCCTTAAACATAGCCAGTCTCCACTAGTCCTTTTTTGTATTCTTAATTCCCTACAGAATACTTGAAATTCATAAATCATAAACCTGAGAAACTTCATAAAACTCTGACATGTAGTTCACCAAAAAACTAACTGCACACACTAAAGTCTTCATTGCCTAATATTAATGGTAACTTATTAGCTACCAAAATACAGTATAAGGTCTGTAAAGTGATATTCAAGAGTTCCATGATAAGGTCCAAAATCTGTCTTTGCAAATTGATCAACTAAACTCAATATGATCTCTCTAGCCATACTAGTCTATTAACAATTCTCCAACACTTCCCTTTCCTCTTCCCACATGCTTGTCTTGGGAATGCGTTCCTTCCTATGCCCGGTCTTCCTTCAAGGCTCTTCCACTGAACTTTTCTCCCATGAAAAGTAAGTTATGCAAAGAACATCAACCCCAGAGTCCATTCAATTTAGGTTTTAATCTACACTGTGCTGTTTACTAAGACTTGATTCTCTAAGACTGGTTTTCCTTACCTATAAAATGGAGTAACATCTATTTGTAGATGACAACTAAATAGAGTTATTGTTAAAATATAGGTGAAGTACATGGCACAGAGTAAGAGTTAAATAACCCTTAGAACTGACAATTAGAACTAAATTTGTTATTCATTTCTCTAAGCTCACTGTAATTTGCTCATATAATTCATTTAGCAATTCAGAGTCTGGACTCATTCCATCACTTATATTTTTGCCACAAATGATTTTATTTCCATCTTATGTTTTCTGTCTCCAAACAGACTAGAAGCTTCTTAAAAGTCAGGAATACATGCTATTCCTATTAATAATTCCACATGGCTTAGCGCAATGCTATTTACAAAAGAGGACTCAAAAAATGCTTCCTCAATGATGCATGTGTGAAAAGTAGTACATCCAGAAAATAGGCATCACGTTTTAAGAACATTAAATGTACATCAATACACTGGGACACCCACTGAAGGGTAAATTTAAGAGGAGGAAAGGAAGGAGGCAGAAGAGGCCTGGGGATGAGCATAGAATATGTGTAAGATAAAGAAGAATATATAATTTAAAAATGGGGGGGAAAAGATGTGTCAGTTTGAAACAGAAAAAAAAAAAGGGAAAATGCAGATGCAAATTCTAACAGAGAAACTATGCATTTTTATAAGTTTAACCTAAGAAGAGACTTTTAGAAAGTCTGATAGCTTTCTGAATGAAGATAAATAAAGGAAAATTCTGTAATGTCAAAGCAGCCCAAGAATGGAATAAATAGGATTCATTTTAACAGAAGTTGCTCTTGAAATTACAGGCACTTAAACAGAGCTCTGTGTTTTCAATCCACATGATGATATTACAAAGACAGTTGTCACCTAGAGTGCTCTGTTGAGAATCACAAGACTGCAGATATAGTTGGTAGGAAAGTGGGCTACGATCGGCTAAGAATCTGCCACAAACATGGCAGAATGGAGGGTGGCACAAATACCTCATACTTAGCATTCCCAAACTACAAAGATAATTTTCACACACATCAATAATGATTCCTCATCAAAAACCGAGACATGAATTAGGGAGTATTACTAAATTCCACGACTCCAGGATTCTATGTTTAGTACTAAGAGTCCTTAAATGTTCAGTAAATGAAATTTTTGTATGTAGTGTTAATGATAGTCCTCATCTAGAATACTGAGCTATTGTTCAAGCAACAAAAAAGCACAATGGTTTCTCATCCCATAATTCACTCTTGGGATCCTGATACCATCTTGAATACTGCATTGTTTTATAATTTCAAACCACTGCCATGTCTTTACTTTTAGTAAAGTTTGCGGCTATCAGAAACCAACAGAGGCACTTATAAATAGGAAAGAGCCAAACTGAAATCTTTTTTTAACACATATTTTTTGTGCCCTACACTGTGCTGCACCCCCAGCCCTAATTTTTAGTCAAAATATTCTTCCATTAATAATGCCCCAGAACTTCATTACTAATTAAATCAGTCAGCATTAAAAAAACAAATACCAAAACAGAAACTTCTCTTTCTTCATGCATATTTTTCTCTGACAACTTAAGAGAAATAGCCACTGCTGTCCTGGGACAGTGGTTCTCAAGGTGCCATCATGGGACCAGCAGCACCATCATCACCACCAATGGCAAGCGTGTCACAGACCACCCGCTCCAGTTCCAGAACCGACCCAACCATCTAGGTTTACCAAACCCTCCACAAGATTCTCACGCATGCTCAAGTTTAAAAATCAGTGTTGAGAAAAACAGTTAAGTTGTGGGGCTTAAGGTATAGCTCTGAAGACTCCTTAACAACCTGCGTAATGCAGATGACAAAACTCTGCTGGAAGTGAAGAGGATTTGGAATATCTACTTATGAAGATCAAAGAACACACACATCAGTATGGAGTGTGTCTCAATATCAAGAAAACAAAAGTCCTTGCAACTGGGTCAGTAAGCGACTCCATAATAAATGAAGAAAAGACTGAGGTTGTACAAGATTTTATTTAGTTCTACAAACAACACCCACAGAAGCAGTAGTCAAGAAATCAAAAGGCACATTGCACTGGGAAAAGCTGTTGTTGCGAAAGACCATTTTAAAATGTTGAAAAGTAAAGATGTCACATTGAAAACAAAAGTGCACCTGACTCAGTAACATCATAGGCTTGTGAAAGCTGGACGGTGAATAAGGGAGACCAGGGAGGAATTGATGCTTTTGAATTATGGTGCTGGAGATGAATACTGAATATACCAGGGACTGCCAAAAGAACTAACAGATCTGTCCTTGAAGAAGTGCAACCAGAGTGCTCCTTGGAAGCAAGGATGGCTAGACTGTGTCTTATATATACTGGACATGTCAGGAGGGACCAATTCCTACAGAAGGACATGTTTGGAAGAGTGGCAGGTCAACGAAAATAAGGAAGACCCTCAACTAGATGGGCTGACACACTGGCTGCAAAAATGAGTTTAAACATAAAAAAGAGTGTGCCTGGCATAGAGTTGAGGAATATTTCACTCTGTAACACATAGGCTCGCTATGAGTCAGACCCGACGCAGCAGCACCTAACAACAGTAGTATGGCACCAGCCTAGCACACACAAGGGTTCAAACCCGAGTACCACGAAAATGAAGTTGTATAAGATTTCAGTGTGACTAATGAGCGCATAACTACCCCAGCTCTAAGTTAATTTAAGAAAAAGAAAAAGGAAAAAAAAAAAAAAAAAAAAAACCAAGTGTGGTGGCACAAGCCTATAATCCTAGCACTCTGGAGGCTGAGGAAGGAGAATTTGGAGTTCAAGGCCAACCTGGGCTATACAGAAAGATCCTGTCATAAATACATACATAATTTTTTTAATTGTTTAGTTTCTTCCTAACAGCAGTAACCATTTACCTACTCTCCTTAGCAAAATCTTTCTCTTTGTCCTATTTTGCATAATCCAAAGATTTTTCTTATTTGAATAATTCACCAATAACTTTTTGATAATTTCCTGCTTTCCTTTAAGCCAAATATGTTTTAATTTTTTATGGCACATACATTGTGAGCTATTTATATAGAAAGGGATTTTTAAACTTGTATCAAAAGGCATAAAATCAAACCCATATAAAAACCACTTTGTACGTATGCCCATGTTTTTCTTTCATTCCATCCTAAACTGAATACAATATGACCACATTTGTAGAAAAAATTTTAAATAGATTACACCTATCAAACAGTTTATAATGAAATTATTCCATGGACATCAAAATTCTCACTTTCCTACAACATCTCTTTTGATATTTACAGAACCCTTGAAAGTATTTTCTTGAGAAACATAAAATACATATGGGTCTTATCTAGCAAATGAGTCTATGATTTAATGGCCTAGAATTCCAGCTAATACCAATATCTAAGAACTAAGTATAAGAAAATTGGCAAGTGCATACTCTTTATATGTTGTTGTTGTCAGGTGCCGTCAAGTTGGTATCCGACTCATAGCAACCCTCTGTACAACAGGGGAAACACTATTGTCAGTGCTTCTCTGCTGTTCATAGGGTTTTCAATGGCAGATTGATTTTTGGGAGGGGGTTGCCAGGTCCTTCTCCCAAGCCTACAGTATCTGGTGTTCCCAGGTGGTCTCCCATCCAGGTACTAACCAGGCCCAACCCTGCTTAGCTTCTGAGATCTGATGGGATCGGATTCCACAGGGCTACGGCTGCAGGCTACTCTTTATATAGGAAATCCTATATGAATTTAAATGAGCATTTTTAGAAGTGGGTAGTTTTAGATACTATACATACATATGGACATATAAGCAGGCACATTAGCTCAGCAATGCTGAGAAGTAATGACGACAGCAGTCAAGAAATCCAAAGACACATTGCTCTAGGAAAAGCTGTGGCAAAAGATCTCTTTAGAGTATTGAAAAGCAAAGATGTCACATTGAAGACGAAGGTGTGTCTGACTCATGCCATGGTATTTTCAGTCGCATCATATGGTTGTGAAAGCTGGACATTGAACAAGAGAGACAGGAAAAGAATTGATGCTTTTGAATTGTGGTGCTGGAGATGTCTATTGAATATACCATGGACTGCCAAAGGGACCAACAAATCTGTTCTAGAAAAAGTACAACCAGAGTGCTCCTTGGAAGCAAGAATGGCCAAACTGCGTCTTCCATATTTCGGACATGTAGTCAGGAGAGAACAATCCCTGGAGAAGGACATCATGTTTGAAAGAGTGTCAGGTCAACGGAAAAGAGGAAAACCCTCCACCAGATGGATTAACACAGTGTCTGCAACAATGGGCGTAAACATAAATAAGATGGTTTGCCTGGCACAGAATCAGCAAGTGTTTCGATCTGCTGTACATAGGGTCGCTATGAGTCGGACTCGACTCGACGGCACCTAACAACAACAATGACAACAGAAATCAAAACAACCAAAACCACTTCAAAGTAAAGCATTTTAGTTGACAAAAAATCTGAGACACTACTTAATAAATCTGGTAGGAAGCACGCTCTGTGGCTGGGTATCACGTGGTAACTCATAGCCTGAGGCAGTGAGGGCTAGGATGACTCACCTGTGCACATAATGCAGCTGATGAACTGAGTCAATAGCCATCACCATCTCAGCCAGGTAGAACCGAGCCATGTCCTCCGGCAACCGGTCTTCAAACTTGCTGAGCAGAGTGAGCAAATCACCACCAACATAGTAATCCATGACCAAGTACTGCAAGCAAAAAGTTAACACATTAATGCATCCCAAGGTGTAATACAACTGGGCCAAACACTTATACTGGTTACTTATGTGGCTAACCAACACAAACTGTGTAAAATGATCATTACTAGCATCTAAATTTCACACACAGTAAAATAAAACTTTTAAAAACAGGTGCAGACAATAACATAGGATTACCATTTTTGTTGTTTTTGTGGTTGTACTTAGCAAATAATATAATCATCTTCAACTACAATGGACCATAGCTTTACTAACACTTCAAAGACTGAATATTTTAATTCTCCAAACGAGGGGGGGGGAGAGGGAGGGAGAGAGGGAGGGGGGAGGGAGGGGAAGGGAGGGAGAGGGGGAGAACGAACTCAGAATATGACAGTCTGCATGTTGGAAAAAACAATCACATTCCTCTTCATCACCACACCTTCCTTACTTCACCTGGGATCAGTAAGAACTTGACTATAACCAGCAGGAGTCTGTGAAGTCAGCATTCGGAAGCCACTATTACAGAGCACCCAGTAACTTCCACATGTTTCTCTTCTCATTTCTGACAGGGTGCAAATATGAGAATGAATTTTTCTCAAATGTGCATAAATAGAAGTCAACCCTAAAGATATGGACCTTTATGGGAGTGGGGGGATGTGTCTGTGTGTTCACACCAAAAAAAGATAAGGAGCACACACCAAAATGTTCACCAGACTCTCTGGGGTGTTAGATGACACACGGTGTTACAGCTCTGTTATGTTCTAGATTGCTTTCTAAACATGCATTGCAATGCATATGTACCACTCCACATGAAGGCTACTAAATACAAGACACCAACTCAAACATCAATTATACAGTCTTGACATTACAAGGATTTTATTGCAGAAAGGAGCCTTTCAGGGATATTGCTGAATGCACATTATGACTTCTAGAGTCTTGAGAAAATTTAAATTCTTTTTATTACTATACATGAAAATTGTAAACACAGAGGATTATATTAAACCAAGGAAACTAATTTCATATATTTAAAGCCCTGACAGCCAGGTGTGATGGCACACACATGTGAGCCCAACAACTGGGGAGTCTGAGCAGGAAGATCAAATTCAAGGCCAAAGGCAGGCAGTGCAATTTAGCAAGACTGTCTCAAAATAAAAAATTAAAAAGCAGCTGGGGGTACAGCTCAATTGTGGAGGGCCCTGCGTTCAATTCCCTAGTACCACAAAAAATAAACAAATAAATAAAATTTTAAGGCTTGAAAACTAGGGAAACTGTATTTCAAATCCTGGCCTATGGCTTACTTGCTGTATTTACCAGGCCTAATGCTTAACCAGGGGCTGAGATTTAGCTCAGTGGGTAGAGCGCTGCGCTGCAGTCTCTGAGGTCCCCAGTTCAATTCCCAGCACCGCAAAAATGGGAGAAGGACCTGGCAATCCCCTCCCAAGGCAATCCCGAAGCACTCAGCCATCGAAAACCCTATGAGGGTCACTATGAGTCGGGTACCGACTCGACGGCACCTAACAACAACAACAATGCTTAACCAGGGGCTGGGATTTAGCTCAGTTGGTAGAGTGCCGCTCTGAAGTCTCTGAGGTCACGAATTTGATTCCCAGCACCGCAAAAATAGGAGAAGGACGTGGCAATCCACTCCCAAAGCAATCTCGAAACAATATGCCATTGAAAACCCTATGAGGGTTGCTATGAGTCAGACACAACTGGACAGCACCTAACAACAACAACAACAACAACAACAACAACAACGCTTAACCAACTCTATCCTGAGGGTTGGAACAAGCTGATGCAATGTAACATAATTCTATTAACATAAACATGTTGCAAGAAATGGGGATGGCTGTGAAGAAGAAACCCACATCTTACTTTAAAAAGCATTCTGAGGGCCTTGGCAAGCAGAAGACTTTTGAAGTAAAACATTGAGTCTGCCATTAAAATGGAATCTAATATTTATGTATAGAGAGTCATAAAACATTCCTTTCATCAATATTTACTGAGTGCCAATCAGAATTTTTTTGTACCAAACATAGAGAAGATCCAGCCCAGGGATAGAGATGAAAGGTCCCAACATCAAAGGGTTCTCTCTTGAAAGAGGACTCTATTCTTGTCACCCCAGACCCCTCAGAGATGGGTCTGCCATCCACACAAGCTGCTAGTGAACAGTTACCCCTTAACATCTGGTGCCACCCATGGTCACCACACAAAACTGAAGTTTCATGAGTTATCATCCATCTTCTGCCTTCATCCTCAAACCCCTGTGTGCCTTCTCTCACTACACACCCCTAATCCCACAGGTCCCTTCCCCCAAAACGTTCGATGTGCCTGACTCAAACTCTTCCACGGTCAACTTCCCTAGGACAGAATTTTTAAATGATGTACATAAGGATATTTCTAATTTCCACTGCCTACTAAGCTGAGCTTAGCTTTGCCTACTCCTACCCCTGCCTTCTTCCCCTACCTCAGCCTTAGAAGTCGATTAGCTGTTCCTGAAACAGCATTCCCCAAGTTAGGAAAAGGAGAAAAAGAAAAGTTGAAAATGAATCACTGTTTCAATGGAGGTTTGGGGTTAGAAAGACAAGATGCATCAGGGGAAGCACAGAAACGATGGATAATCTCACATAAAAACAAAACTCCTCTTCACTACAAATTCCCGTGGAGATAAACGATCTGGAAGTCATTCTTTCGTGCTCTCTCCTTCATTCCCCAACCCAATCATCCAACTCTTTCATTCCACTCAATCATCAAGGTCTTTCTGAACCTCTTACCCACTAAATCTCTATGGAATCCATCTACTACCAGAATTCCCATCCAGACCTGAGCCTCCCTGGACTATTTACTGCTATAGGTTGAAAAGTAGAGTGAGTGGCTCTCCCTAATGCATTTTATTATATAAACAATTTTATTGGCAATGGAAAACAGAATACAGAATAGAAGAACAAGTTCACTAATTTCACAAATATTTTTAAGAATGTCTACTGTGTTGTGGCAATGCACTTATTCAATGATGGTGCAACAAGAAGACAGTTTCTACCATCAAGGAGCTTACAATCTAACAGAGGAGAAAACACATTACTGGTCAATCTCCTTGCACTATACTTTGAATAAACATGGGGAGGGGATAGGCTCTTAAAAGAATCTGGGCAGGCATGGTGGTACATACCTGTAATCCCAGCTATTTGGAACACTAAAGCAGGAGAATAATAAATTCAAGGCCAGCTTGGGCAACTAAGCAAGACCCTGTCTCAAAATAAAAATTTCTTAAAAAGGCTGAATATGTAGCTCTGTGGTAGAGTGCTTGCGTATCATGCAATCAGCCCAACCTTTGGATCTGGTTCATTTATTTATTTGCAAATGCTCTACTCCTGAACTGCATCCTCAGCTCATTTCTTAATTTTTTTTTTTCCAATTTTGAGACAGGATTTCATTAAGTTACGCAGGCTGCTCCTGGCCTCAAACTTGTGATCTTCCTGCCTCCACCTCCCGAGTTGCTGGGATTACAGGTGTATACCACCACATATGGCTTAAAATTTATTTTTGATCAAAGTGTGAAGATTACTTATAGACAAAGAGCCTATTATCTATAATAGTTAAATTATCAATTTCTTCCCTAAGTTCAATTGATATGTCCCTTCACTGTACTTTAAAATCCCAAATGGGCCCACAGATGTGGGGACTCTTTTCTGCTATGGTTGTCTATTTCTACATCAAAATAATATAATTCTGATTAATTTCATGATACAACTTAGTATTTGATAGCATACGTTCTAACTCACAAGCCACATTAGAAGTATCACCCAATATGACTAAGGTGCCCTTAAACAAGTTTTTAAAAATACACCGAGAGTTATTATTCCTAAAATAGGTCAAGGAGACAATAATTCTAAAACAAAGAGCTCCTACAAACTGTTAATAAGAGGACAAACAAACCAATAAAACTAGGCTGATGATATTAATGGATAATTTGTATAAAAAGAAACACAATTAGCCAATCAATATATGTTTAACTTCAATAGCAGTCAGGGAAAACCAAAGCAGCAACAAGATACCATTTTGCACCAATCAGATTAGCAAAAAGACCACTACAGCTGGGGGAAAGTACCAAGAACAACACTGCTTTTGCAGATGATATACCACAACCCTCTGGAAAAGTAATTTCACAGTATTTATTAAAGTTTAAAATGTGAATGCCCCCTTTTCTAATGATTCTTAGGAATCCATTCAAGGAAAACAAAAGCTCCTGTATGTACGGAATGTGAGCAAGTACGTTTACTGCACAGACCTGCTTAAAACCACAACAAACCAGAAATACCAAGACTGGTGATCAAAAAGGATACAGATCTACACTGTGAGTTCTAGGACAGTCTGGGCTATAAAACGAGATCTTGTCTCAAAAAAAAAAAGGGAGGGAGGGAGGGAGGGAAGGAACTAATAAAATATATTGAGAAGATCATGAAAAGAAAAGCTCCTGACTACCCTCTATAGAATTTAACTAGAAATTAAATCAGTTTGGATTTGGTTGTGATTTGTTTACTAAAAAGCAGAAGCAATTCCAATGAAAAGGTATCAAATTACCCAGAGAAAAAATTCTCATATCAAATAACTTATACTCTGTTAAGTGCAGTGACTTTTTTCTATTTAAAATCTACATTTAAATACTTAAAAGAAAATAATGCTAAGCTCTAACAACAAAAAGTTAATAAGGCTACAGAGACTTGTAAAAACGATTCTTACTAAGTTATTGTCATCTTGGAATGCGTAGTGCAAAGTTGTGATCCACTTATTGTCTCCGTTTACTAGCACGTCCCTTTCCTCACGAAAACATGCTGTCTGAAAAGTAAAGAAAAACTTTCAGAGAACATCTTATGTAAAACCAGGAAATATACAATTAGTTAATACATTTATTATACTGTTCTATTTTGGCCAAGGAATATGTTCAGTGTCATATGGTTTTTTAACAACTCAAGATTCAAAGCAGAAACTGTGTTAGTGGAATAATTACTTAAGAAAATATTTTATATTAAAAAAAATTAGCTTTACTCACCATAGCAGTTTACTGTTAAGTGACCATTTTAACACATACATAATGGCCAAATAAACTAAGATGTATCATTTTTTAGCTTGTCAGTGAAAAAAAATTTTTTTTTTTTTGGTGGTACTAGGGGTTGAACCCAGGGCCTCACGCTTACATGCTTTCCAAGTGCTGTACCACTGAGCTGCACCCCTAGCCCATATTTTTACTTTTTGAGACAGGGTCTCCCTAAATTATGCAGACTGCCTCTGGTCTCAAACTTGCGATCCTCCTGCCTCTGCCTCCCAAATTGCTGGGATTACAGTTGTGTGCCACCGCACCCAGATTGAAAATGTTTTTAATATAAGAAAGAAAAATCATTTGAATATGTCCATAACTGGCAGGTATGTGAGAATACAAGCACATTTACATACTATGAATCTAAAGATATAATGGACCAACTTTCACAGAAGATAATTTTTTAAGCAATAGTTATCAAAGTTTAAATATATCCCCCAGCCCCAAGAGTTCCAATGGCAAGGAGTTTAACTTGGGGAGTAAGATCTAGACTCCATACAACACGAAAATGTCTCCATGTAAAAATTACCCTTAAATCATTCCAACCTCAGCATACCGAAACTGGAGTGCCTCAGGGCAGTCCGCAGCAATATCTCTGATGAGGAGCACTTCATCTTATCGTTTATACTGCATATACTTCTTGGGTGGTTTGACCAGTTCTGACATCCTACTTTCTCTATTATTTTGAAATTTCTTTTTGACAAACACACAAAGATAGATTTGGTGGAATAATGTTTGACAATGTCTTGCTAAGAATTCACACTGTGGATAAACTCACAGAAGTACTCCAATGTATATGTGTAGATTTTTGCTACAACACGGTTTAAAATAGTAAAAATGAGAAAATGACCAAAATGCCCACCAATATTTTTAAAACACATAAGCTCTGACCTCAGCTCTTTTCAGCATTTCCCATTTATTCAAAATCTTCATGGCAAATACCTTATCTGCATTCTTCAGTTTTACTACAGCAACCTAGAAAACAAATGAAGAAAATGTAACTTTTTAAGTATGTCAAATATACATTTTTCAGTCATCCTTTTTTCTCTCTGTAAAAAAATAAGTATCAATTATCAATTATTTCAATCCACCTCAAATTCTAAGATCCTAAATTAAATAATGTCAGGTAAAAAAAGTTTCATTAGCAAACACATGCCAAACCAGTAACTGCATTTGGTAATACTGTATTAGCTGATTATCATACATTGTATTCTCCTTTCCAGGTTTTCCCCCTAGAATTTAAACTCAACATCTACTATGATAAAGAAATTGACCAAAAGTACAAAGTCAAAAAAGTAGGTCTTATTAAATAATGTATGTCAAATTCCAAAACAATGCAGCAGTGAATACCAGCTGCCAAAATAGTATGTTCTGTGAGGATCAAGACATGAAATAAACTGAAAATGATCCTATTTTCCATGCCCCAAACTCTTGCTTGCAACCACAGCACTATGGCATCTGATCCTGTCAGATCTCAGAAGCTAAGCAGGGTCGGGCCTGGTTAGTACTTGGATGGGAGACCGCTTGAGACCACCACATACTGTAGGCTTGGGAGAAGGACCCAGCAACTCACTCCCAAAAATCAATCTGCCAGTGAAAACCCAACGAATAGCAGAGAGGTACTGACAATAGTGTATCGCCTGTCGTACTATGAATAGGATTTCATACTATGAATAGGATTTCGACACGATGGCACCTGACAATAACCACAACCATACTCTTACACCGTATGCCATTATCCTCAGCTCCCCCAACAGACATACTGCTAAGAGCAATTAAGACTAACAGTTTTACAAACAGCAGACTTTATACAACCCTTACAACAACAACAAAAAAGGAACAGATCTTTCTATATTTTATATTTTCAGTTATGGATCAAAAAACTGTCAAGTGTAAGTAAGAGCCCACATCCACTGTGGACCATGACTCCATCTTGCTTCCGTCTTTCCTTCCGGCTGACCAGACAGTCCCTCAGACTGCCCAGCTGGGTGGGCCAGCCTCTGGCAGCAGTGCGGGGAAGACCCACCCTCCCTACTGCAGTTTGGACCCCAGATCCTTATGTGATCAGATCACAGTTCCCAGAGTGGCACTCTCAGGAGGCCATCTGCAGTGTGCCTCCGAAGGAGGTGTGGTCCCCCGTCTGCATTCTGGGCCACCCCACTGCACACTCAAAATCAGCCCTGAAACCTCCAACAGCATGAGCCAAGACAAGCCACTCCCTTCAAAAGCTGACTCAGGCATCCTGCCACTGTATCAGAAGGGTGACCAATGCACTACTCTGACATGCAGAGAGCACACTGGATGCACAGACCTTTAAACAGGTCCGAGGGTATCTCCAAGGACAGAGAATACATCTAAATGCAGGTGCCAAAATCATAAAAGAAATCCTTCTGAAGAGCAAATGTGCATATCACCAGCATTTAATAAATTTATATTTAGGTCAGATTGCAATAAAAGTAGTGTAATTAAAATAGTGCATGATACAGAACATTTCTTGGTCACTGTCATAATGACTGTAATTATCATCAATTAAAATGATGGGAAAAGAAAAGAAATATTTCAATTTCAAATACAATCACTTCAGGCTTTAGCTAGCACTGTGTGCCCACTACTGTGTATCTGGGGAAATGGAAGATCAGTTAAACTGTTCTCCCAATAAGCTCAAGTTTAATGAAAGAGGGCTACAATACTGGGCAAGGAAACACTTGAATATTGTTTCTCTAAGATCTCCCAAAGGGTAGAAACAGAGTAAGCTACTCTGTAGACTCTACAACCAACGTTGCACAATTGACAATGCACATGGACAGAAGGACAGGAGCATTAAGCTACACAAGCCTACATTCAGGACAGAGAAAAAACAGAAGGCTATCCCATACACCCTTGGTTATTCTGATGAAGGGAAGAAAGGTCATAAGATGATAACACTTAGGTACCTTCCCCTCCTCATGTCACAATGTGAAAGAACTACTCCTGACCTCATGTAAGTCACCGATTTCCTACGTGTATGAGTGGGTAGCCTGCAGCCCTACTGCTGTGGCCTTGGATCCCATCAGATCTCAGAAGCTACGCAGGGTCCAGCTTGGTTAGTACTTGGGTGGAAGACCACCTGGGAACACCAGGTGCTGTAGACTTGGGAGAAGGACCCGGAAACCCACTCCCAAAAAACAACCCGCCACTGAAAACACTATGAATAGCAGAGAAGCATGACGACAGTGTTTCGTCTGTTGTACATAGGGTCATGCTGAGTCAGACACCGACTCAACGTCACTTAACAACAACATGAGCGTGTAAGTAACTGAAGACAACAACTACTAATGGTTTTGGCAGTAGGCGTGCCCACCAACATACAGTACATGTTCTAATAGCAGGCATGACACTAAGAGTTCTACACAGGTCCACACTCCCTTAACCACAATTCTAAACGCCAGAAGGTTTTTAAAACTAATTTGGCAGCCTGTGCTGACACCAGGTTACTAATGCTTTTTTTTTTTATGTCACATAGTATAAAGACAAACCTGCTTCACTGCAGAAACACGAATGTATTTGCTTATGAGACACTGCTCCTCTTAAAGTATAACCCTAATACTGTGTTATATAAAGTATATAAGCTAAATTATCTTTCCAAAATCCAAAAACCCTGCAACTGAAACCACCTCTGGATGATACAGCTTCACAGTGGGAATCATGACAGTGACACCTAACACTTACTGAATACTCACACACTTATCTAGCATTTATTGTGGCTGCCAAGGGAGGTGATGACAGCAAGGACTCTGAAGCCAGACTACCTGAGCTTCAATTTTGGTTTTGTCATTAGCTACACAACTGGGCAAGAAACTCAACCTTTCAATACTTTCTCACCAATAAAATGAGGTTAATAACAGTACTTACCTTATGTAATTGTAAAGATTAAAACAACCCATGTGAGTATACAGTGCTTACCATAGGGTATAGCATTCAGCTAAGTGTCCAGTGCCCGTGAGCTATGACAGTGTGCCCAGTGCAGCACTAAGGACTTCATCCCACCATCTCCTGAATGGCTATTTGCTCTGCTACTACCACGGAGCAGCCAGTGTGCCTCCCCACTCCTCACAGGGAACTCGGGAACTCACCCTTCAACCTCTGCCTGGCTGTAATTTGATACCTATGATGCTGACATATACACAAACATAAATCCCTCCACTGAAAGTATCTACATACAAATAAAAACTAATCCACGATGTTCTTCACAGTGTGATTTTTCAATAGGAAAATACTGGAAGCAACTTAAACATTCTAAAAGATGGAATTACTAAATATCAAGAGAATTATTCATATGACTACAGAAATTGTTGAAGAATTCCATTTGATGGGAAGAGTTCACAATGTGTTAAACAGGCTTATTACAGTCTGTATGCTGTGATTACCTTTTCTAGGTATACACATAAAACGGAGAACAAGAATTTCTATGCCATATGTATATTGAGAAGGATAAGCACCAAAATATTAGAAGCTTGAGTACTTGTGTTTGCCTTCCTGTATCTTTCGCATGCAACATGTAAAATGCGAGGCAGGAACGCGACAGTGTGGGATACAATCCTCCACTGCAGAGACTGGTAAGGACCCACAGGAGACCCACTGCACACATCTAAGTGGTCATCAGGATGCCATGCTGCTGCAGAGTGAGAAACATTCTCAGAACTATCTCCTACCGTTTCCTGAGCTGCCTTAAAACTCCTCTAGAATGGGGTGTGGTGTGGGGGAAATGAAAGTTAATTCAGGAAATACACTTGAATCATCAAACTGATAACATGATGGGAAAAGACTGTGAAGTTTACCTGGTGATAAAAGGCAACTGACCTTGCTTTTCTCCTCTAACCCTACAAAACTGTTTCCACGTTCATTTCAGTAGAAGAAAACAAAGGAAAAGAAAATCCTCTTAGAGCTCTAACTTCAGGTCCTGTATTTTCAAAAACCAGAGCTAAGAGGGCAGTGTGTCAAAATGTCCTTTCTTAGGGCTGGGCTCAGTGGAAGAGGGCTTGGCTAGCATGTGCAAGGCTCTGGGTTCTATCCTCAGCACCCCAGCCCACCCCCAATGTTTTTCCTTGTTCAATTTGACCAAAATGAAAACTACACTTAGTATAAACTAGACTACAATGTACAGAATGAAAATATATTTTTAAGACATTAAGGACAGAGCTATCTTAAAACACTTCATAGTAAAAGTACTCTGATGTTAGAAAACTTGTACACACTATAGAAATAATGTGGCAACTGTATACACAGCACTTGTTAAACACAATTTAAGTATCATTTGCAGCTACAACTTATAAGTTAAGAATGATCACACTATACCAAATAAGATTTCAATATGTAAGAGTGGAGTTGTGCTGACCTAGACCATCTGATAGATCCAGAATCCACCATACTTTCTTTGCATTGTCCCATTCCAGCCTGGACTGTTGTGCCTGCCCTCTCCATTTCTACCCTCATCCCTACAGTCCATTCTCAACTCTGCAGCCATAGTGACTCTGCTGAAACGCAGTTCAGACCATAGCACTCTTACTCCAGAACACCCAGTGGTTTCCAGTCTCCTTCCAAGCTAAAGTCCTTGCTACAGCTGGAAAGGTCCTCCAACTCCCTGACCTTATCTTCCTCACCGCCTAGCTCACTCTGCTCCAGCCACAATGGTCACCTTGCGCAGCCCCACCTCAGGTCCTTTGCACTTGCTTTTCCTCAAGCCTCAAGTACTCTACCTCCACAGAGCCACACAGCCTGCTCTCACCTCATCACTGAAGTATCGCTCTGCCACTGGACACTTTCTACCCCATTTCTTTGCTTCCTTTTCCCCATAGTTCTTATTATTTAACAAACTATGTGTTCTGGTTCTGTCTGTGCTTATTACTTGCCTCCTTCACTAGAACATAAGCTCTACAAGAAGAGAGACCTCTCTCTCATCTGTCCCTAGTATTCTCCCGGTGCTTAAGAACCAAGGTGTACTCAATCAGTATTTGCTGGATACCCGATCTGTAACCTATGTGGGAATATGTGCATGGAAGTTACCAGGATGGATACTCTTAGTTCCAAATATGTTACACACTGATACTGACACTCACAGCTGTGTGCTTTGGGCCTCGCAGGCCTTTAGAGCTGAGGCCCTGTTTGTACAGCTCAGCAGGCTACCAGAGCCTCGACTTCATGGTCTCTTCCCTGCTAGTGTTGACTTCATTTTATGTCTCTGTCTCCCTTTTCTCTCTCCTGTACAACATTTATCATCGTTTTGATTAATAATAGCACAGTAACAACAAGCAGCTTTTATTCTGGAAAGCTTACTCTCCAGAGCCCTGGGCCAACCACACGAGATATGCTACATGGCTTCCTCAGTACGGCGATCCAAAGCAGGTTCTGCAATCCCCACTTCTTAGCAAACTAAGACCTGGAGAAGTTAACTTACTCATGGCCACACGTTAATAAGCATTCCTCCCTCCTCTATGAACTGAACAGTTCTGTGGGTCCTGAAGAGCTCCTCCGTCCATCATGCCTCTAATTCTGGTACCTACTGTGGGGTCCAAGCTCCACAGCAAGAGACGGGCGCTTGGGGCCAACGGTGAAACCGAACAGCGCTGGAGGAGCTGAAGGCAGGTCCGACATCACTCCAGGCTTCCCTCTTTGCCCCAGCCTGCAGCAGCTGCAGCAGGACTTCTTAAGAGTTCTACACAACAGTGGCCAATTTGCAATGATTACGTGCACGTGTCACATGGGGAGTCCGTCACAGCAGGAGCACTGTGCGCATGCACCATCCTCATCTCAATCGTCTCAGCCACCTGGCTAACAGCTACTGCCATGTTAACGGGGACTGCAGTTATTTATGGCCTGCAGCTGTAGCCCTGTGGCATTCGATCCCGTCAGATCTCGGAAGCTAAGCAGGGTTGGGCCTGGTTAGTACCTGGATGGGAGACCGCCTGGGAACACCAGAAGCTGTAGGCTTGGGAGAAGGACCTGGCAAACCCCTCCCAAAAATCAACCTGCCATTGAAAACCCTATGAACAGCAGAGAAGCACTGACAATAGTGTTTCCCCTGTTGTACAGAGGGTCGCTATGAGTCGGATACCGACTCGATGGCACCTAACAACAACAACAACAAGCAGTTATTTATGAGAATCACTGTTTTGTATTTTTTAAAACTGTTCTGACCAAGCAAGCATGGTAACAAATGCCTGTAATCCCAGTACCTGGGAGACTGAGGCAGGAGGATCTCAAGTTAGAAGCCAACCTGGGGCACACCAGGAGTTCAAGGCCAGCCAGGGCTAGAGACCCCCTCTCAGGGTGGTGGTGGGAACACCTTCTGTGGATGACTTTTCAAAATAGTTACTAAAAGGGAGAGGGAAAAACCCACCACGTCTCTTCACCAAACAAGCAAACTAAAATCACTACAGAGTTCAGTAAACAGCCAGGGGGACCCTCTCTATGGCAACACAATGGGTATATACACACAGCACCAATTCTTACCATATTTTAACACAGGCACAACCTGGGCATCAACCAATAAGGACAGAGACTGACTATAAATACAACATGCCCCTATCTGAGCTCTCATATGGACTAAAGGCCAGCACTATGAAAGCGAATCATGCACCTTAACCTCAAGCTTCCTTTACCTTCTCATGAATCCCAGGAAAGCCAGAGCAGGAGATTTTAAAGAATGAAGGTCTACAGGTAATCCTCCCTTCAGACCCTACGACTACATTATGCAGACACAGAAGGGCCTAGTATAGTAATTAGAGGAAGCAAGCTAATTAAAAGCTTTTGACACCTGAAGCAGGGGTAGCAGGCCAAAGCAGCAAGCTTTCACAACAAGCTCTGAAGCCCAGAAGCCTTGAAGCTGCCGGAGCAAGGCTGGAGCAGGCAGAAGCGGTGAGCCACCAGGAAACTGTGGACAGGTAACACCCAGGGCGTAAGTTAAAGGTTTTCCTGAAAGCAAAAAGGAAAACCCAGCGTTAAGTTAAGCAGTAACTGACAATAAATGAGTTGTAGAGAGAAGGTTCTTAACTCACAGAGCTGCTAAATTTCACATGTATCTTGCTCCTGATTCCCATGATTTGCATACTTCTTGTAGGAGTTAAATTATGCTTTTATTTTCACAGGGTTTTGTTTTGTTTTGTTTTGTTTTTGAAGAAAGAGCATAATTGATAGAAATATTCCTATCAGATATCTACACCAGAGCCTATCCACTGGGCCTATATAACTATTTACATATTCCTGATAGAAAAAAGCCAACTACTTTTAGAAGAAATCATGATGTTTAGGATCTTCGCATTTCTAAATCTCCTAGTTGACAGACACCACAGGGTATGTAAGCCTAGCAGAGATGTTTTTTCATCCTCAACGAATAAGCAGTAAAGCTCACAGTGCAGCCAATACACTTTCCTATGAAAAACTCACTTTGTCTTAAAATAGCAAAGGAAATTAATCAGCCACCTATTGCTTTTATTTTACATACTTTAATCAATATGCATGTAGGGCAACCATATACAAAAAAAAAGAGAAAAGAAAAAGAAAAAAAAGAAAGAAAAGAAAAAGAAAAAAAAAAGAAAAAAGGAAGATTCCTTCTCACACGAAATCTCAAGTATTATGGGTCATGGGTTAAGTCCTGACTCGGGAGGCCAGTGAGCAGGCAGGACTCACTCCGAGGCCACTGACCGCTGGACAGTCTGCTCCGCTGACCCCCAGCCCTGCACGCCAAGTTTCAGTTCTCCCACGCCAGAACCACAGAGCAGATCACCTGTCCGTCCCCACCTGCCTCTCTCACCCTCACAAGGGACTGTCCTTCTCCAGTGCCCTGTCCTGTGTCAGTCCTTCTATTAAGTGGCTCTATATTTTAAGTATTTTTATTATTGCTTCCATAGGTAAGTTTCAGCTGAGCCCTCGAAATCTACCTGTGAATCTACCAATCCAGAACTCTGCTGTTCTCAACAGACCTCGCCAATCTTCTACAATGCCCTGTGCCACCCTGACACCACGCCTGCCTTGCCCACTCTTCACCTAACTGGCATGCGACATAGCTAAAATACCCTTCGCGTTCTCTCACGACTTCTTGAAATGCACCTACATTTCCACTTACCTTTTTCTTCTGAACCCCAGAAAGACATGTCTCTCCCACTTTTCAGGGCTAACAGTATTATGTGAGATTCTAACCCCAGACGCTGCCCTTCCTTCCCTTTTTGTCTGTTCCATCAAAGATTTCTTCTCTGCCTTCAATTTTCCCTTTTCCTGGTTCCTCGATATCTCCTGGAAAACCTTCCCAAAGCCTTCCCCTATCCACGAACAAAAAATAAAAACCACCACCACTCTACCTTCCCCTACGGAACTGATATATCTCTTTTCATAAGGCATCACTTCTCCAGAAAGCACATTTTTAAAGTGGTATATGCTTTCTTCTTCTACTTATTTGCTTCTCAACCTTGCTAAATTACCTATTTCAATCTAGTTTCTATTTCGCCCTACTCAACTGAAATTGTTCTTTCAAAGATCAATGACCTTCAAATTTCCAAATAAAATACACTGCTGTCAATTCTCATCTGTTTCAACCTCTCTTCATTACTGCGGACAATGAAAATATTCCCCAGTTTTCGTTTTCTGTTCCCTGAATCCCTCCTCTACCTTTTTATATCTGCTCTCCTTCCTGACATATGCTATCAGTTCCAGATGCCTCAGTTAATATCTACCTGCTGATGACTCCTAAATCCTTCTCTCTTAATATCTAGACCTATATTTCTAGTTGCCATTAATCATGTCTCTAGAATATTCATCAAATACCTTAAATTTAACAAGTCAAAAACCCATAAACCAAACTCATGTACTCAAGTTGCAAACCTCTAATCTATGAATTCTAGCTCTTAACTCACCCCTGACATACAACCAGGGAAGAGAGGAAGAAATTCAAGAAATACTTAGGATGTAAAAGTTGATGGCCAATTAGATGATAGGAGCTAGAGGGTAAGAAATCCAGGACTTGACCGCCTTTTTTCTCTTCTCGATCCAATCCAGCCTCAACTCTATCACTGATTTCATCTTTCCGAAAGAGTTCTAATTACATCACCTCGCCTTTTAAGGGCTCCAACTCTTATAGAATAAAGTTCCATAGTATAATATACTAAATCATTCGCTGCCCTGCCCAAGTGATCTTTCAATCCTGTCTTCCACTACCAACAAAACCCTATATTCCAGGCATAAGGACACTCACTACACTCTGAACAAGAGAAATGCATTAAGGAGGAGGGTGGAGGGGGTGGAAGAAAAGAGGAGGAAGCAGCTGCTTTTTTGATTCTAATAAAATACGTTATAAAAGATTTGTAAAATTAAAGCATAAAGAAAAATAGCCACAGTTAACATATCAAAAACATCCAGTCTGTAGGGCAAAGGACTGAGGAGATCCATGATGACAGGTAGACACAAAGCCAGGAAGGATCTGGGATTCTCAGATGATTGAAACACTCGAGGTGTATAAAGAACCTCAGCTCAAGGCCAGCCAAGAAATATACAACTACTGAAGAATAGCAGCCGGGAACAAAGACTTCGACAACATTTTCTTTTTAAGTTATTAGAGGTTGCTTTGAGAAGATAAATTAGGAACCTTCATTTACTTCTCATTCTCAATTTCATGAGATGACAGGAAATATAACTTGTTTAAAGGAATAAACCATAATGACAATGGAAAAATAAGGAGACTAACATCACTTCTTCCTTAACCTGTAAATTTAGTATTATCCTAATGAAAATACCTCTTTTTTAAGTAGACAAGTTGATTTTAATGTTCATACAGAAAAATGAAGACTTTTGTTCCTGGGAGTATGGAAAAATAGACACTTGAATGACTTCTTTAAATACCATAAATACAAGAAGCTATAAAAACAACCTTTTAATCACATTTCCAAGCTGGGCTGAAAGGAACTGGTGCAGAGACAGAAAGTGCATGCATCTATGATTCTTGAAGAATAAGAAGAATCAGAGTTAGCTTTCACCACGAAGGTTTTTGCTAAACTCTGTGGAGACTGAATTCTCATTGTGGTGACCATAAAGCAGGCAGGGATAGGAAATCAAGGCTGAACATTTTCCATCTGTTTTTGTCCCTTTCTACTAACCTATTTTCCAGTCCACTACTTCCTCTCTGCAATTAGCTGAGGCTGTGAAACCTGTTAAATTTTAAATCACCATGTTTCACATCTAGGGTGGAGTCAGATCACCTTAAACCAGTCTACAACTGATCTGATTAGAACTGAGTTTTGGTATTCCGAGGGCCAGCCCACTTCCATTGGTCCTACACATAAAGAACAAATACAGTCCTTTGGGTTTTCCGACTGAGTGCCTGAGATACTGAACAGCCCCCCTCTTTATTGAAACATGAATTCCAATGTCTGTTTCTCTGCTGCTGCCTCCCAGGGCTCTGTGACTGCCTCCCAGGGCAAGGGAGAGGGGAACATTAGGAGTTTACCTCTGGACAAGGCTTAATCCTTAGACTTTTAGCTCCTTACTGATTTCCCAGCTCTTAGGCTGAACAAATTTCAATCAAGGTTTCCTCAGTGTTTCTGCAGAAAAGCTGGTATGATATGAGCAAGCACATAGTGATCAAAATCAGAAGTTCCATGAGAATTATTCCAGGTGCCAGACTTCAGTAATTCCAGGATCCAGATCCCAAAAGGTAACTCAGCCCTGGCCACCTTTTCTGCTGATGGTGCTGACTAGTATCCCAAACACAGGCTGTGCACACCCCATAGATAAACTGGTCAGCCTCATGATGCCTACATGAGCCATGCGAATGGTCTGTTGAGACTTTCCTAGACATTTGCACCAATGGGAATACCAACATGGAGATGTCTGCTGAAAATCTACAAACTGGAATGATTTATACATTACCTTAGAAAGACTTAACACTTTTATGATATAACTATTGTAAATGTGTTTGTCTCTTCTATTATCTTCTAACTATGGTTCTTTATATATAAAAGTTAATGATTTCTAGCCGGGCGTGGTGGCGCACGCCTGTAATCCCAGCGGCTGGGGAGGCGGAGGCAGGAGGATCTCAAGTTCAAGACCAGAGACAGTCAGTGTAACTTAGCAAGACCTTGTCTCAGAAAATAATAAAATCTACAATGGGCTGGGGGTGCAGCTCAGTGGTCCAGGCCCTGGGTTCAACCCCTAGTACCGCAAAAAAAAATAAATAAATAAAATAAAATAGATAATAAATAAATAAAATAAAATAAAATAAAATAAAATAAAGTTAATGATTTCTGTATAGCTGTAATTATTATTGAACTACCCCTTTTGTTTACAGTAGGTTTCATTACTATCTTAGTTTTTGAGGTACCTAACACCACTACATCTGGCCTAAGGGTGTAGCTCAGTGGTAGACCACTTGTCTAGCATGCAAAAAGCCCTGGGTTCACTCTCCGGCAACAAAAACAAAAAATGTGTTATTAATACCACATTTGCAAATTTAGGTTCTAACTCTTCCTTTCCAATTCTTACATTCATGGTCTAAACAATCAAATAGAAGTACACAGATGATCAGACCAAATTAAAAATACAAAACCTAACTTTCTGCCACCCACAAAAGACTGACTTTAAATACACAGTACAAAGAAAAAGATTCAAACCATAAGAAAGCTGGCTAGTGAATGTGAGGCAAATTAGATTACAAGATAAGAAGTATTACTTTGCATAAAGGGAAAGAATCCATAATGATCAAACTCTCAGGAAGATTATGAATGTGTCTCAGCATACTAAGAGTTCCTAAACCCATGAAATAAACAGCAATGGAACTATAGGGGAGTCAGACTCAACTTGATGGCACCTAACAACAACATAGCAGTGAAATACTAAATCCTTTCTCCCTAAATTCAGAAGTGAGGTAACCATGTCTACCTGTGTGACATTTACTCAACATTGTATTAGAGACTCAAGCTAGTGCTTTAAGACATAGAAATAGAATCTACAGTCTGGAAAGTAAAAAGGAAATTGTCCCTCTTCTCAAACAATATTGCCATTTACATAGAAAAATTAAGAAAGTAGCAATTTAAACAAAAAAACTGGGAAGTAATATATAAACTTAGGACCTCAGGAAATAAAGTCAAACATAAAAATTAATTGTATCTACCTATTAAAAACATAGTATTTAAATACAAGTTTTTAAAAATATCATTTGCTGTAGTGTCAAAAACCTCAAATACCTGGGGAATAAGTTTAACAAACTCTAAGTAAAACCTGCAAACAAAAACTAAAAAAATCCTTGAGTAAAATTAAATTAGACCTCAAAGAACAATGTCTTGTTCATGGACTAGTAGACTCAACATGGCTAGGGTGTCAGTCCTCCCAAATCTACATACTCACCACAAACTCAACTACAATACCAGTCGGCTTTTATGGAAATTAATAAGCTGGTTCTAAAATACGAAAGTCCTAGAATAACTAAAACCAATCTTTAAAAAAGTTGGAGGACATACACTTCCTTCATTACATACTCTCAAATTCATAGTATGAAGCCACAGAAGTCAAGACAGTACGGTACTGGCATAAGCGCAGGGATAAATGAAACAGAACAGACGGCACACCAACAGATCCACAATTGCAGAGATAACTGATATACTTTTTTGTTTTACCAGAGTAACTAAATAAAGGGAAAATATTAATTTCAACAAATCCTGCAACAACTGACCATCCGTATGGGAAAAGCGAACTCCAATCCCTATCTCATCATACGTGAATTTGAGACAAATCACCGATCTAAACATAGGAATTAAAACCATAAAGCTTTTAGAAGAAAACATGAGTATCTTTGTGACCTGGGTATAAACAAGAATTTCTTAGAAAGCATACAGAAAATACTAAACCATAGAATAAAAAACAATAAACTTATACCATTGAAATTTAAAACATTTGGAACCAGGTGCTGTGGTGCACACCTGTAATTCCAGCAACTCTGTAACCCAAAGCAGGAGGATCACAGGCACAAGGCCAGAGGCAGCCTGCGAAACTTAGCAAAACCTGTCTCAAGATAAAAAATAAAAAATGGACTGGGGGTGCAGCTCAGTGATAGAGTGCTTGCAACGCATGCATGAGGCCCAGAGTTCAAACCCCAAGTACCTCCCCCCAATTTCTTTTTTAAGAAATAACATAGATCTTATACAAATGTTTTCAGGAAACTGAAAAAGAAGAAACATTTCCCAAATTCTCTTAGGAGCTTGCATACCATTCCAAAATGTTAAGAAAATTATAAGATATATATTAAAGATCAATCTCTCTCAGGCACATTAAAAAAAAACTCTATTTAAACAAAATATTAGTGACTGAACCCAACTACATATTAAAAGGATACATCTGGAACAAGTAGATTTATATAGCAATGAAATACTGGTATATTTCAAAGTTAATTATTATAGCTCCCATATTAGCCCAACATAGTAGTTTAATCATAATCCAAATAGAGACAAAGAGCACTGAGGGTGTGGCTCAGTGGTGCATTCTGGAAGTCCTAGATTCAATCCCTAGCACTGTGTTGGGGTTGCGGAGGCAGGAAAAAGAGACACAGACACTCACAAGAAATAATAAGAAGAGTTAACGCTAGTTTATGACAAAAACCCTACATAGACTAAGGCTAGAAGAAAATAACAAAGCAAAAAGTGGTAGCAAACTTCATACTCAAAAGTAAAAGGCTGAACACTTGCCATTTTGTGAAATATATATTTGGTTTTCCTCTTGTTTCGGGGTCTACAACTCCTAAAATCCTTGTTGTTAGGTGCCATCGAGTCAGTATCCGACTCATAGTGACCTTCATAGGGTTTTCAATGGCTGACTGTTTCGGGATTCCCTTGGGAGTGGATTGCCAGGTCCTTCTCCCATTTTTGCGGTGCTGGGAGTTGAACTCGGGACCTCAGAGACTGCAGCGCAGTGCCCTATCAACTGAGCTAAATCCCAGCCCCCTAAAATCCTTAGAATCTTCAAATGCCAAGTGTCTTTTTGCACAGTATTAACTAACTGGTGACAGGAAGCCCCTAGGTAGCTTTAGGATGGAGCTGATCACCAGAAAGACCAGAGCAGGAGTAAAGGCCTGGGACCTTCAGCCTTGTCTCCCCAACTCCAAGGACAAGAGAAGGGGTCAGGGCTGAGTAGATCGCCAATGGCCAATGGTTTAATCAGCCATACCTATGTAATAAAGCCTCCATAAGATCCCAAAGGACAGGGTTCAGAGGGCTTCCAGAGAGCTGACTATGCGGAGGTGCCTGGAGAGCGGGCCCAGGGAGGGCAATGACTCCCTGAGTTCTGTGGGTTGGTTTACCAAATTCATCCAGACCAGGAAGGGGCTTTGGGAACCAGGATTGACAGCCAGTTGGTCAGACACTCAGGAGGCCCAGACACTCTACTGGAGTCTAAACAGGGGGGCAGTCTTATCAGACTGAGCCCTCCACCCCTGGGATCGAACACAGTCTCCAGGTAGATAGCGTCAGAGATAAACCAAACTAGAGGACACTCCACTGGCATCCACTGCAGAATGAATGGCTTGCTGGCCGGTGGGCAGGGGAGAAATCTGCACGCCTCTGGGGATCACCAAAGTCACCTTGTTGATGGCTGTTTAGTGAGAGCACAGGAAAAACTGAGCTTGCTTATTCCTATATCCTCAGGATCCTGAATCCACAAACCAGAAAAGGACCATTTTCACCTCTGGACTCAACATTGTATTGAAGAGCCTCTCAATCCCAACACTATAAGAAAAAAAATGCTGCCGTTACTTGGAGATAATATGACTGAGCAAGTACATGGGAAATGTTTTAAAACATATGTATAAGCTAGAATGAATAATATCAAGGCCTTTAACAAGGACAAAATATACAAAATACTGTATTTCTATCCTAGTCAAAAAAAAAAAAAATGTACCCAGTATTGGAGGGAGGGGGAAAAACCCTCCATTAATCTAAGACAAAGCAAGAAATGAGAGAAAAATAATATAGAAAGGGCAAGATAAATGTCAACTGACTAAATATACTCCAATAAAAAGGCAAAACATTTTCAAAATGGAATGAAATCTAAAACCTAACTGTATTCTACTTAACAATAAATATATCATATGGTTACAGAAAGTTGAAACTCAAAGAATGCAATAAGACATTTAATGCAAATACTAACGATGCGGCTGGGATTTAGCTCAGTTGGTAGAGTGCTGCTCTACAGTCTCTGAGGTCCCAGCACCACAAAAAATGGGAGAAGGATGTGGCAATCTACTCCTAAGGCAATCTCGGAACAGTCAGCCATGGAAAATTCTCAAGGATGGAGTTGAGCTCAGTTGGTAGAGTGCTGCTCCGCACTCTCTGAGGACCTGGGTTTAATCCCCAGCACTGCAAAAATGGGAGAAGAATGGGCAATCCATTCTCAAGGCAATCCAGAAACAATCAACCATTGAAAGCCCTATGAGGGTGGCTATGAGTCAGCCCCAACTCAACGGCACCTAACAACAACTGATAACACAGTAAGGAAAATTTAAGTCAAAAAAGTATTGCAGCCCAGTGTGGTGGCCCATGACTGTAATCCTAGCACTTGGGAGAATGAAGCAGGAGGATCAACGCAAGTATGAAGCCAACCTGACCTACACAATGAGTTCTAGGATAGCCTGGGCTAAACAGGAAGACCCTGCCTCAAAAAAACAAAACAAAACAACAACAACAAAAAAAGATAAATATTACAGTGATAATGGAGAGCATTCCATAATTATAAAAGTTCATCACCAGGAAGATACAATGACTACATTTGTTATCAACAGAAACTGAAAAAAATAAAAAAAGAAACATTCTCAGGAAATATCAAGAGAAAACAACGTACGGATAAAAACTGAAAGAGAAAGAAACAAAACCTTCTCTTAGAAAATGACAGATCAAGAGAAAACAAAGCAAAATAAAGTAGAAAATTTAAACAGCAAGATTGATTTAACCTAATTGATATTTATGCAGCACAACAAATTTCAAAGGATTGCAATCATACACCATGTCTTCTGACCTCTATGAAATAACTCAATGATACAAATACAACTAGAAAATTCCCTAAGTATTTAGAAACTGAGAAAAAACTTCTAAATTCATAGATGCAAAACAAAACAAAAGACACTGAGAATGTAAAATTACACTAGAAATCACATTGTATTTGAAACAAACAATAATGAAAATGTGACATAGGCCTTAAACGCACATTTTAAAAGGGCTTGTTGTTGTTGTTGTTAGGTGCCGTGGAGTTGTTTCCGACTCACAGGGACCCTCATAGGGTTTTCAATGGCTGATTGTTTCGGGATTGCCTCGGGAGTGGAATGCCAGGTCCTTCTCCCATTTTGCGGTGCTGGGAATCGAACTTGAGACCTCAGAGATTGCAGAGCAGTGCTCTACCAACTGAGCTAAATCCCAGCCCAAAACCTGTGTGTTATTTACATATGTAGGCATGTGTTGTTGTTGTTGTTAGGTGCCGTGGAGTCAGTATCTGACTCATAGCGACCCTCATAGGGTTTTCAATGGCTGACTGTTTCGGGATTGCTTTGGGAGTGGATTGCCAGGTTCTTCTCCCATTTTTGCGGTGCTGGAAATTGAACTCGGGACCTCAGAGACTGCAGTGCGGCGCTCTACCAACTGAGCTAAATCCCAGCCCTTAAAAGGGCTAGAAAATTAATATCCTAAGTATCCATTTCAATAAACTAGAAAAAGAGTGGCAATTTAAAACCAAATAGAGAAGAAAAATTAAGCACAGAAATTAATGAAACTGAAAACAAATCTACAATAGCAAAAGGCCAAAAGTTAGTTCACTGAAAATAGAATAAAATTGAAAACCCCTGGCAAAGCAAATCAGAAACTGAGAGATGAACAGTCATTTGAATCAACAAGTGATCATTATAGTATTAAGTTATAAAATTTACATGATGTGGATAAACCTAACGGACACACAGAAAATCCAAGTAGACTTTTTTCCATTTAAAAAAACTAAATATATTATTTAAGACTGTCTCACTAACAACCATCAGGCCCAGAAAGCTTCATTTGTGAAATCTTATAAGCATATAAAGAAAAAACAACAATCATCACAAACTTCTAAAACACAGGAAGAGAGGGAATATGCTTCTTATGAGACCACCATAGCCAAGACCCGAAATCTAATCAGGACATTAGAAGTAGGAAACTTAAAGAACAATTTCTCTCAAAAAAATAGGTGCGAAGATCCTTAAAAACACACATAAAAAACAGTACACCTAATCTGCTGATACATAAAAAGGATACTATGTAATAACCAAACTAGAGCTATTTTAGGAATGCAAAGTTAGTTTAACACTTGAAAATAAACTAGTATACTCCAACAAATTAACCAAGGAGGAGAGAAAATTCATGACTGTATCAAAAGATGCAGATAAAGCATTTTATTCAAATTTAACAAAGGTGCTGGGTTTGATGACATAGCACTCCAGAGGCTGAGGCAGGAGGATCAGAAGTTCAAGAACATCTTGGGCTACACAGTTAGTTCTAGGTAAGCCTGGGATACACAGCAAGACCCTTTCTCAAAAATCCCAAAGAAAAAAAATTAACACAAATCATGATTTTAAAAGTATAGTTAATAGTTTTACTACATATTAGTCAAAAGGTTCCATAAACCTTGTAAGTTGATCGAAGTGTAACCAAAAGTGATCTAACAGTTACGTAATGGAAAAAGCCAATGCTGTATTACTCTGTACCCCACCAACATTTACCAATAAAGGAAGAAAAAAAAAGTTTAATTAACACAATTGCTGGGTATGAGGCCAACAAACAAAACTGAATTAACTGTGATTGTATTTTCAACAATTAGAAAATAAAATTTAACAAACAATTCTAATTAAAGTAGCATCAAGAACATCACACGTCTAGGAGTAAGCCTGTTGAAAGATGTGGAAATCCACTATACGGAAAGAAAACTACAAAACATTAGTGAGAAAAATTTATAAAGCCCTGAATAAATGGAGGAATATTCCATGTCCATGAATTAGCTACCTCAATAGATTATCTGCAAATTAAACTCCAGTTTTAACATAATTCTAATATGAAGTTCAGCAGAGGTGTGTGTTTTTACACAGAAATTGAAAAACTGATTCTAAAGTAGTATGAAAATACAATGGAAAGAGAGAAAAAAGAGGAGGAAATCTGAATATATACATTTCCAGATACCTAGGCATTTTTTGTTCCCCAGTAATAGGGGGCTGCACCCAGAACCTGACACGCGCTAGGCAAGTGCTCCACTACCATCAGCCCTTCTTTTTATTTTTTATTATTTGGTATGGCTTTTATTTTGAGACAGCGTCTGGCTAAATTGTAAAGGCTGCCTCTATCCTTGAACTTGTCATCCTCCTGTCTAAGCATCCCCCGCTAAGACTTCTTTTAAGACACAGCATTCAGGACAGTATGAGATTGGCATAAGTAGGGACAAAGAGATCAAAAGAACAAAAGAGACTCCAGAAAATTACTCACACTTTCATTGACATATGAAGTGCACATGAAAACGTGAAACATCTTCAATTCCATATAGAAATACTTCACTCAAGACTGTAATAGGTTTTCTGATCAATCATATCAATTACAAATAAATATTTCAGTTAAATTCTCTCAACTGTACAAAGCACCTTATAAAAGAATTAGCAGACATTCAATAAAATCTTCACTCCTTACCTCCCCAAAAGCTCCTCGACCAATCACCTTTAGTATTTCAAAGTCTTCTCTATGCAAGCGCATCTGTTTCACTTTGGAAGTAAATGGTTTAGCTGAAAGGAAAGAGCAACATCAATTACTTTCCCAATGAAATGGGACACAGCTCAGATATGCAATAGATAGAAAAGCATTTCTTACTTCCACCACAAAAATTCAAAGTAAGATGAACAATTAAGCCAAAGTATTTTAAAATCTCATCAAACTACATGAGAATGAATTGATTTTATTTCCCTAAGAAAACAGTATGTTTCCCTTATTTCTTACATATAAACTACATTTTAGGGAGGTAGGGATGAGTTCAATAGCAGACTGATTGCCTAGCATTCGCAAGCTCCTGAGCGCAATCCCCAGCACAGCTAAATAAACAAACAAACAATGTTTTTGGTGAGAAGTTTATTTTTAAGCAGCAAATAACATGAAAGAATGTAAAGCAGCAAGGAGATAAAAATGAGAACAGTTTACTCTCAGGTTAAACATTCTGCACGCCGTATATTCTCGGTTCTAGTCCACACCCTTTCAACAGTTTCAGAGGGCTACAAAATCAGATGCAGACAGCCCTCGGAAACTGCAGCAAGGGTGTGGATTAGAATCAAGAAAAGTATCCATGCTGGATCGAGATCCAAGAAGGTAAAGATGCAGATTTCAGGGCACCAAACAGCTCTTTAGCGACTCCTGTCAGGTAACGTGCTATTTCTTTCACCCTCATTTATTCGTCCTTTTAACATGCCTTAGCATGAGTCTACAATACACGAAATGTGGGGACAAGGACTAGAATTTTGAAGAAAAGAAAATTACAATGGGGGACCCCCCCCAAGCAGCTCTTAGTCCTCAGGTCAGAAGACAAGTATGCAAGTGAGCACAGGTGTGCTCAAGCACACAAAATGTGACAATGTGAAAGCTTCTCACAGAGGTGATACAAAGTGGTTCAGGACCAGTGAGAAATGAATACCAATCATATGAACATCAATGTCTTACAAAGAAAATTAACACACAAAGCCTACCTTCAAGAGCAAGAGTTTGCTCCTTTGTCTGCTTTTGACAGTACAGACCATTACAAACAAATAAGCAGATGAAGAAAGGCCACAAAGTGCACTTGGGGTGATAATGGTAAATAATCTATTATTGTTATAGAATTGAGAAATCAGATAGAAACTTGGAAAATTGAAAAGGCTTTAAATGTCATGCAAAAAATTTACACACAATCCTATTAATAATCCAAGATAAATTAACATTTTAAATGACTAAATCAATTATATTCTTCTGTCTTCTTTTCTCTTGAGTAAGGAAAAGACATACAGATTGGCTCTCTATTTGGAATTCACACACCAGAGGAAGAGATAGAAAAGCAAGAGGAACGCTTGGATTACCATGACCAAGGTGCCTAGTTCTGACAAAGTGGACTGGATGAAGTGTGACACCATGGCCACTGCACTAGTCAGGGTCCCAGGAGGAAACAAATCACCCTGACTTGAGAAAAGGTTATTTACAAGTGGACTATTTACAAATGTGTAGGTGGGAGCACATGGAATAGTGTAGTAGTCTGGGAGTAGGCTTCCTGTCTGTCTCAGCTTTACTGTTGTTGTTGTTAGGTGCCACTGAGTCATGTCCGACTCATAGCGACCCTTATAGGGTTTTCAATGGCTGATTGTTTTGGGATTGCATTGGGAGTGGAATGCCATGTCCTCCTCCCATTTATGAGGTGCTGGGCATCAATCTCAGGAAAGACTACAGAGCGGCACTCTACCAACTGAGCTTTAAATCCCAGCCCAGCTTCTATACTAGCATATCAGAAATACTTGGTTAAGGGTGGGCATAGAATGCATGAATTACAAAGAAAAAAAAAACAAAAAAAAAAACAAGGATCTGCTGTCATATTAGTGCTAGTCTAGCTGCCAGCTAGATCTGGAGAATAAAACAAACCAGCCCTACGATGTAACATGCAGCAGTTCTTTAAGTGTATCTTCTATTCCACTTACTCTCCCCTTCTCAAGGCCTCTAAATAACCCAGCACTCAAATAAAGCATATGAACTAGATCTCTGTCTCATTACTGATCCTAAATAATAGTTACTTGTAGTACAGTATAGTTATTTGTTGTTTTACTTTTTCAGTACTGGGGGGTTGAACCCAGGACCTCATGCATGCTAGACAAGCAGGCCACCATTGGGCTGCACCTCCAGACCCTTTTTTACTCTTTGAGACTGGGCCTTGTTCAGTTGTGCAGGCTGCCTCTGGTCTCACATCTGCAATCCCTCTGCCTCAGCCTCCTGAGTCTCTGGGATAACAGGTGTATGCCACTGTGCCCAGCTCAGTAAAGTCCTCAGAGGTAATTCTAAGTATACCTTTCTCTGGATAACATCCTATTTATCTAAAGGCTAGAAAGCCAGATATTTTCAGTATGAAAAGCTTACCCTATGGTATGTTTGATTCACTCAACCCAGAGGACCTCTAGCGTCCTGAGAATAAGCATTCCACTCTTTGAGGAGAGAGATAAAGGAGCCCAGGAGCCTGGACCAGGGCAGGCTCTAGAGCTCCTGTTGTTCCTAAAACAGCTTCAGTCCATCCTCCCTATATTAGCCCTGCCAACACCTCAACCTCGAGAGGTTTCTGAAGATACCAACTTCTAAGATTTCTGAGGATTGTGCCAAGTACTCTGGACAGGCCCTCAACTTTCACCAATGCCACCTTAGCATTTGATTTTCGCAGATCTCCTACGCCATTATCACTCATCTGCTTTCCAGCTTCCCAAATTTCATTGCTCTAAGTCAGCTCTCTTGCTCTTCTCTTCCTTGACCATGTAACAACATTTAAAAACTTTTTCTCTAACCAGGTGTGGTGGAGCACGCCTGTAATCCCAGTGGCTTGGGAGGAGGAGACAGGAGTATCATAACTTCAAGACCAGAGGCAGTCTGCAGAACTTAGTGAGACCCTGTCTCAAAATGTAAAAAAATGGGCTAGGGGCACAGCTCAGTGGTCCAGCACTTGCAGAGCATGCAAGCGCGAGGCCCTGGGTTCAACCCCCAGTATGGGGGGGGGGGGTTTCTCTATTTCGTTTTAGTGGGGCTGCACCAAGGAATGAAATTATATTTCTATGTTCAACTCATGATCATCAGACTCTAAAGTTTGTGTGGTTAAACAGAGACTTGATGTGAGAAAACTATTAATTTGACAAATGAGAGAAAAGAGTCTCTAAGACAGCATTTGACCTTATTCCCTCCTCTTTACCTTACTCCAGTAAGTACTTGTCATACACTGTCAGCTGCTAAGGGAGATTATAAACCACCACTTAAGAAATCACTTTTGAATTTTTATTGGCCAATTAAAAATAGTTCTGTTTTTTAAAGGAAAACAATTACTTTTGAAATAAAACAGTAAATCAAGGAGGAAACAAGTCCCTAACATAATAAATATGAGTTTCAATCAGTATTTCAAGGTGAGATACAGTGCTTCTTGCCTTGGATATAACAAGCACAGTGGCATTAAGTTATTCAACCAACATTACTGAATGTCAGCTATGTGCCATGCACTTTCTAGGACAGGCATCGGGTGGGAGAAGTGAAAGCAGCTTTGCAAAAAAAATTGACAGTGTGTAGAAAGTCACAGACTAGCCACAGACATGCCATATTTTCTAGAGTAACAGCTGGAGTAAAAGTTGCATGTGGCACAAAGGGCAACTGCCCAAGGGAACTTTGGGGGGACAGAACTGCTCTGTATCCCTGCACTATTCATGACTCTACATGTTAAAACTCACAGGATGTGCATCAAAAGGAGTAAGTTTAACTGTAGGTAAAGTGTTTATGTTTCCTGTTTGTTGCAGTCCTTGGGGGTTGAACACAAGGGCTCTGGCTTGCTAGGCTCTACCACTGAACAGGGTCTAAGTTGTGTGGGCTGCCTCTGGCCTGGAACTCGCAATCCTGCCTCAGCTTCCTGAGTTAAAGAATTTTTAAACTTTTATTAAAGCAGGTGGAGAAAGCCAGGTGCAGTGGCACATGCCCAGCACTCAGCAGAGGTAGACAGGAAGGTTCTGAATTCAAGGCTGGCCTGGGCTACCCAGCAAGAACCTGTCTCAAAAAGGGAGGGGTAAATATAAATAACATTACATAGTATTAGATATATACATGTACATATGAATATAGTCATGCATTGCTTGAAGGTGTTTCAACGACAGACCACGGACACTGTGCTGGTCCCATGAGATCATATCACCTAATGGCAGCTTGGGCATCAATCAGTGCACACTCCTAACAACTCATGGCTCAGACCACATCCCATCATTAGGTGAGCATGTTGCAGTAGGTAAGTGCCCATTCCTTTCTCCTTTCTGAACAACGCAGGCCTAAAGCCATTATGTGGAGGAGAACAAAGGAAGCAAGAAGTCCTACGGGGCCAGAGGAGGGTGCCTGAAGCTGAGCCAGATGCAAAGGACGTCCACATAAAAGGGCTACTGGCCCCGGGAGTGTGAGAGCAAGAGGGGCATGAAGAGATCCAGAGGGTGGCATGAAACAGTAAGCCTGGCGTGGTGGCCAGAGACTGAGAAAGGTGAGGAGCCTGGTTCTAGGGGAGAGGAAAAGCAATCTGGCATACGGAACGGAAGCTCAGGTGGGGTGAAGAACCAGCCGGTCAAAGGCAAGCACATGAGCCCTATGAGGCAGGAGTAGCGTAGCATACTGAAAGGATGTCAGTTACACACTGAGGGACTGATCCCAGAAGTAAAGACACTAAAGGTAACGATGAGAGCTGTGCTTCTGATTGCTGGGAAGCAGAGTTACAACATGCAAAAGAAAAAACCTCGAATGAACCCTGGAGTATTGGACTAGAGTTAGAGGTATTGGTCCAAATTCATGATCTTTCATATATCACAAATATAGAAACAAATACCTACAGAAGAAATATAGATATGGAACACAGATGTATACATACATGCAAGTGGCTAGGTGAATAGATAGATAACTAGATGGATGGGTGGAAGATGTAAAATCAGATAGCTTTGTCCACTAGAGGAGCCTGTGCATAGTAACAGACTAGCGGTGAGCATGTGGAGCCCATGTATCTGCCATAGAACCATTTCCTCTAAGAGGAGCTACAACTCTTTGGAAAAACTGCTGATTCCAATGCTGGGGCAGGACACACACAAGACAAGCCTGAGCCATCCTGTTACACCAGAAAGCAAGAAAGTGCTCAGTCATTGTTGTTGTTGTTAGGTACTGTCGAGTCAGTATCTGACTCATAGCGACTCTCATAGGGTTTTCAATGGCTGACTGTTTCGGGATTGCCTTGGGAGTGGATTGCCAGGTCCTTCTCCCATTTTTGCGGTGCTAGGAATTGAACTCGGGACCTCAGAGACTGCAGCACAGTGCTCTACCAACTGAGCTAAATCCCAGCCCTCTCAGAGTCACAGAACATGTCAAAGGACACAGAAGCCAATTCCAAGAGGGCTCCTACTGGCAAAATCTGGGTCAACTCAAACTTCAAAATAAATGGTAGTAAAGGATTATATAACCTAACTAGCAACACAGAAAACCACCAGCTCATACAGATATAAATATGAGGAAAGATAGACATAATTTCAAAGTATCTCCCCACTAAATAACTATTAATTACAAAAGGGAAAAAAGCAACTACATTGGAGAAGTGTTTGGCAGGCAGCAACTTCACAAGCAGTGAGGCAGTATGAAATCACACACCACTTGAGGATCCAATGAAAAGAACACAGCATCACTTCTGAGGTATTCTTGCTGGTATTATCTACATCTAATCATGAGGAAACAAATCAAAATTGAGGGTGACTGCAGACGCTATAAAATAACTGGCCTGCACCCTTCAAAAGTCAAGGCCATGGAAGTCAAAGAAAATCTAAAGACTTTACCCAGACAGAATAACATTAGAAGACATGACATCCAAATGCAACATATGATTCCAAATTAACTCCTTTTGCTATGAAGATACTGCCTGCAGCCGTACAACTGTGGCATCAGATCTCGGAAACTAAGCAGGGTCAGGCCTGATTAGTACTTGGATGGGAGACCACCTGGGAACACCAGGCTTGGGAGACAACCCAGCAACCCACTCCCAAAAAGCAATCAACCACTGACAACTCTATGAATAGCAGAGAACCACTGACAATAGTGTTTCATCTGCTGTATGTAGGGTCGCTATCGGGTTCTTCCTGGCGTTTCTCTCTCTCTAGGTTGTGGGTGGAAGCAAGAGGTGGGTGCCCCGACACTGCACCCGACACTGCACCTGGTGGCGAGCCTGTGGCCGGGGAGCCTGTGGCCAGAGAACAGAGCCTCACGCACAAGAGAGAAGGACCGGTCTATTCACAAAGGAGGGGAAAGGAATGGAGGATTAGGGAGAGGGGAAAGGGGAGTTGGAGAAGGGAAGCGCTCAGCTGCTGTCTCTGCTGCTGGGGTAGAGCCTCCTGGGTGTCACTGCTCTTCCAACTTGCCGCTTTCACCACTTCGGGGGCCGTGTGCTTGACTCCCAGAGTCCTGCCTCAAGAAGCTGTCGGTCCGTGTAGGATATCTGGCTTTGTAGAGGTCAGGTCGGATAGAGGTGGCAGGCGGGTTGAACCATGATGAAGGCAGGTTGGACGAAGGCAGAAGGCTAGGCTAGGCAGACGAGTAAATGGGCCTTGGGTTCCTAAGGAACGGCAAGGAGCCGGTGAGCCTATCTTGGATGGTGTTCAGAATGGCTGCTGAACTCTGAACTCCGGAGTTTATATGGCCTGACAGCCAGCCAATCAGGGAACATGGTTGGATCAGAAATGACCAATCAGGCACCAGGAAGGCTTTAGATGCTACCATACCTTGGGCGCCATATTGGCCCACTCGATGGGAGGGGGGAAGAGTGAGATACCTGGATGTATAGCAAGGGTGACCCGTTGCTATCTTGCCCCATAGGATTCCAAGTGGGCTAGATAAGCTCCTGGGCCTGGCCATGCTTGGGGTACTCTCTATCCCCCTGGGAATCCCAATAGGTTTCTATGAGTTGGGCACCAACTCGAGGGCACCTAACAACAGCAACAGCAATGAAGATGTTATTAGAACTGATGAGACTCAAATGAAGTGGTACATGATTTCTAAGGATCAGCTGACAGTAAATCATCAATGCTAATTTCATGATCTTAATAATGTACTGTGGGTACATAAAAGAATGTAGGCAGTACATACAAACATACTTAAGGTGACAGGGCAAACTCCTCTAAAATGGTTCAGAAAAAAAAACTATTGCACTTGAAATTTTTCTGTAAGTTCGAGACTGCTTCAAAAATTTTTAAATTTTTTAAAGTGAAGAAAAATGATTATCCTATCAGAAGTAGACAGGTCCATATAAAAAATGTGTAAATTATACTAAGTAGTTTAAATGTAATCCTGAAGGCTGTCAATAGTCACTGAAGGATATTAAGCAGGACTGACATGATTAAAAGATCATGTTATAAACTTTTCAGTGTTTTGGTTTTTTTTTTCAGTTCTGGATGTGTAGAATTCACAATATTTTCAAGTTAGAGACACAAGTAGTAATCAGGCAAAGACTACTTAGCATCTGATGGAAAAACAAAAGCATAATTCTTAAGGACATTAAGATCCAGGAATATATAATCCATTCATGTAAATGTCACGCAGGTATTCCAACTGAGCCAGATGCAGATAGAAGTAGAATAAAACAAGGATAAATATGAGGTGCTGCACTCAATGGATGATATCCCACAGGTAGGAAGGCAAAAACAGCAATATGATCAGACATACAACCTCAAGCAATGTAACACAGCAATGGACCTCTGGAATAAACCGTCAGCATGCATCTGTCAGAAATGGGGTGACACATAACAAAGGCATGCGGTAAAAAAGGCAGAAATAGAAATTACACTACACTTGCAAATATGACTGCGGTTTTAACCATGAACTCTAGGAAAATCTTCTTAAGTATAGAGTACGGAAAAGTTTTATGGTATCATATTAGTGTGTCAGGTTCACTGAATACCTGAGCTCTTAGTCTGTTTTTAAATGTTTCTTAGTTACGATCTTTGGTCAGGGCAAGGCCATAGGTAACTAGCAATACAATCTCAAAAGGGTCTTTAGTCACTACCTCCTAGTGAGGGCTTTTTCTAATCTTTTCAATCAAGTATTTATTTAAAATCTAAGCACAGAACACTTCTCAGTCAATGCTTGACTTCTTTTAACAGTATCAGAGTTGACTTGGGGCATTACCCACTTCTAGTAAACACTGATCCATAAGGATGAGATTCTTTCTGTAACCTAACAACTACATTGCCTTTACAAAACTCTCACAAAAAGGCGGGCGTGGTGGCACAGGCCTGGATTCCCAGGGGTTGGGGAGGCAGAGGCAGGAGGATCACAAGTTCAAGACCAGAGGCAGTCTGCGTAACTTAGCGAGATCCTGTCTCAAAAAAAGTAAAAAATATAGGCTGGGAGTGCAGGTCAGTGGTTCAGCACTTGCAAGGCCCTAGGTTCAACCCCCCAGTAGAAAGAGAGAAAGAAGGAAAGAAAGAGAGGGGGGGGAGGGGGGAGGGAGGGGGAGAGAGAGAGAGAGAGAGAGAAAGGAAGGAAGGAAGGAAGGAAAAGAGAAGGGAAGGGAAGGGAGGGAAGGAGGGAGGGAGGGAGGGAGGGAAAGAAAAGAAAAGAAAAAAGAAAAAACCCTCTCACAAGATCTAATTAGCTTTGTTCTGTCTCACAGCTATGAAAGTCTGTGCCAATGGTTAGAGAGGCATCTAGATTAGAAAATGATCACAAATTGTTTAAAAAAAAATCACTAGGTTAGCAAGACCATCTCTGCAATCCAAGAACTGCACATATGAATGTCCCAAAGACACAGATCAAGTTTTATTGCCTTTTTTTTTTTGCAAGTACATATACATCCAATGCTGAGCTCTACACCAACTTAATAAATACTTCCTTTCTGGCTTCTAGATGGTGCAAGTGCCAGCACTAAGAATGCTAAATTTGAGAATAAATGCAAGTCAGTCAAACCGTCACCTGTGTCTGAACTTTGACAGGAGGATCTCAAGTTCAAGGCCAGATGCAGCCTGGATACTTTAGCAAGACCCTGCCTCAAAATAATGAAATTAAATAAAAATAAATAATAAAATTAAGTAAAAAGGGGGTTGGGGTGCAACTCGGGTGAATAATTGCGAAATATATGCAAGGCCTTGGGTTCAGTCCCCTAGTATAACAACAACAACAACAAACAAACAAACCAAGGCTGATACCATTGATGGTTTCTTAGTATACCAGAGCATGTCCTGTCCCAAAGGAGTTCTGAAGTTAATATGACGTGGGAAAACTAGGTAAGTTAAGGAGGTTTCTGTCTCGGAACTTTTTGACACTTTTTTCTACAATTGTGTGCTTTGTGCCAACCAAAGAGGCAGCAAGCATATTTCCAAACCTTACACAACCAGTTACCCTTTGATTCTCAGAATATTCATTTAAGTCTCTTGAATACAGTTTAGGAAATGGGAGTGGATATTGTTAATTTTCTTCGTACTTGTTGTACGATCATAACATGCATCTATAGGTGCTGCATTAGTCCTTAGTCCTAAAAGGCCCTGAGTGAGCAACATATCAGTGATTTTTAACTTTGTGAGTTGAGGTCTAGAACTGTACCACTGATTTGAAGACTGGTGGTACATAATATAAAAATAAAGTTAACTAGCCACTTCATAATACTTGCTACTAGTGGTGGGAAGAATGGGCATTAGCTTAATATTTACCCCAAAACAATTCCAATGCAAAATATCCCAAAAGAAAGACTAAGATATTGTTTGCACAGTCACATAGAGAAAAATATCTCCAATATCAATTTAATAAAATATCAAGAAGATAAGGAAACAGGGTGGGCACTAAAGAGAGCAAAGTACACACTACAACTGTATAAAAATGTCATTTTTGTACTGTATGCTAATTAAAAATTCAAAAGAAAAAGGATATAAATATGTTTGTTGATGGTAAAATAAAGTTATTTACTTCTTTTTATTAGTACAGCTATACACTTCAATTATACTTTATCCAAAAATGGCATTTTAGTTCATCTCCTATCACAAGGCTAGGAAGAATAGACATTTAAAAGGCAGAATGGGAAAGCAGCCAACAAAACACAACTATAAATCACGAGGAGAATAAAAAACGCTAACTGGCTTTCACCCTTTTGGCAAAATACACTATTATAATGATGTGCATTTTTCACAGTTGATAAAACAGATTCAAGAGGCTGAGTAGCTTGCCTAGCTCACCATGCCAATAATTAAAGGAGTCAGTCTGAACCAAAAACCCCTGCTCTTTGTCTTTAAGCAATCACATTGAATTGTCCTCTAATATTGTCTGCTACTCTAATACCCAGAATAAAGGTTTGATAATCACAGAGTTCTAATTGTTCACACACTGGTAAAATAGCACACATCATATATGGTTTTCTCCTCAATAAAAAGTAGATACTTTCTGGTTTCCTTATAGTACATATAAATAGGTGTGCTGGCATATGAAAACCACAGCTTCACATATACACTGTTATAAATAATAGTCAAGTTCACATACTACTCAAGATGTCTGAAACCAACCACATAGTTAAACCATTGCTACCTGGAGGAAAAAAAACACGCTTAACACTAGACTGGATTCTAAAATTGCATGAGTCCGTGACCATCTCCTCTTAAACACCACACATGAATGAAATACTTTCAGACAGACACACAATAGTTTTGAAATGTGTTTCAATTATAGTAACTAAAGCTACAAAAGATAAAGTGAGAATTTCTGTATTTAATGTAAATGCCTCTACATGAAAAGCACATTTAATTAGAAGAAAAAAATGTCATAGAGACCTCTCAGAAATTCCAAGGGCTTTAGGGTTTGATAGCACTGGTTCACCATTATATCTAATTTCATTTTGTAGGATGTACTTCTTAGATGCAATTCTATCAACAACATCACAACTACTCTACCACAATTAAGCTTACTTTTCAGGTAACCCAACTTTCACACAGAACAACTAAAACTCTACAACCACTAAATAAAATATAACTCACACAGACTTGGATTCTCTCTTCAAACCACACAATATCCCAAAGTTTTCCCAAAATTTCTTTCTACCCCTGATACTCAAGGAGTTATAAGAAAACTATGACCTCATATTGAAAGAACATTTCCCAAAGTGTTCTAGAGAACAGTAGTTGTTATCTAGCCTCTAGATATTCTGGAAAAAAAGAAAAAAAAAAAAAAAACCTTCCATAATCAGAAAAACTTCATAAATGATTCTAGGATAACCCATAATATTTTTAATGTTAAACTCTGTCTAGCCACACATGGTGAGGCATACCTGTAAGCCCAGCACTTGGGAGTCAGAAGCAGGAGGACTGGAGCAAATTCCAGGCCAGTCTGGGCTACATAGCAAGATCCTGTCTCAAAAAACCACACACACACACGCGCACACACACACACACGCGCGCACACACACACACGCGCACACACACACACAAAGTCAACCAAATGTTTTCTTAAATAGTTTCCCAAATGTATTCACCGGCATAACCCCCACACATATACACACAGAGCACCTACTAATATCCCATGGGTTTAAAGAACACCTTTTGAAATAAGGGAGGACTAGCTAAAGAAGTCCAAATCTCAAAACATCTGCAGCCATACCACACTGGCATCTGATCCTGTCATATTGCGGAAGCTAAGCAGAATCAGGCCTGGTTAGTACTTGGATGGGAGGCCACCTAGTAGTACCAGGTGCTGTAGGCCTGGGAGAAGGACTTGGCAAGCCCACTCCCAAAAATCAATCAGCCATTGAAAACCGTATGTATAGCAAAGAAGCACTGATATTGCTGGGCATGGCACAGTGTTAAGGAGTGTTTCATCTGTTGTACATAGGGTCACTATGAGTTGGACTTGACTCAACAGCACCTAACAACAATAATCCCAAAACAGAAGCAAATAGTTCAAAAAGGAAGACTTAAAGGGCAAATAATGGGATTGGAAATGGGGAGCAAGATCACCCTGCTCTTGTTCCCACAAAAATCACAGTACAAGTCAACAGTGGCCGATACAAGATCACCAGAATGGAGTGGAGGGGCTAGCCAATACAAGGCTAGCCACTGCCTACCTACTGACCAGAAAAAGAGGTGGAAATTGTAAGGAGGACATGTGCAGAAGCTAGCAAGAAAGATCAGTCCTGGAGCTCTGACCAGCCTCAATAGGGAAGATCTGATAGGGAGTTTACATGCAGTGACAACAAAGGACAGCCTTTCACATGTCTGGAATAACATATACTTATAGCATAGGCCATTCAAGAAAACACCATACAGAAAGAACTTCTTATCAAGACACAGCAAAAGTGGCTGAGCCATCCATGGTCTTGGATACTTAAAACTTGAAGTCATCCTGTCAGTTCTATGAGTAATAAGAAATGAGAAAATCTATGGAACTAGCAAATCTTCCCCTGTATCTAGCCTAGAGTTAATGTGGAGTAATGGGACGCTATAACCAAGAAATGACTACCATCATTTATACATTGTATGTTATCCCTCAAGTTCAACCAGCTTCTCTGCCTTTCCCTTCCCCCTTCCTCCTCCTGTCTCTTTCCACGTATCCTGTCCCCACATATAGACCCTTCCAATAAATTCCTCATCTGGCCCTAAACTATGTGTCCTCCCTGAAAAGAGGAACTATGTCTACAATATTTTCACTGCTAAATAACTTCATCTACACTTACATACTACAAACTCTTTTGTTCTCAACCTATAAGAAATACAAGAGTAAGAAATATAATACACGGTGTTTTGTATAACAATACTTCCTATTTCCATATATGATGTTTACTTTCTACTCTAGTCTATTTAATTTTTTAAATGATAGTTAAACTGTATGTTGTTAGGTGCCATCGAGCAGGGTACAACTCACAGTGACCCTACATACACAGGAAGATACACTCCCTCACACTGTGCCATGCCTGGCACTGTGTCAGTGCTTCTCTGCTAGTCATAGGGCTTTCAATGGCTGATTATTTCAGGATTGTTTCCCAAGTGGGCTGCCATGTCCTTCTTCCATTTTTGTAGTGATGGGGTAGTGCTGGGGATCGAGTCCAGGGCGTCAGAGAGCACAGAGCAGCACTCTACCAACTGAGCTAAGCCCCGGCCCCAAGACTTTGTATATTGACTTTCAACCTATCAATCGGTAAGATGAAAGACAATGAGCAATAAAATACTAATTTATGCCAAGTTCAAATTCTGTTACCCTAAAACAGATTTGGCTTACTATGAAACAGTAATCAAGTCCTAAGATTTATGGGATGTTTCATAAAATTTCCAACATATTATGGCACTTGTTTTCACACTGCTATGGTAAGGTGTGCCTTAAATTTCCTTCTGAAATAACTACATGTCTAAAATGCTTAAAGTGTTAATCTTGACATTCTGTTCTCGCTCATGTAACAATATTCTTTTTAAAAAGGAAAAAAAAAATAGCTGAGTGCTGTACTGCACACCTAGAATCCCTGCAACTTGGGAGGCCGAGGCAGGAAGAGCACAGGTTTGATGTCAGAGGCAGCTTGCTCAGTGGTAGAGCACTAGCAGTTCAACCCCCAGTACTGAGGAAGGAAAGAAGGAAGGAAGGAACAGATGGATGGATGTGCCTCAAAACATTTTACTAATCTTTACCTCAAGTTGTCGAAGTAACCAATACTATTTGGCAACTACCTCTAAGCTTGACTTAGAGAGAGAGAGAGAGAGAGAGAGAGAGAAGAGGAGGAGGGGGGGAGGAGGGGGAGGAGGAGGGGACAGAGAGAAAGGAGAGAAATGAAAAAATAGTCACCTACCACTTACTGAATGGGAGAAGGATGCGGCAATCCACTCCCGAGGCAATTCCCAAACAACAAGCCATTGAAAACCCTGTAAGGGTCACTATGAGTCAGACATGACTCCATGGCACCTAACAACAACAACCACCACTTACTGAACATGTTCCTGCCATGGGCCAGCATTGTTTTAAACTAATTGTACTTGTTCTTAGAATAGGTGACCAATACAAAGGAAACAAATGCCCAATCTATATTTTTAAGACATTTACAATGGTTTAATCATCTATATTCAATGAATATTTTGATAATTAATAATTCTACTCAAAGCCAAGTGTGGTGGCACAGACCTGAAATCCCAGAGACTTGGAAAGCAGAGGCAGGGGGATAGTTGGTTTGAGACCAGAAGCAGGATGCATAATTTAGTGAGACCTGACTCAAAATAAAAAGTAAAAAATGGGTTAGGGGTACATTTCAGTGGTTACAGCACTTGCAAAGCATGTATGAGTCCCTGGGTTTAATCCCCCAGAACCACAAAAATATAATAATAATAATAACAATCCTACTGAGGAAAAGCTAACAGTGGGGAATAGCAGACATGAAGAACAAATAAAGTATCCTAGAAAAGATTCAGCTCCCTCTAAAGAAATAACCATTACCTACATTAACCAATAGATGAAAAAACATGAATAAATCATAAAACTACTTTAATAATGAAAAGCAAAGATGTCACATTGAAGACGGAGGTGTGTCTGACTCATGCCATGGTATTTTCAGTCGCATCACATGGTTGTGAAAGCTGGACATTGAACAAAGGAGACAGGAGAAGAATCTATGCTTTTGAATTGTGGTGCTGGAAACGTCTACTGAATATACCATGGACTGCCAAAAGAACCAACAGATCTATCCTAGAAGAAGTGCAACCAGAGTGCTCCTTGGAAGGAAGAATGGCCAGACTGCGTCTTACATATTTTGGACATGTAGTCAGGAGAGATCAATACCTAGAGAAAGACATCATGTTCGGGAGAGTGGCAGGTCAACACAAAAGAGGAAAACCTTCCATCAAATGGATTGACACAGTGTCTGCAACAATGGACTTAAACATAAATAAGATCGTTTGCCTGGCACAGAATCAACAAGTGTTTCGATCTGCCGTACATAGGGTCACTATGAGTTGGACCTGACTCGACGGCACCTAACAATAACAACTCTAATAAAATGAAATGTTTACACCATAGTCCCTGAGGATGTATCCTAGTAAAAGTTTATTAATCTGACTATTCTGTGTATAGCACATGTAAAATCTGAATAAGCTATAAATTAATGATAGCTCATATGAAATATTACAAAATCAAGATCAGAAAGCAACAAAAAAGTCATCTACATACAGATAGCCTTGCAAATTTCTTTTGTACTGAGTAATGTTATGTGACATCTATTTTTAAAAAATAAATTGGTAAAGAATTCCCTAAAATTCCAATTTCCCTCTTGAAAGCAGAAGGCAGCCAATTCAATGAATAATGAACTCACTAGTCATCACCAGTAGGTTAGTTGATAATGGAAAAGTTATCACAACTCTGCTATAACTTACTCTAGAATTATACTATTGACATCAAATGTATTATTTTACAAACATACAAACCACAATCATTTCAACACTTCAAAAACCATGGAGACAGTCCTCCAAATCTTAATGACCATAACTAGAAAATAATATATGTCACTAAATTTAAAAGTAACCTATGGTCTTAATGGGAGAAGGACCTGGCAATCCACTCCCAAGGCAATCCCAAAACAGTCAGCCATTGAAAACCCTATGAGGGTCGCTATGAGTCGGATACCTACTCTGAAGGCACCTAACAACAACAACAACAATGGTCTTAAGGTGCTTATTTATCCCCTTGCTCTAGTGCTCACTGGCTTAATCACCTCTACCCCTCACCTGCTCTACTTATTTCCTCCAAGCTATCAGCACCAAAAGCTAAGAATGCTGTCAAGGAAAAACCACCTACCTGACCTGGAATTGTCAGTTTTCCTATTGTTGTGATACAGTTATGAACAAAAGACTAACTATCCAATACAAAAGCGAAATGGCCCATAACTAGAAATAAAATAAAAGTGATGGAAATGAATCAATACAGACAGAATCTTGGCTGACTGCATTTTTTAAAGTAACCCACCATTAGCATAAAAATAAGCAGTATCTAGATGGCATTTTGGCTAGTATCAATATCAAACATAAATATTTAGTATATAATACATAGCACTTGTCTATCCTGCTCTCCTTTTGCAATTACTGGGTCTTTTCAAGATTTAAAGATCCATTTTTTTTTAAATTATTAAGATCACACTAAAGATGATATGCCTGCACCCACAGCACATGCGATCCTATCAGGTCTCGGAAGCTAAGCAGGGTCAGGCCTGGTTAGTACTTGGATGGGAGACCGCCTGGGAATACCAAAAACTGTAGGCTTGGGAGAAGGACCCGGCAACCCACTCCCAAAAATCAATCTGCCACTGAAAACCCTATGAATAGCAGAGACGCACTGACAATTGTACAACTGTCACCTGTGGTACATCTGTCACCTGTTGTACATCTGCTGCCTGTTTTACACAGGGTCACTATGAGTCAGATACTGACTCAACTGAACCTAACAACAAAAATGATACAAGCCAAATCTAAATTGTCAACTTTAACCTGTAAATTTCTATCAGAGACCAAAAAAGTTAATAATTCTTAAAAAAAAAATTAAATTGAGGTCAGTTCAGTCTCTAAACTTCCTAAATCTAAATTGTTTCGTATACAACCAGGCACAGTGGCTCACGCCTGTAATGCCAGCAACTCAGGAGACGGAGGAGGATAGCAAGTTTGAGGCCAGAGGCAGCCTACATCACTTATCCAGACCCTGTCTCAAGAGAAAAAGTAAAAGGGGCTGGGAGTGCAGCTCAGTGGTAGTGCTTGCAAAACATGCACAAGGTCCTAGGCTCAGCCCCTCGGCACCGCAAAAAAATAAAATATAAGCTGTTACTTATATAATGTTAGGTAATGAGAATGAAACAGAAGGTATCCCCAAAATGAGATGATTCATACAAGAACTACGGATCTATTTCAATACTTAAATGAAAAGATACTGTTATTCTTAACCTAAATTCCCTAATAACTTGAAGATGGTAAATAACACTATTTACAACCCATCTCTTGACAGCTGTTCTACCTTTCTTTTCCTACTCTTTACTCAAAATTTTGTTGTTGATAACCCCCACTTTCAAGACCTCACCCCCAACTTAGAAATGCCTGAAGGCCTGGGGTGGTAGAGCTAGCATACACAAGGCCTTAGGTACCATCTCTAGACGTTGCCTAGCCTAGAGCATACAAAATAAATCCTTAAAAATTCTATTCTCTTCTTCTCGAAGTACTAGAAAACAGGAAGAGTTTAAGAGACTGCACAGTTTTGTCATGCCATACATCAGATTTTTAAAAACAGAAGATGTGAAAAGTGCTACTAAAACTTAATTTACTTTCAATTGTGACAGGTCCCTGGCTTGAAATTATCTAAAATATATTAATAAAAATAAAATGAATTCAGCCAAATACTTGATTCTTTTACTTTTTTGGTTTAAGTAAATATATATGTAAAAAAAAGTGCTTCTATACATATAGAAGAAACAACCAAGAAAACATTCAATGGATAAAACTAATTTTAATAATATGGCAAAATACATCATAGCAAGAAACTACTACATAAACTTTAACCAGAAGGCAACAGAGGATATAGTTTCCTTTTTTATCAGAAATTATTTAGTTATATTTGTCACTGGTGCATACAAAGAGTTCTCCTACTGTTTTTCAAATAAGAAAGGATATTAAATGAGAATCAGATCTCAGACTAGAGTGTCACTACAGTACCACAGTTTAAGAACTCAAACTCCAACTCTGAAAGTACCAAAACCTTTTAAATCTTCAAAAAGAAAACAGAGAATTTCTAAATTCATGAAACATGAGATGTAAAACTGCTTATGCTTCATAAAATAATTTATCCTACACATGAAAAGGTATGTATCGAAATCATCTCATTCTTGAGAAGCTGCTTCAAAGATGGTTTAGATTTCTTACATTCCAGTACAACCTTGGTAGTGTTTTTTAGAATTGTCCCATTCACATTTACATATTTTTTAAAACCTCATGACATCATGTTGCTAGTAAGCACCCTTCTAATACTAGCTAATTAGACAATTAAAATTATTACATGTAGGCATTCTTGAATCAGTGGTTGACCTGAAAAACTAATTTTAAATAAATTTCAAAACCCCGCCCCCCAAAAAACCAATAATCAACCCTTGCCTCTTACTTCAAGAAAATGAGGCTCTACTTGGAAACAAAGATTCAGTATAAAATCATTCCAACAAACTAAAAGTATTAGGATTCCATAGGTACGAAATACTAGTTGGGCAAAATCTTTCCAAAGGCAATGGACAATACCAGACTAGGTGATGACGTGAACTGCTGGCTATCAGACTGCGCTGTGTACACCACAGAACTTCAGCCACGCCTGGGAGCTTGAAGGTCACATGGAGCGTTCGCTTCCATCATTGATCTATTACACCACAAAGGGTCTTCTAAGTCACATATTTAAGGGAATGAAGCCAAAATTCTAACCAACGTAGACTGAAATTCACCTTAAGACTAAAATCCAACTCTTAGGTGGGAATGGCCCTCAAACACTATTCATCAATCACCATCCCAAAATTCTTTAAGTATTCATGTTATTTCATCTAAGGAACCTACAATTCTGGAAAGTCCATGTTCAGCAGCTTCTGTGGCTTGCACTATGTACAGATGCAATAAACCCCGCCGGTGACCACCTTCATGTTCCTGTTGCCCTAGGATAACTAGGTATTTCCACATCTCCTCCCATTCCCAGTGATTTCCAAAGACCGGGAAGGAATGTTTCCACCAACGACTACCTTTCAACTGAATAGCTGTCACACTGCCATGCATGAGGCAACAGTGAGCAAGGATCCATTTTTCCTCATCCCAGAATTTATTTTAAATCTCTTACTTCTGACCTAAAAAACGTAAGTTCCACAATCCCTAGGCCTTACATCAAAGCAACAATTGAGCAGCGCAGTTTTACTGCTGGGAAAATATTTACCAAAAACCAGGGAAAGAATCGTGAATAACTGGTGTCTGTTCTTCTGCAGTAACTATATACAGTTCTTTCCTCATTTCAGAGACTTAACTTATGATAATGTTCTGTAATAATTAAATCATAAAGCCCAGCTAATCACTGAGCTTTTATAAACAATACAGACTTACCCCATTCTAGGTATTCAAGAATGTTCTTCTCTCTTCTCAGTGGCGAATTATTGCATTCATCATAAAGGCAGATGAGTATATCCAGCAAGGTCTCCACGCTGAAGCACTGCCCGTTGGTCTGAGCCGGCCCATCCAAAATAAACTGCTCCAACTGCCTCAAACGCACTTCTCCGGACATGTTGGCTTCGGTTTCTGCCGGTTTTCTTTTAATCGTTATGACGATTCTGACTATTACTATTTGAACCTAAATCTTAAAAGGTGTGGTTTTAAAAAATAAACCACTTGTTATCCCAACAACTGTCATGCAATGCCGGTGCTGAATTAAACATCCAACACGCCAGGAAACTCACTTGACTGAAGCGTCTTCAATTTCACCCATATACATATATTTTGAGAGTAACTTGTCATAAAATATATATTTAAAGCATTTTAAAAAGCATAATACAATTAAATCGTATGCTTAAATAAAATAATAATTAAAAGTACAAGGAACTAAAGAGTCAACACTTCTTTTTTTGGGGGAAAAAAATAACTCTTCTCCTTCATTCAAAATTCAACTCGTGCAACATAATCCTGAAACGAATCCGGTTGCATCATTAATGAATCGAGTCCCCTTCGCATCAGCAATTCGCTTCCCGGGAAGAAGGGAAACAGGGGGGAGACCCGGAACGTTTGCGAGGGGGGGAACCAAAATCCTGCCGCAATCCAGCCGGCTGCACCTGGACCCGCCCGGGGCGACCTCGGGGCCGCGCTCCGCAGCCGCCCGGCGCCGTCTCCTCCGCGCGTGCGCTCTCGTCCTAGGGCTGCGCCGTCGGTGCCGCTTCCCGCGGGTTCCGGGGGAGCCTCGTCATGTTCCTCCCGGCGGCTCCCGGGGCCTGGCCGGCGGCGCGGCGGGGGCGGCGGCTACGCGGCCGCGCGAGCCCGCTCCATGCGGAGGCCGCGCCGGGCGCAGAGCCCGGCCTCCCACCCCGCCCCGTGGCCGCCGCGCCGGAGGCGCCCGACACCCCGCGGCGAAGCGGGCGCGCTGGCCGGTTCAGAGGACGCGGGCGGCAGCCGATGAGGCAGCGGCGGCGACTTGTGCGCCTCGCTCACGGCCCCGGACTGAGGGCATCTTTCCCGGGCGAGGAGGGAAGCGGCGGCGGCGCAGGAGGAGGGGTGGCCGCCGCTGCTGTGGAGACCGGAGGCTGCCGCAGCCCCGCGCCCGGCCACTCCCTTCCTCCCCCGCCCTCCCGCGCTCGCGCCCTGGGCTCCTTCAGGCCGCTCCCGGCGCCGCCGCGCGCAGGCGGAGGCTCGCGGACCGGCTGGATCCAATATGGCGGGCAGGCCCCGCCCCTCTGAGACTCCGCCCTTTCCCCGCCCACCCAGGAGCCCGGATGCCCCGCCCCCGACGCCCGGGAGGCCCCTCCCTCTGAGCCTGCGCCCGCGCGCACCGCGTCCAGCGGCTCAGCCGAGCTCGGCCCCCGCGGGGCTGCGGCTGCTGCAGCTTGGGGCGCAGGAACACGGGAGGGCGTGGGCAGCCGGTGGCGCGGTGCCATGTGGGCTGGAAGCGGCGTGGCCGCTGCCCCCGTCCCCGGGACTTCTGGTGATCGCCTCACCGGGCTTCTTCCTCGCCCCGGAGGCGCCGCCTGCCTGGCACGTGCGCCCAGGGGGCCCCGCGCCTCGCCCACCCCGGAGTAGTCATTCCTGAGGTGTCTGTCTTCCGCGACACTCACCGTAAGGGGCTCTTCCGCACTCGGAGCCCCATCGTGCGCGCGCGCGCAAGGGGGAGAATTCCCCATCTCCGTTCCCAAAAGTTTCCCGGTGCGGAGACGGGTGTTTCCGCCTCCATAAATATCCGAGATGCCGCCCGTGTGTCCTCAGCCGAGGTTGCCGCCCACGGTAGATCCAGCTGATGAGAGCCCCGGCAGTCTCCGCCGTCAGCCACCCCGCACCCGTTTGCACGCGCAGATGTGTGCACCGCAAGCCACCCCAGAGCGAAGGCACCTTATGTCTGCAAGGCCCTCCCAGGTTTCTGTGATCTTGTTTGGAGATCTCCCCTACAAAATTCGCCTGGAATATCCCACACTTAAATTGATACTACTAAACCGGAGTCATTTCGTTTCTATTACTTCCTCTCAAAATTGCCATCTTCTCTGTGATCTTCCACCAAAATACAATTATTTTATATTCCTTTCCCACAGCCGTTTTCCATGGTAATGGAAGGCATCTTTTTACATCTCAGTAATATGGAAGCTGAGGCAGAAGTAGAAATGAAAACCTAGACTTCTAAAAACCAAGGCTAATATGAGTTATTCAGTTCCTGTGATTCACAAAATATTGTGCATCTTTTGTGAAATTTATGCTTGCCAAGTCTTCATTTGCCTGACTTAAATAAGAACAGCATTATTTTCAGTGTGGTCTTGAAAGGAGATATTTAAATAAGTTCCGAGGAAAGGTCAATCATTTGATCCATGACATCTTTATGTGTGTGTTGTCTAATTAAACAGGGAATAGAAAAGCAAAAAAAAAAAAAAAAAAAGTAACCCTAAACTTGATAATATTGATTATTATCTATTGTTGATCATTAACTGAACAATGGGTAATAATATTATCAAAGTACCCTTCTGCACTGAGGCCCTACATTTGATCCCCAGCACCATAAAAATGAGAGAAGGCAATCCACTCCTGAAACAGTCATCAAAAACCCTATGAACAGCAGAGAAGCACTGACAGTGCCAGGCATGGTACAGTGTCAGAGAATGTTTCATTCTGTTGTAGATAGGGTCACCATGAGTTGGATGGTACCTAACAGCAACATACACTTTAGCAAAAATTGTTGTTGTTGTTGTTAGGTGCCATGGAGTTGAGTCCGACTCATAGCGACCCTCATAGGGTTTTCAATGGCTGTTTCTGGATTGCCTTGAGAGTGGATTGCCACATCCTTCTCCCATTTTGCCGTGCTGGGAATTGAACTCAGGACCTCAGAGACTGCAGAGCAGCACTCTACCAACTGAGCTAAATCCCAGCCCTTAGCAAAAATGTTGTTGTTGTTGTTAGGTGCCGTCGAGTCGGCATCCGACTCATAGTGACCCTCATAGGGTTTTCAATGGCAGACTGTTTCGGGATTGACTTGGGAGTGGATTGCCAGGTCCTTCTCCCATTTTTGCGGTGCTGGGAATTGAACTGGGGACCTCAGAGACTGCAGCGCAGTGCTCTACCAACTGAGCTAAATCCCAGCCCTAGCAAAAATAGTACATAGTAAGTGACAGTTTTATTGCCTGTTTGCAACTACCCATACATTATAAACATCTTTTCAGGTCAAAAAATATTCAACAAAGAGGTTTTTAATTGTGAAGCGAACACATTTTAACAATTTCATTTGACCATGGGATGGAGTGAAAGAACCAATTCCTTCTGCACTTTGAAGGGCACCACACTAATGACCTCAGTCCAACTAATCAAACTTACATCTATGGAGAAGTTTAAAAGAGGATGCCTAAAACATGTTCTTAATAACTGCTGATTGACAAGAAAGCTATATGAGATGTATTTGTTTGAATGTGTGGCGCTGGGAAGGGAGCCCATGGGCTCATGAATGCTAGATGAGCACTGTACTACTGAGCCACACCCCCAGACTCAGGGACAATGCTTAACAAAAGAGTCAAGCTGCAAATCCTGGCTACCTGTTGTTAGTACTTGGATACCACCCACAGTCCAGAGGTTTGAAGGCTGTTAAATAACCCTTTCCACATTATTTAGAGATTACAGGGGAGAATTTATTTTTATTTTTTAAAAAGGACAAAGAGAAGAAAGTTGAACCCAGTCAATTTCGCTTGAATAATTCAAGCTTGGAGACTTAATAATTAACTAGACACTAAACACATTGTGGGGAAGGTATTTTAAATATTCTGGTTGAGGTGTGAACATGCTTAATGAAATTGGTCTTAAGCCAAAGAAAGGCGCCACCCCAGGAGCCCTACAGGGCTTGAAGTCAGTGTGCCTACAAAACACAAGAGTGCCACAGGCCTCCCCACAGGGTACTCTTTGGGAGCAGAGCCTGGAGGAGTTGCCCTTTGTGAAATTCTGCATGGGGATGAAGGATTAAATGTATACCATAGCAAACATCCAATTTGCTTGAAATAATTAGGGAAAGTTCTATGAAGATGCTGGAAATTGATCTCACCTTTCAGAAAAGTGGTAGAATAAGGCAGAACAGAAGTCTTTAAACTTTCTTATGCAAGCCCTCTTCAACTAATTCTCCCAATGAAGGCTAAAAGCAGGAGAACCCAACCACCAATTAATATTTATGACAATCAGCTACATTCTGACCTTCGTAGATCATTATTGTTGTTAGGTGTTGTCAAGTCAGGTTGGACTCATAGTGACCCTACGTATAACAGAACGAAATACTACCCAACACTGCACCAGGCACACAATCTTTTTTTATGTTTAAGCCTATTGTTGCAGTCACTGTGTCAATCCATCTAGTTGAAGGTCTTCCTTTTTTTATTGACCCACCACTCTCCCAAACATGATGTCATTCTCCAGAGGATCCCTCCTGACAACATGTCCAAAATACATAAGACGCATCTAACCATCCTTGCTGTCAAGGAGCACTCTGGTTGCACTTCTCCTAGGATGGATCTTTTGGCAGTCCTTGGTATACTCAATATTCGTCTCTAGCACCCTAATTCAAAAGCATCCATTTTTCTCCTGTCTCCCTTATTCAATGTCTAGTTTTCACAAGCACACGATGCATCTGAAAATATGGCACAAGTCAGGTGCACCTTCATCTTCAATGTGACAGCTTTGCTTTTCAACACTTTCAGGGGGTCTTTTGCAACAGCTTTTCCCAATACAATGCATCTTTCAATTTCCTGACTGTTGCTTCCGTGGGTGTTGCTCGTAGAACTCCAGCCAAGCCTTGAGGCTTTAAGGTTACATGGAGTGTTTGCTTCCATCGTTGATCTATTCCACGACAAAAGGTCTTCTAAGTCACATATTTAAAAGAATGAAGCCAAAATTCTAACCAATTCAGACGGAAATTCAACTTAAGAGTAAAATCTAACTCTCGGTGGGAATGGCGCCCAAACATACTCATCAACCATTTTTACAAAATTCTTTAAGTGTCTCCAGTTTTTGCAAAGTCCATATTTAGTAGTTTATGTTGTACCCCAGAATAAATACAGCTTCAGTGATGGAGAACAGGGCCAAAAGCAAGGTGAGGGCCACAGTAGGGCATCAGGTACAGCCAGCCCTCCATATCTAAAGGTTTCATGTCTTCAGGTTCACCAGCCACAGATGGAAAATATTAACAAAGAAATTGCGTCTGTGTTCAACATGTACAGACTTTTTTGTTTGTCATTAACCCCCTCAATTCAGTACAACTACTTACACAGCATTTACATTGATTTAGGCATTTTAATTAAACTAGAAATGATTTAAAGTGTACAGGAGGGGTGTAAGCCCAGAGACTTGGAAAGCAGAGGCAGGAGGATGGCAAGTTCAAGGCCAGAGGCAACCTGCACACCTGAGCAAGACCCTGTCTCAAAATAAAAAGAAAAAATGGGCTGGGGGTACAGCCCACTGGTAGACTTACAAAGTGTGTGCAAGGCTCTGGGTTCAACTCCCCAAGTACCTCAAAAAAAAAAAATCTGTATGGGAGGATGTGTGTGGGTTATATGCAAAGACTACCCAGTTTTATATAAAATATTGAGCATCCTCACATTGTGGTACTGAGTGAGGCAGTGATGCCCTGGAACCAATCTCCAGCAGATACCAAGAAGCAACTGCACAGTAGCACTGACGACATTTTACTACCTCCCGTCTGGGTCCGGCTACCCTCCCAGGACAAAACAGCAGCAAATCTTAGTCCTCAGTTCATTTCAGCCTCCTGACATGAGTAGTACCAACTGCAAAGGCCACGTTATGAAAAAGAGAGACTTTGTCATTAATACTTGCTTTTCAGAACACATAGTGTGTAAACACTGTCCTGGGTCATTAGAACTCAATCACCATAACCATGTCGAGCAGGAAAACTGTCATCTCCATCCACATCATGAGTGATGAAGGAAGCTGGGGCATGAAGAGCTTAGATAATTTGTGAAAGATTACAGAGCTACAAAGTGGCATAGGAGCTAGGCATCAACACCCGTCAGTCTCACTCCAGTGCCTGAGGCAAGTGGGGTCTGAAAGATCTGGAGAATTCTGTACACCCAACTCTTCCTCCTGTTATGAAAGGGAAGGAATGGGATACAGTTGTTATTTCATATATCTGGACATTAGAAATTGACATCAAGACAAAAGAAGGAAACACATAATGTCAGAGTTCAACAAGAAAAGCAGAAATCACCTGTGTATTTAAACCATAGGAACCTGCCAGGCAGTGGAACCTGTAATTTCAGCAACTCAGGAGGCTGAGACGAGAGGATTTAGGAGTTCAAGGCCAGAATCACCCTGTATAATTTAGACCCTGACTCAAGATAAAAAGTGAAAAATGGGCTGAGGGTGCAGCCCAGTGGTAGAGCACTTGCAAAGTATGCACGAGGCTATGGATTCAACCCCAAAGTACCAAAAGACAAAAATAAAAACAAAAAAAAACATAGAGGAGACATAATTCTGGCACATGGTTATGCAGATGAAGGAACAGCCCAGGATATGCAAAGGAGAAGTTAGGTGGGCAAGTTTGGCAGCAGCAGGAAGCTGCTACCCCTAGGCTGGTGGAGGCCAAACCAAGGGTGGGAGCTGGAGCCACGGCAGAGATACAAAGGCTATTGGGGAGGCTGCCCCAGAGAGCGGAGGGAGCCCATCACCTCAAATTCCCACTATCTGTCTGAGCTGTCCCCCAGATACACAGGCAGCAGGCAAGCCCTGACACATGTAAACAGATATGCATTATCAGCACAGTTCAATTTTACAAAAACTATTGGAAAAACTGATAAGGGGCTGGGAGCGTGGCTCAGTGATAAGTCCTGTCCTCAGCATGGCTCAAGCACCTGCACCAGCACCAAAAAAAAATAGAACAAATGTTTTTTCTCAGACCAACTATGGCATGGATTTCTCAACGACATAGTTTTAACACAGGAGCCATTCTTATCCCCTTTTGTTTTATATTTATTTTGCCCTTTTTTCCCTCTCTCCCTCAAGAAGTTAAAAACCCAGACAATACGGTAGGTTTCCTTAGGTTCACAAAGTAATATTTCCCCCTTCTTGGTCAGTGGATCTTGCCCTGTCTTTTAATTTCTCATTAAAGTTCTATATTAACAAGCTCTGCTATAAATGGAATTTTCAGAACTATAGTTAGGGTCAAACATTATAATACAGATATTATCTATACTATTCCCCCAGATGTCTGTCAGCTTGTTGTCCTGTGGAGACTGGGGTGTTTGCTGAGACACTGAAAGCTATTTCACCGATATTTCAGATACCAGCTGGGCCACCCATGGTGGACAGGTTTAAGCTGAGCTCCCAGACTAAGACAGGCTAGGGAGAAGGACCCAGCAGCGCATTCCCAAAATAACTAACCTTTGAAAACCCTATGAATAGCAGAGAAGCACTGTCAAATATAGTGCCAGAAAATGAGCTCTCTAGGCTGGAAGACATTCAAGAAACAACTGGGGAAAAGCTGCCTCCTCAAAGATTCAACCCTAATGACAGGAAAGGAGTAAAGCCCCTGGGAAGATTAGACTCAAAACGAGAAGAAACTTAGTGACTGCAACAATGGGCTCAAACATAAAAAGATCCTGTGTATGGCTCAGTGTCAGGGAGTGTTTCATTCTGTTGTACATAGGGTTGCTATGAGTCAGACCGACTTTAAGGCACCTAACAACAACAACAAGCAATGCAGATCAGTGGTAGAGTACTTGCAAAATATGCACAAGGCCCTGTGTTAAGCACCCCAGTACTGCAAAAATAAAATAAAATCCTATAGGGTACAAACTATCACTATTTCCATGGAGAAAACCTGAGGATTAGAGAGGCTAAGTAACTTTCCCAAGTTTATAAAACCGATTACTAGTAAGGTCAAGATTCCAACCCAGGTAGGACTCATTCTAAAGTGTGTGTGCCTGTCCATTGATGGGTGAATAGATAAAGAAAACATGGTACATGTACACAATGGAATATTACTCAGTCCTAAAAAGAATGAAGTTCTGTCATTTGCGATGAGGGCAAGAACAGATGGAATGGGAGACCACTGTGTGAAATGAAACAAGACAGGCACAGAAAGACAGGTACCGCATGATCTCACTCACGTGGAATCTGAAGAAGTTGGTCTCGTAGAAGCTAAGAGAAGAACAGTGGTTACCAGAGCCTGGGGAGAGCAGAAGAAGGAGTGACTGGGTGAGTTGATCAAAAGGTACCAAGTTATAGTTAGACAGGAGCAAGGAGTGCCAGTATGCTATTGCACACTCTACATCCTGACTACGTATTCTGTATCTCAGAAAGCTAAAAGAGAGGATTCTGGATATTTTCACCTCGGATAAGTGATAAAATTTTGAGGTGATAGATATGTTCGGTCTGATTTAAACTGCGCATGTATCAATGTATCACAAGGTAGTCCAATAATGTGATAATGTGTACATTTTTGTCTTTAGGTCTCTGTTAAAAACTAACTTAATTTAAATTAAAAATGATAAAAGTAAAGTTTGTGGATGGAAATGCTTTCCTAACGTACCTCACAACAAGGAAAGACAAACTAATATCCCTTACCTGACTGATCACTGGACTATTCCGTATTGTCTAGCCAAAAGAAGAGAAAACTCGGATGTCTTAATCACAACCTGGAAGCAGGGAAAATATTCTCTTGCAGAGGGTTTTGCCAGTTGTTTTCTTTACTATAACTGAGCAAATCAAAGAGGACCATTTTATTAAAAGATGATTTATTTCATATAGACAAACAGAGAAACTCTTCATTATCAGGATAGTAGATTCCGAAATCAGACAAAGAGAGATTATGGAATTGCAATCACTGAAGATCTTATAAATGATCATTCCAGTTCGATTCCAAAAGCCATCCCTCTTGGATGGTTTGGACACCACCTGCCAAAAGGTAAAGGGGCCAGAGCATATGTACTCTGCAGGCCCCATTCGGCAGTAAGAGTCCATGCTTCCGCACTAGTGTGGGGCACTAATTAAATGCATAGTCCTACAGCGGAGCCAGCAATCATGTTTTAGAACAGACTGTGACCTCTGTCTGATCCAGAGGATCGCAGCATCAGCACTCGCAGGCCAAATGAAATAAGGCCCCGTCAGCAATGTTCCTCACAAAGAGAAATGTAAAAGCAACAATAATAATAAAAAGCACCAAGGCAAAACCCTGGAATAGGACGGGATAGGGAGTGCCTGTCATTCATCAGAATAAGAGAAGTGAAAATGCAAGAAAATTCTACACAAGAGCTTAACAGGGGCTTTTTTCTAATAAGAAAGGCCTCAACATTCTAGAAGACAAGGAAAAACCCAGGCAGGGGGCAAGAAACAACGTAAAAGAGCTTGTACGTAATGAAACTCACAGCCACTTCTTCAGATACCAGTATGACATAGGCAGGGATAAAAACCTAGAGAACAACGTCAAGGAGTGACTTTATAAGAGAAAAACTCAACATGTTTCTTTACTGTAATAGTGCACTGGCTTTCTGTCGCTGTAACAAGTACCTGAGATAACCAGCTCATAAAGGAGAAAGGTAGGTGCATTTTAGCTCAGAGTATTAGAGGCTTCAAGTAGGGCTGGTGGTCCTCTAGCTCAGAGCCTGTGGCATCACTTCATGGAGGAAGTGTGTGGCAGAACAGATGTACTCCAAATGGATCTCGGCCCTGCTGGGAAGTAAAAGAGAGGAGGGGCAGGGGTTTGGGTCCCACTGTCCCCTTCAAGAGCATGCACCAAAGGGACTTAAAAACCATGTGGTTCTGTAGCAGGAAAGCCTAGGCTCATTCACGTGGCAAAGGCGCGGGCACCAGCAGAGCAAGTAGAAGTGCAACAGGCTCTAAAAGTCTAGCGCTGGAATTGGCGCACCACCATTTCTGCCACATTACGTTGGCCAAAGCAAAATCACAAGTCCAGTCTCAAGTCAGAAAGTAGAAAAATGGACTTCACCTCTGAACGGAAGAAGATATATTATAAAGGGTTTGGATATTGGAAGGTCCGAACAATTGTGAATATTTTTGCAGCCTGCCACGTATCACACAAACATTGCCTTCAGCAACTGCCAAGCAGAATGTTAAGAACATGAGAGATGGTATCCAAAATGCCAACGGACAACCACTAGGATATGGACCATGATAAGCAATTGATAACAGCCGAATTAGTGTGTAATGACTGACCTGAAGGGTGTGATATTAAGGGTGATACTGGCTAGGAGACCTGGGCTACCAAATTCTATCCTTGGCCATGAGGTACCCAAGAGAAATAAATACCCCACTAATACAGCAAGGTGCCCTACCATTATTTGGAGCTTTGGCCCCAGCTTCCAGGAAAGAACTCACAGTCAATCTGAAAAGCATCAAAGCAAAGGAGGCCAAGGCACAGGCAGAGGGATCATGAGTTCCAGGCCATCCTGGCCTGCACAGCAAGACCTGTCTCAAAACACAAAACAAAAAGAAACAAAAGCAAAAGACCCACACCTTGCAACTCTCAGGAATCCCTGTGATTTTTACTTTAAGGGACAAGTTTGCAAAAAGTGTCTCCATTCATTCATGAGTATCAGGTGGGGTTCTGTGGTTGCAAGGAACAGAAACCAACTCTAACTTAAAGACCTGACTTGAAGATCATAAGATCACATAAAATCAACCTACAAGGATGGCTGTGGGACGGCAGGAGGACAAATGCTCTTTCCACAAGGAGCCAATGGCAGGATAAATACGCTCCAAGATTCCTGCGTTTGGATTCTGTGATGCAAGAACCACATCTTGTAGAAACAAAGTCTGGTTGATCCCACTTGACTGTGTGTTCATCCACTGGACAGAGGGAGACATGGCACCTAACGACTAATTAATGGGCAGGAGAGACTCGTTTCTCATTTTCCAAAAGCACAGGAAAAGCTACAGAGCCATCTCAGACAGTCCATGATGGCATCATGGCCACAGCATCATAAAGGTACTGAGTGAGGACATGCCCCAGGGATGAGGTATAATAACCTAATGAACAACCTCAGAAAATATGTTCAGTTGGAGAAGTCTGTATGGATGATTGAGAAATGCAAGAAATTTCTATAACATTGTTGTTCTAGACATACACCCAAGACTCGCATTGAGAGGTACAGTAAGACAGACAGAGTTGGGCATGGTGGCGCACACCTGTAATCCCAGTGACTCAGGTGGCAGATGCAAGAGGATCACAAATTCAAGGCCAGAGGCAGCCTGAGCAACTTAGCATGACTCTGTTTTTAAAAATAAATAAATAAAAAGTGAAAAAGGGCTGGGAGTGCAGCTCAGTGGTAGAGCACTTGCAAAGCATGTGTGAGATCCTGAGTTCAACCCCCAGTACCTGAAAAGGAAAAACAGAAACAGACACACACAGATGGAACTTCAGACTGAACACAGGCATACTTGGAAGAAGCTTTTCATTGTACCCAGTCTCCAGATTGAGTTCATCATAAAGGGCCACCGGGGGAAGCCCCAAAGCAAGTGAGAGAGGCAAACCACGGGTAGAGATTCTGCCGCCGTGTGCACAGCAAGCAATGTGTGAAACTATGAGCTTCTGGTCAGATAGCTTGAATAATTTCAGTGGGCTCTGGGGCCTAGGGCTGGTCCACTAGTGCTTGACAGCTGACCCTATAGTGATTGGGACAGGGACCAATGTCCCCTACTGCAGATGTCTGATAAAAGGGGTCAGTAGGGCTGCATGGGTTGGTTTGCATAGAAAGGGCACATAGACAGATGAGTTTGCTATCTGCTGGAATTAGTAAATCTTGAGAAGAGAGGTAGTTGGGGCCCACAAGACTCCCCAATGCCAGACCATCAAGAGTACAAAAAATAAGAAAATATACCAAATAAAATGACAGTATATTCCTTGGGCAGACACAGCCATATGACGATACTAGGTAAGTTGTATGAAGCATTGAATGAAGTGTACAGAGCACCCTTGTAAGCTTCATTTCACTGACCATCTAATATTCTTTACAGGGACAGTCTGCTGAGTCTCCTTTCACCTCTCCAGGTCCTAGTCTTTCCCTCTAGCCTTCTTCATCACGCACAAATGCTAGGGTTTATTTTAACAGTTGCTATAGCTACAATTAGTGGATGAATCTATTTTTAAACATGACAGAATGGTATATCCATTTGGTATAACCATATATGGCATATTTTAAGATACCAAAAAAATCCTTTTTGGTAATGTTATAGATTAACAGATGTATGAGCTTCCAAATCGATGTCAACATATAATAAATTCTCAGTCATTGAGAATGTTTAGTATGTGAAACTACTCTATTTTTTTTAAGTTTTGTCTTTTGCTTTTGCTGTGCTGGGGATTGAACCCAGGACTTCACCCATGCTGGGCAAACACTCTACCACTGTGCCTACCCCCTCAGCCCCAATTCTTTTTTACTTCGATATACCTCAGCTTTTACATATATTCCAATTTCTTGCTAGAATCATATTTACTTTCTCTCTGCATTCTTGGGATGTTTCTGCTCAGTATAAATGCAATATCAAGCTTTACTATTTTATTAAATATATCAAACAGCAGATTCTCTGGACAGTAAGCCAAAATTAGCCAAAGGGTGCATTTCTTCTGTCGGCTGTGAATTATACCAGCAGGCACGACTGGAGTGGCAAAGACTGTTTTGTATTATTAGCTGAATATGTGAGAACTGGTCCTTTCAGGGATGGGCCTGTCCTGCAGCTTTATGCCATCACCGAGAGAAATTTAATCATTTTCTATTTTCTCCACAGGCGAAGTGTGTGTTTCCTTTGGCTTCTCTTCTAGTGAGCGTGGTTAATCCCTTCAAACCAGGGATCTCAGACTTCATGTATGTGTACCCTCCTTTGCACAAAATTTTTAGTATCTTGCATTTACTTCCCCTCAGTCCATCTGTCATTTTAATTGTGCTCACACAAATTGTGCTGATATATATTTAACCATACTGAACTTCATCCCCATCTCGAGTTCGTCTGATTTTCAACAGCGGATGAAAGTGAGTTGCTGTAGGACTTCAGATGGTCTCCTTCATAAACCGTGACGAGGTAGAGTTCCCCCACAACTACTATCTTTAGAATTATTTAGTTTTCACATTGATAGAAACTGTTGGCATGGACTTTGTACACTTTAAATCAATTCTCTGGTGCCTTCATCCAAGTCTCCCCTAAATTCCAAGGTGCTACATCTGATTTTTTACACTTAGTCATTGCCTAAGCTGGGCAAATTACTTTTCTCCCTTACTTCTACTTTCCCTTATATGAAAGAGTTGGCAGTGTCACTACCATGGAACATATGGTAAAATCCACTGAGAAGTCACAGAGATGTGTAGCTTTGGAGGGGGGAGCCCCTACAAATAATGAGTTGTAAGAGTCTCCCTCCAAATACCTCTCTGAGTGCCGGGCGCAGTGGTGCACGCCAGTAATCCCAACGGCTCCGGAGGCAGAGGCAGGAGGATCGCAAGTTCAAGATCAGAGGCAGTCTGCGTAACCTAGCGAGACCCTGTCTCAAAAAGTAAAAAATGGCTTGGGGTACAGCTCAGTGGTCCAGCACTTGCAAAGCATTCAGGCGCAAGGCCCTGGGTTCAACCCCCAGTACCGTAAAACAAAACAAAACAAAACAAAAACCTCTCTGAGAAGCCTACAATTGTGAAACAGACTTCTGCAGAGTTTTAGGGTTCACATTTTCTCCTTTAACGATGCAACCATTCCCCGTGAAGTTTAGTCATATATTGCTCATTTTCTCAGAGTCTCTGTTTCCAAATAAAGGCACAGAATAGCCCCATCTCATGAATTCTAGAAACTAGAGTAAACTCAGATATGTTTAAAGAAAACTTCATGAACCATAGCTACCCCACCCTCACAAAGTTATAAAATGTTATCTTTGAAAGGAATATAGGGAACACCCAATCTCTACATTTTATAAATGAAAAATTGAGTGTTTGGGAGCTTGGGAATCTTGAGATTGAACCAAAGTGACAAGATTAGTAAGTGGCATATCTGCATATATATGTATGTGTGTGTCTAATGTTTTCCAAACTCTTGCAATACTGGTATTTAATATCTGCATATCCATGTGTGTTTGTGTCTAATATTTACCAAAGCCATGCAATACTGGTATTTTTTTTTTCTTTTCCTTTTTTTTCTGTGGTACTGGGGGTTGAACCCAGGGCCTTGCACTTGCAGGCTTTGCAAGTGCTGGATCACTGAGCTGCACCCCCAGCCCAAATTTTTTACTTTTTGAGACAGGCTCTCGCTACGTTACGCAGACTGCCACTGGTCTTGAACTTGTGATCCTCCTGCCTCCACCTCCCAAGCTGCTGGGATTACAGGCATGCGCCACTGTGCCCGGCTGCAATACTGGTATTTATTTCAGTTTCACTCATTGTTTTTAATAAAAGCATCTTCAGACTGATATATAGGGTTAAACTTTTAAAAATCTCAAAACACAATTAAAATAACCTGGTATTTCTCATTTCTTTACCAAAGAATTAATTCTGAGACTTGTGCCTTTAAGAATTATTTTAAGGGCTGGGGATATAGCTGGGTGATAGAACACATGCTTAACATGCACAGGGTCCCCAGTTTGATCCCCAGTACTCCCACCCCAAAATAATGATTTCTAAGAAATGATATATTCAGAGGCTATTCCAACATGTTTAACATCAGTGCATCACTGGTGCTTCCCAACAGTTGTGTGTCTCAGTTCTACCTCAGTTGTGTACCTCAGTTCTACCAACTACATATAAATATAGATACATTATTCAAAAATATACAGTGTCCTGTATTCAATTGAGAAATAATCTCAGAAGATGATTACATTACAATGAAAATGGAACAATATTCGACGACATCCAAGCTGTACTATCTTCATTATTGTTTGTTCTACACAATTTTTTCTTTCTCAAAAAAATTTAAAGAGAAAACGCAAGACTTTCTTTCCAACACAATATCTCTAGTGGATTAACCACCACATTTGTTGTTGTTGTTGGTAGGTGCCATCAAGTCAGGTCTGACTCATAGCAACTCTGTGTACAATAGACAAAGCACTACCAGACACTGTGCAATGTCCAGCACTACTGTCAGTGCTTCTCTGCTATTCGTAGGGTTTTCAATGGTTTATTGTTTTAGGAGTGTGCTGCCGGTGCTCCTCCCAAGCCTAAAGTACCTGTTGTTCCCAGGTAGTCTCCCATCCAAGAACTAACCAGGCCTGACCCTGCTTAGCTTCTAAGGTCAGACAGGATCAGATGCTAGGGTGGTAAGGCTATAGATAACCTCACGTAGCTATTGGTAAATGGAAATAGAATCGACCTTCTGGAGCTGGCAAGATTGATTGCCTCTCCAAGTTAGAAAGTTTAATACACCTGAAAATAAACTCTGAAGTTACGTTGGGTTTGGGGAGTGAGGGCAAGAGATGTGCTTTATTAACGATATTGAACAAGGTCTCAATCAGCTACAGAATTTTGTGAGCAGTGGTAATGCAGTTTTCCCAAAGTCAGTGTGGAAATGCACTGTGGGGCTTGCCTAACTGAACAGGTCTGAATTTGTGGCAGAACGCATTCCTGTGTCTCTCTGCTATTTCAAACAAATGGGGAGGTGTATCCCTGATAAATCTTCATCTAGCTTCTTCTTGAATATTTTCATTGTTGGGGAGCTCATTGCTTAAGGAGGCAGCCTATTCCTTACTCAAAAACTCTAGTTGTGAGCTGGATGTAGTGGTACACACTTATAATCCTGGAACTCGGCTGAGGTTGGAGGGTCAAGAACTCGAGGCCAGTCTGAGGTACCTGATGAGTTCAAGTCCAGTCTGGGCTACTTAAGAACCCCTGTTGAAGAAGTAGGAGGAGGAGGAAGAGAGGAGGAGGAGGAGGAGGAAGATGAAGTGGAGTAGGAGGAGGAGGAGGAGGAGGAGCTCTAATTGCTATAAAGATCTGTTAACCCTTCCTGTCAGTGTTTCTGACAGTGCAATCCCTGGACCAGAGACATCAGCATTCACATCACCTGGAAACTTGTTACATATGCAAATTCTCTGGCCACCATGACGAATCTACTCAATCAGAAATTCTAAAAATGGGGCTCATCCATGTGTTTTTTTTTTTGTTGTTGTTGTTGTTGTTGTTTTTTATGGTACTGGGGGTTGAACCCAGTACTTCACGCTTACATGCTTTGCAAGTGCTGGACCACTGTGCTGCACCCCCAGCCCATTTTTTGTTTACTTTTTGAGACAGGGTCTCGCTAAATTACGCAGACTGCCTCTGGACTTGAACTTGTGATCCTCCTGCCTCTGCCTCCCGAGCCACTGGGATTACAGGCAAGCGCCACTGCGCCCAGCTGGCTCATCCATGTTTTAACAAACCGTCCGTGATTCTGATGCATGCTAAGGTTTGATAACCATTGCTGTATGTCTAGCTCCACACAATAGAATTAACAAGGGCACTGTTAGCTGAAACTTTCTGGGTTGCAGACATCAGAAGTATAGCTGTATTATATTTAGCAGTATATATACTACGAAATCATCTAACTATACTTAAATCTTGTGTTCCCTCTAAAATTTGGGGCTAGAACAAATTGTATCAAACAAACATAATGAAAATATTATACTTTGCTGGATATCATAGTATTTTCATTGTAATGCAACCACTTCCCAAATTATTTCCTTATTTCTAGCACAAGGTACTATTTTCCTTTTTAAAGTCAGTGCTGGGGATTGAATCACATAACTAGGCAGGCGTTCTACCACTGAGCTTCACTCCCTGCCCCAGCACTGCGTACTTTTGAGTAATAGGCCCAGGCTCAAGTATAGGCGGTAAAACAAAGACAAACTCACTGCTAGCATGACATAGAGTATCTTAGTTAATGAGGCTTGGGGTAATGGGGTAACTCCAAAGATCAAACAGATTGATTAGGATCTACAGGACATGGGTTTGTGGAACAAAGGAGAAGAAATATCTCATTTTCCTCTGTGCTTACTCATGAGTGCTTAATCTGGCTTTGCCTCCCACCCACCCAGGAGCCCAGCATTGCTCCTTTCTCTGTTTTTGTCCCTGCAGACAGGCCCCTGCACACACAAGAAAGATAACCACCTCCTCAGCCCCTCTACCTGCCCCCCTACCTGGACGTCCCTCTAGCACCTGCCTTATTCCTCAGAACAGCAAAGCTGCTCCTCCCAGGCTCCAAGTCAAGAAATCTCAGGGAAGAAAGAACTCCCAAGCCAGGAAATGGTAATCAAAGGCATTAGGAAATCTTTCTGGGCAGACAAATAACAATAGCTACTGCAGCCTATTACATAAACTATAGACAATGTTACTATGAGAAAAGGAAGTTTAGAAAGACCAGTTGCCTTGCCCCAGCTTCAATCAGTGAAAATCAAAACCCAAGAAATTTAAATGTAATAACATTTAAGACTATACTATAGTTATTCATTTACTGAAGATCTTCCTAGAAAAGTTTAGTTTGTGTCTTAAGTCAACATATTTGTATTGAACTTTCTCCTCCATGAGAGAAAAAAAAGTTTCATAAAAATAGTTTCATGAGTCTGCAGTAAAAATGCAGTAAAAAAATAAAATAAAAACAGTGAAAGAGACATTATTTTTCCTGTTGCAGACAGACGGTTGAGATTTTTTTGCATTTATGTCATTCAAAACTGATTGCTACAAACTTCAAACTTGGCAGGAATGTATTCCCAGTAGAGGAAGGGGAAAAAAATCAAGCCAATCTAAAGTCATGAAGCTTTAAATAATATATTTAAGAACAAGCATAAAATAGAACATTTTATGGGTTTTTATAAGAACTTTGGCTTAGGGCTTCTGGATTCAAAACTTTTTATTTAAGGATTCTGTGTTAGCACATGATTTTTTTTTTTTTTTTTTTTTTTTTATAAATGTGACTTCTACTTAACTCCAGAAAGAAAATATGTCAATGAAGCACAGAAGTTTGGAGCCTACGTGATCAAAGCAGAAGGAATTCCAAAGATTTTCATAGTAATGTTCATTTGATCTTTTCAGCCATGAGCTGGTCTTCTCATTTTCCTTTTGAACAACATCATAGCACATCATGGTTTATATTTTCAGGGAATTGTTATAAACCATCTTAAATGTGCTATGTAGCTGAATCAACATAAGAACTGTAACTCTGGAATTTCCTGATTCTTGAAGATCTAAATTCATAACATTGTTGTGATACGCTATTAGTGGACAGTTTGATTAAAATAAGCATTGTTCTAAACTTGGTTTTGTCTTTTCAGTTTTACATTGACTTCTCCCATTTGGGTCACTTTGTCTCTCTAAAACAACCCGTGACAAGGGCTTACATCACGCAAAAGCAGAGTTGAGCTAATATGGCACTGCATGGTTTCTGAGGCTGAAGTTCTTGTCAATATTTGAGGAAGATTCTTAGGAAGTAAGAATCATCATTGCCTCTTCCCCATATGTTTGTCAGTCAAGCACAGCAGAAGGCTGTTGCAAAAACAGAGAAACATTAGTGGCTCTTATGTAAAGGTCACATCTTGATAAAACATGAGCTCTGTTTTTCCGTGACCTGTGGCAAAAAGTGTTTAATTTGAAAATGTAGAGTAGAGGGATTAGACTAGGTTACCTTTTACTAACAATTCCATTTTGGTAGTTAACTGTGAAAAATAAAATCAGCAATGCTTCATTCTCTTCTCCATTTCAGACAGCAAATAAATCCACCAATACCAGTTTGCCACAAACAGATTACTTTCAACATGCTAAAATCCAAACCTTGGTATGGATATCCCCAAAGCCATCTGGATCTACTCTCACCTGTCACTTTCAACTGGCACTCAAAACCAATGACATCTGTGGAACCAGTGCTTCTTTTAGCAGGAACACACACAGAACTCCGGGCTGGGTCAGAATTTTGCTTTGGGACGGGTTTTCCTAGCGGCCCTTTGTCCGCCTCTTCTGTGTATTAACTTCCTTGTCTATGTGGAATTCTTGACTAGTGGAGATATATACTTATGATAACTTTGATCATGAAAACGATGATAATGATAATGAAGATGATCTCATAATCATTTTAGGGGCACTTACAAGCAGCCGGCCACCATACTAAGAACCGTCCGGCCTGCTCCAGCAGAGACTCGACGGCACCTACAACTCATGTAGTTAATGTCAGTGCTTCAGCTCCTAAGGTGCAAAGGTCTAGAATGACCTGCCTAACCCTGCTTTTTTCCATAACCCCTCTTACCTTTAGGGTGCCAATATGAAAAATAAGTGTTTCATTGTTTCTGTACATATGGCAGAAATGCATGTCCTTTACTCAGATAGTCGTACTCCGTTCTTGCCACTACTTATGGGAGAGGTACTTTTCCTATTAGATGATGAAAGAGTACCCAAGTGAGAGGCAGAGTGAGGCTGGTGCAATGATCTGCCTGCCATTCTCCAAGACCAGCAGCACTTCCTCTTCATTTATCATGGAAGATATCCCAGAGTATTTTTTTTTATTGTTCCAGAAAAAGTCCCATAAAAATAAATTAAATATGTGGGTCAGCTGTAGCAAGTCACTGATAATGTGACATGGGGGAGGCAGCAGAGCTCTGCAGGGGAAAGGAAAAGTCAGACTGTGCTCCACCGGGTCTGGCTTCATGGTAGAATGATATAGCACATTCCAGAAAGAAGAAAAAAAAAAAGTTTGCTGAAGGCTCAAATAAAAAAATAATCCCAGCAAAGACTGTCTCTCATCAGTTGAGTTCCTTTCAGAAATTGAATGTGATCTGAGGGAAGCACTGTGGTTCTTCCCCCAGATGAAGCGACTGCATTTTTGGAGAAATTGTTTCACACAGCCTGATCCGATTTTTATTAAAATAGAATACACACGCAAAACCTTGGGACTGTAAACATCAAAATACTAGTGGTATTTATTAATGTCTGAATGGCAGAATTACAGGTCTTTCTTTTTGCTAACTTATATGTTACAAAACATGTAAAATAAACATACACAATTTTTCTAACAAGAAGTGATGAAAGTGACCTTTTGTTGGGAACTGGGGGATCGCACCCAGGGCCTTGCACACACTTTGCAAGTGCTCTACCACTGAGCTGCACCCCAGCCCCTTTTTCTTTATTTGTTTATTCATTTATTTATTTGGGGGTACTGGAAGTTTGAACTCAGGGCCTTGCACATACTTTTTCAAGTGCTCTACCACTGAGTGGCACACCAGCCCCGTTTTTATTTTTTATTTTGAGAGAGGGTCTCACTAAGTTGTGCAGGCTGCCTTGGCATCGAACCTGTGATCCTCCAGCCACTACTTCCTGAGTTTCTGGGATGAGAGGCATGTGCCACAGCACCTAGTGGAAACTTACTTTTGAAACAACTTCTAGGAGAATTTTCTTTTCTTCTCTGAAAACAATTTTTTATTTGGGAAAGAGGTTAATAATTTTTTGAGATACATTAGCCTTTTGGAGATTGGTGTCACTCAGCCTTGCTGTCCTCCCAGAAACGTTAGATTCATACAAAGAGCCGGACATGGTGGTGCACGCCTGCCATCCAGCACTCAGGAGGTAGAGGCAGGAGGAGGGTCTCAAGTTTGAGGCCAACCTGAGCTACACAGTGAGTTCCAGGCCAGTTTGGGATATATAACAAGACTATCAAAAAACAAGTAAGAGAAAGGAAGGAAGGAAGAAAGAAAGGAAGAAGGAAGGAAGGAAGGAAGGAAGGAAGGAAGGGAAGGAGGAAGAAAAGAAACAAGAAAGGAAGGTAGGGAGGGGAGAGAGGGAGGAAGGAAAGAGAAAGAATGTGTCAAAAGTTAGATTTTAAATCATCTTTATAGACAGATGATACTAAGAGTTCATAGAAACAAATTTAAAAAATTAAACAAAATAACAAAGAAAAGGTTCATAGGAAGTTTAAAACGTAAGATTTTGTTTCTCCGTCATGCCATTATTACCATTATTGCAAGAAAGGGTTACAAAATATAAAAAAGACATCCTGGGGAGAGTGGAGATTGTGGTATATTCTCAAATCCAATCCTCACCCTTTCAACAATTTTGGAGAGCCACAAAATCCGATGTAGATTAGAATTGCACGTAGATTAGATTCGTATGGAGGGCATGGGATTCTAATCCACATCGGATTTTGTGGCCCTCTAAAACCACTGAAAGGATGAGGATTAGATTTAAGAATATATGTTATATATTTGCCCCTTTTTGACCTTGGGGTTTATATGAAGTCATTCACAATTATCATGCTATTAATATTGCTGATATTCTTAGGCCTTATTTATCTGGGCTTAGTCTCCTTCCCATAATGAGGAATTTATATGCTTATTAGCTCTTTTCATCAGAGGAAGAAGAATTTGCCTTATGGGGCAGACACCATGGCATTAGACAGGCCATGCATGGCCCTGATTCACTCAGCTATCAGCAGTGGTGGTAGCTGACTGCTCTCATTGAAATTATTTCCTGTAAACCAGGCACGGTATGCACCCCTTTAATCCCAGCAACTGGGAAAGCGGAGGCAGGAGGATCACCAGTTAGAGGCCACAGGCAACCTGCATAACTTAGTGAGACCCTGTCTCAAAAACACAAAATACAAAATGGGCTGGAGGTGCAGCTCGGTGATATAGAGCATTTGCAAAGTGGGCATGAGGCTCTGGGTTCCACTTCCCAGTACCAAAAAAGAAAAACTTACTTTCTGTGTTTTGCCATTGACCAAAGTCGCACTCTCCCCCTGAGTGGCCCACCTGTGGCCCAGAACTCTCCTTGGGGTCAGCTACAGCCTTTGTGTGGCTTCCTGCACTTCCCCACCCTCTGCTCAGTCCTGTTTTGATCCAGTGATGTTGCTCGGATGCCGCCTCACCCCTTGCCAGAAGTCTGCTGTGTGCTAATCCCCGTCTCAGAGGCTGCTTCTTGGAGAATCTGCCTAAGGCAGTTGGTGCCAGGAGCAGTCTGAGCGAGCTCTCTCAAAAGTAGGTTTAGAGCTGGATCGCCCACAGGTCACTGGCAACAAGGATGCCATTGCTGTGGTCTGTGGCGCTCAGCATGCTGTAGCCGTGGGACAGTTAAAGCCTCAGCGGCAGTCACCTGAGATGGGGTGTCAATGGAAAGCAGCGCAGGGCATTATCTCAGGCATCTGAGGTGTCAGGGAGAAGTAGTAATTATGACAACTATGGAAATAGATGCCTGCAGCCGCACCACCCTGTTGACCCATCTCCTCCAATCCCCAGGACTGGTTAGTACTTGGATGGGGGACCACCTGGGAATGTGAAGTGTTGTAGGCTTGGGAGAAGGACCTGGCAGCCCACTCCCAAAAAACAATCAGCCATTGAAACCCCTATGAATAGCAGAGATGCACTGACATAGTGATGGGCATGGCACAGTGTCGGGTAGCATTTTGTTCTATTGTCCAAAGGGTTGCTATGAGCTAGATCCGGCTCAACGGTACCTAACAACAACAACAACAACAACAACAACAGAAATCCAACTGCAGATGTCAAGGTAAAGTTTGGAGTTCAAGACAGATCTGGGTCAGCTGTCCATATAAATTTCAGAGCCACTGGCATATGGATATACACAGCATCCTATTGCCATGGGTCTGGATGTGATCTGCTGAGGAGTGGGTATAGACAGAGGAGAGAGATCCAAGGACTTACCCCTGGGGGACCAAACTCTGAGTGTTCAGAGGTTTAGAGGGAGAAGAGGAAACAGAATATGTCATTGGCCAGGTGTGAGGACAACCAAGAAAGCACATACCAGACACCAAAGTGAAAAAAGTATTTCAAGCAGGAAGGTGTGGTCCTCCATGTCAGGTGTTTCTGAGAGGTGAGGTCAGATGGAGCCAAGCCTTGGCTTTCACCACCTGCAATCACTGACTTCTTGATAACAGCCATCGGAGTAAGAGTATGGGAAAGAAAGTTTGACTGGAGTAAGTGAATACAGCACAGGTCAAGATGGGCGTGTGGTGGGCACCTGTCGCCCCCAGGTATTCGGGAGGCTGAGGCATGAGGATTGCTTGAGCCCAGGAGTTCAAGACGAACCTGGGCAACACAGTGAGACCCTGTCGAGAGAGAGAGAGAGAGAGAGAGAGAGAGAGAGAGACAGAGACAGAGACAGAGACAGAGACAGAAAATAGAAACAAGTACAAATAGCACCTGACTCCTGTCTCCAGAGAGAGAGTCAGAAAAATGGAAACAAGTACAAATAGCACTTGACACAGACATCATGGCACATGCCTGTCAACTTGGGAGGCTGAGGCAGGAGGATCACAAGTTCAAGTCCAGAGGCAGCCTACAAAACTTAGTGAAACTCTATCTCAAAAAAAAAAAAAAAAAGTGGGTGAAGGTATGATTCAATGGTTGAGTACTTATCTAGCATGTAAGAGGCCCTAGGTTCAATTCCACAGTACTGCAGGGAGAGAGAGCAAGAGAGAGAGAGCGAGAGCGAGAGAAAGCGAGAGAGCGAGCGAGAGAGAGAGCAGGAGAATGTGCAAGAGAGAGCGCACGCAAAGAGAATGCTTTTGCATAGTTTTGCTATAACGTGGAAATGATCCAGAAAATGCAAGGGAAAGTAATGACACTGGAGACGAGGGCAACAGAGCCAGGAGCAAAGTCCTGGAGCAGGAGGGGAGCACAGGTGAGTGGAGGCACTGGCCTGAGATAGGAGCCCAGAAGGAGACCCTATTCCAAGCTGGGAGGGGAATGGAATGAAATATCACATGTGGAGACAGGCAAGGGTGGGGGCGGCAGGGGCGCTGGGGTTCCTGCGATCCTTCCTGTGCTCCCTGAGGTCAGAAAAGGAGGAAGGAAGGGTGTGTCCTCCGTCTGGAGAGAGGGAGGCATGAAGCGAGGACAGGGCAGGAGCCCCCCATGGAGGCTCAGTGTGGCCAGGCAGCCTTTAGGCTGCTAGGGACAGTGGCTGAGGGTTTAAATTAGGACCAACAGCCTGGGTGTGTGTTTTTCTTCAGTCTCACTCAGCTGTCCAATGGCAGGCCGGGCGGAGTGGCCGAAAACGGGATGCAAGCGGGGGTGGAATTCTGGCCAGGAAATAGGTCAAAGCCAGAGAGAAGCCAGGGAGTCTAGCGCGTGGGCAGGGGAATGTTTACAATGACTGCTCGAGAAATCTAAACCGGGTTAGGAGGGATGTGAGGGCCTTGGGGGTGAGGACCGTGGACAGGTGGTGGGTGGGGGACTGGAAGGGTCGGTACAGCTGCAGGATCACTGCAGTCAGAGAGGGAGGAAGGGAGGTGAGGCTGTGCAGGGCTCACATCCTTGGCAACACTGACTTTAGGCTGCCACCCAGGGAGTGGGTGGCTGAGGCAGGGCGGTGATCACTGGAGAGAGAAAAGCCGGGCACAGGGAGCTAGATGACCTTTGTGTACCCACCCGAGCTGCATGTGGGGGGGACCGACCGTGAGCCCAGGTGTCTGCTTCCTAATGTTACTCTAGTCAACTACCATCAACTTAGCGCTACCCCCCACAAATGCTCTCTTACAGTTACAGGGGGCAGAGTCTCCCCAGTGTATGGCCAAGGTGTCAGCGGGCTCAGGAGCAGGACCTGTCCCCAGCCTCTGATCTGCCCCCGAGGCCGCCTGCGTCCCTGGGCTCAGGGGTTCTTCTGTACGATGACGTCCCCGTAACCTTTGCTTCTGCCCAATCTGTCCCTCCTCTGGCTCTGGCCCTCCTGCCTCCCTCTGACGACACAGGACGATCACACAGGTGCCCCTGGCAATCCTTGGATCGCACATACTTAACGTATGCATGTCTACAAAGTCTCTTCTGCCACCCGCGCAGGTCACAGGTGCTGAGGAAGTGGACGTATTTGGAGGGCCGTTCTTCAGCCTACCGTGACCAGCCGTGTATTCCTTCCCCTGTGAAGGGTCTCCCGATTCCTCTTGTCCACCCCAGCCCAGCCTGAACTGATAAGCACTGCTTCCGAAGCACCCTCTCAGAGCATTCCTACATGACAGGCTGTGCCTTCATTACTCAATGAGTTACTGTGGGCTAAGTAAGTGCTTTTAATTTAATTAGGATTCAGGGTCTGGAAGGTTCTCGCCCTAACTGCAACTATTAATCTATGTGTCTGTCTCCCCAGGTGGACAGCAGATCGGGGCAGGACAGGCCCTATGCACGTATGTCTCCATGAAGTGCCTACCATGACACCTGGTACACACTATGGGCCTTTCTGAGTGAATACATGAGCTCTGGTTGTACTTAGGAACAGGAGCACTTTCTCTAAGCCACTTCCTGAAAACACTAAACGTACACACATAAGATTTTACCAATCTGCATGCCTGCCCCCAGATGTCTAGAACCAATGACTAAGCTCCTACAGATTATGCATTTTAATTAATGAGGTTTTTTGAGAGAGGGTCTCACTATGTACCCCAAGCTGGCCTAGAACTCATGGACTAGCCCAAGACAGCCTCAAACTTGTAATGCTTCTGCCTTCCAAGTGCTGGGATTACAGGAGTCTGGCTCTACATCACATATTTTTTAAAACATATCCACCAGCTAACATATTAATTTAAGAGCATCAAAGTTTGCAGTGGTTCTGCCAAGGCTAAATTTAGGAAATTTAGTTGGGTCATATCTCCAGGGAATTTGTCTGAATTAAAAAGGAAAGTATCATCCATCTCTTCTTCAATCAACAAGTAGAAAATGAAAAAAACATGCAAGCAATCATATAAAACCCAGAATCTCTCAAAAGCAGCCTGACAACATAATAAATAGTATCAACAATATCAAAAACAAAAATCAACCACAGTTACTCAGAAAATTCACATCCTTTTATAATAATTACCACAAAGAATTAGATGATAACAAATTCCAATGGGGACTTTGATATCTACAGTTATTGTTGTTGTTGTTGTTAGGTGCCATCCAGTTGGTATCCGACTCATAGCGAGCCTCTGTACAACAGGGGAAACACTATTGTCAGTGCTTCTCTGCTGTTCATAGGGTTTTCAATGGCAGATTGATTTTGGGGAGGGGGTTGCTGGGTCCTTCTCCCAAGCCTACAGCTTCTGGTGTTCCCAGGTGGTCTCCCATCCAGGTAGTAACCAGGCCCGACCCTGCTTAGCTTCCGAGATCTGATGGGATCAGATGCCACAGGGCTAACGCTGCAGGCCCTCTACAGTTATAGATGATGGTAAAATTAGATTCTGGAGCACTGAGTTCACTATACATCTTTTGCAAATTGAGTTCTCAGGGATAAGTCATTTTTTAAACAGACAAGTTGCATCCTTTGGCTGTGCAGTCCTACAGCTGGGGCTATGTCTTTGCAGGCTACAGAGGCCTACGTCAAAACTTCATCTGAGGGCTGGGGTGCAGCTCAGTGGTAGAGCACTTGTGTAGCACGCCCAAGGCCCTGGGTTCCATCCCCAGCACCACAAACAAACGCAAACAAAAACCTCCATCTGCATAGCCGATCAGCTACCCAGTCGAAAAAGTGCCAGGATATTTCTGTCATCAAAATTGTTTAGGCTCTGTCCTGACTTATGATCCCCACTCCTTGCTGAACTATGATACCTAACTAACATAAGGCGTATTTTCCCATAGAATATAGACAAATGTTCGACCTCATTTTTAAAAAATCTTCCTCAGGTTATAAACTTGTATGCTGAATAATTTATTCCTTCCCAAGACCAGGACTATTTCTTGTCAACAAATTCTAGGGACTTGTTTTCTAAACTTAGGACTTATGTAAAAAACAGACATCTCTCAGGCATGATGGAAGTCATGGTTTATAGCTATTTTTGCCTTAGCTCTTCTAAAAAAATAAAAACCATGGAAAACAATTTAAGGCTATTCACAGCATTTATCAATCATTCCTCAATCTTTGATGCCAAAGATGAAAGCCTTCCAAAATCCAAGTCGACCTGTCCTAAGATAGATACAAGGCACTAATGTTTCTATAGGCCTGCAGCAGTACCACTGTGGCATCAGATCTTATCAGATCTCGGAAGCTAAGCAGGGTGGAGTCTGGTTAGTACTTGGACAGGAGACCACCTGGGAACACCAGGTGCTGTAGGCTTGGGAGAAGAACCCAGCAACCCACTCCCAAAAAACAATTAGCTGTTGAAAACCCTATGAATAGCAGAGAAGCTCCGACAATAGCGATCCCGTCTGTTGTAGGTAGGGTCACTATGAGTTAGACACCAACTAGAAACAATGTTTCCATGGAGTGTCATCTTGCCACAAAATGGGAATGGGTAGGTATGCTCTGTGGAGTATCTCTGATAACTGCAGAAGGGAACCAGGTCTGACGCCACGTACCATCGTGGAAAAGTGGAGATGGATGGAGTGCAAGGAGGGCTACAGGGTACTGGCTGTGGGCTAGGTTTTGAGCTGGGGGCTGGGTACACAGAGTGTTCACTGCTCAGAAACACTGAGGTGATGTGGCAAAACTCAAAATGAGAAGAAACATAGTGACTGCAACAATGGGCTCAAACCTAAAAAGATCATGTGCATGACACAGTGTCAGGGAGTGTTTTGTTGTAGGTAGTTGCTGTGAGTTGGACCTGACTGGACAGCACCTAACAACAGGAGAGAGGCAACAACAGGAGAGAGTAGACCTTGGAGTTGACCTTGCTACTCTAGCACATCCAGTCCACCAGCCTTGCAGCACTGACCTTCCCTAGGTTCATGCCAGAAATGCAGATTCTCAGGCCCCTTGCAAACCAACTGAATCACGATTGGCATTTTTAACAAAATGGTGATTTGTTTCTATTTCATTTGATTCTTACTTTTTAATTTCAATTTATTTTTACTGATACATAAACATAGAAAAATTATACATATTAATGGACACCAGGTGACCTTTCCCCCACATGTCTGTCAGCTTGTTGTGTTATGGGGACTTGTGTGTTCCTGTGATGCTGAAAGCTATGTCAACAGTATTTCAGACAGCAGCAGAGCCACCCACAGTGGACAGGTTTCAGCTGACCCAGAAGCCCACTCCCAAAACAATTAGCCATTGAAAATTCTATGAATAGCAGAGAAGCACTGTCAAACAGAGTGCCCAAAAATGAGCCCGTCAGGACTGGAAGGCATTCAAGAAATGGGTAAAAGACTGCCTCCTCAAAGTGGAATCAACCTCAACAACAGGAAAGGAACAAAGACCCTGGGACCTCTGTTTGCTCGTGGGGTGACTCAAAATGAGAAGAAACACAGTGGCTGCAACACTGCGCTCAAACATACAAAGATTGTGTGCACGGCACAGTGTTGGGTGGTGTTCCAGTCTGCTGCACTTGGGATGGCTATGAGTCAGACCTGACTCAATGGTACCTAACAACAAAGGTGATCTTTTGATACATGAATACATTGTGTAATGTGTTGGGCTAACCAGATCTACACCAGATGATTGGAATATAGAGTGAAGTTCAAGAGGCCTTGATCTAAAACACAAACTTGTAAACAGAAAAGAGCAAGGCGGGATGCGTGTAATGAATGGCAGGAGGGAGAGAAACCCACAGCACTGTAGGGGCCTGGAAAGACCCTTCTCCCCGAGACCTGCTCTGTGGCCCCCCTTTTGCTCTCTAGCTCGGTGATTCTGGGAGGGTCAAATTGCCAGAAATATTGGTGGAGAAACTCAGGTTTGCCACCTCCCTTATTTATGGTTTAGTTTTTTAGCCAAGAGCAGTAATTGGTTAGATTCAATACAAAAGCAGCCTGAATTTCAGGCTGGAAAGTGCTGGTGTGCTCCTGCATTTGTTTAGAAAGATAAATGGTCTCTACAGCTTGGGGACAAAGAAAACTAGGACAGGCACAAGAGAAATGGATAGAGGAGTGCTTTGCAAATAATTAGTGGCTAATTTTAGCACAGCAGCTCACCTATTTTTTCACTATCCAGTGAAACCAACTTCCAAAGTTATAAAATATGGTCCTGCCGGAAAAGCCCCCCACCCCCAATAATACTTAAGATCCAGTGATGCTATCTAAGGTCACAGACGATGGCAGTGGAGGCCCATCCAACTGTGAAGCAACTCTTGTTCTCTTTCTTCTGCTTGTCATTCTTCTCATAACTATTCTTGTATTTCTCAGGAATATTTTCTCTTTTTTAAAAGAGGAGATTATAAAAAATAAAGTCCAAATGCTAATCCCTCACATGTCTGTCAGCTTGTCGTGCTGTGGGGGGCTTGCATGTTGCTGTGATGCTGAAAGCTATGGCACCAGTAGCTCAGATACCAGCAGGGCCGCCTGTGGTGGACAGGTTTCAGCCGAGCTTCCAGGCTAAGACAGACTAGGGAGAAGGACCCGGCAGCCCACTCCTGAAACAATTAGCCATTGGAAACCCTATGAATGAATAGCAGAGAGGCACTGTCAAATACAGTGCCGGAAAGAGATCCCAGGCTGGAAGGCATTCAAGACACAACTGGGGGAGAGTTGCCTCCTCAAAGGAGAGTTGGCCTTCATCATGGAGTAATGGAGTAAAGCCCCTGGACCTCCATTTGCCGGTGGAATGACTCAAAATGAGAAGAAACACAGTGGCTGCAACAACGGGCTTAAACATAAAAAGATTGTTTGCATAGCACAGTGTTGAGTAGTATTTCATTCTGTTGTACGTAAGGTTACCATGAGTCAGGCCCGAATTGACGGCACCCAACAACAAATGCTAATATTTCCAAACACCATGGAGAAATGAATTCTTATCTTTGTATTGACATACTCTCTTTAATTTATCCTTGAGCTACAATAAATTATTTTCATTATAATACTGCTCTGCTCACTCATGTAGCTTGTGTTCTACCCTTGACGTGGGAGCACCTTCTCCTGCATTTATGGCTCTTTAACCTAATGCCATCTTGAGTCTATATTTCGGATTCCTAAGGTTTTTAATGTGCATTGGTCTCTGCTGAGATTAAAAGCAAATTTTGTTATTAAAGGGCACATTTTCTGATATCTCAAAGTCATATCGCATTTCATTCCTAACATTCAAATTGATTGCATCCACTTCCTGCAAATGTGTGGCCTCCCCAAATTTAGGGAGCAATTTCAATATCTTCATCTAAGTTAGTGACAAAGAACACCCTTCAGGATGTCCTTGAGTTAATAAAGAACCACTGATTAGCAATTTTCAACAGACTGATTACCATAATACCAGTGTCTAAGCTCCTGGCTTTGAATATTGCCTGGCACAGATTCAACTGCCTCATTTAAAACTCATAATGGTTACCTCACCCCACCCACCTCCCACTGCCCACCACTATGTATCCCGCCCCTTTGGCACAAAAGGAAATAACACTGGTCTGGCCTAATCCTCAAAAAGCAAGCCATGCCTTGGCATTCAATATGTAAGGAAATAGGAGCGTTCTCTCTGCATCCTGGCCAAGGCTCTCCGCAGAGAACCCAGTGTGGTTTCTGAGCAGCACTCAGTAAGTGGAACAGAGACCGGGGCTGGGTCACCTGATGCCCGGAAACACGCACAGGGTAAGATATGTATTAGTAAAGGTGACAAAAATGATTCAAGATCTGAGATCACTGGGGGCTGAGGACAGCAGATCCCAGGGGCCGCAGCCACCCTGGGTACAATCTGGCCTTTTGCCACCATCCCGCTCAGCAGTTTGCTGGTTCACAATGGGCTCCAGCAGCCACAGAGGAAAGCTCCTGAGTGTTTGTTGAAAATAGAAATGCAGACAAGCATCAAGCAAAGACAGCTACACGGTCTGTAACAAGAAAACATACGCTGCTGTGGGTTAAATTATACCTTAGCCGTGCACAGGCAGGCCCCACTGGCACTCGAGAACCTCTTCTGCTCTGCTTTAACTTGTCCTGATAATTTACTTTTGGGATAAAAATCCCTGCCATTTTCATAGGGCTCCCTGGGGAGCTATTTTCACTCCCTGGAACCATGTCCTTTTCTTTTCTTTTTTTTTCTGCGGTACTAGGGGTTGAACCCAGGGCCTGGACCACTGAGCTGCACCCCAGCCCATTTTGTAGATTTTATTATTTTCTGAGACAGGGTCTCGCTAAATTACACTGACTGTCTCTGGTCTTGAACTTGGGATCCTCCTGCCTCCACCTCCCCAGCCGCTGGGATTATAGGCGTGCGCCACCACGCCCGGCTGAACCATGTCCTTTTCAAGAAGTAAGCCTCATTCTTCCTTCTCTGGTTTGACTTGATGGTAACATATGCACTATTTGTTCAGGGCCAAGTATGTGCTCTCCCCGTATCAGGCTACTTTTCAGTGTCAGAATCACTGCTTCATTGTAAGCAGCTAGACATCAGGGACTGTGTATATACGCGTGTATTCTTTTCTTCTTTTAATTCTTTTTTTTTTTTTTCAGTACTTGGGGGGTCGAACTCAAGGCCTTGCACATATTTTGCAAGCACTCTACCACTGGGCTGCACCCCCTTCTTTTTTTTATCTTTAGACAGGGTCTTGCCTGGTGGATTCTTGATACAACTAATCCTGATTCTGTGGCAAAAGGAAAATTTCCGCCCAATTTTAGCACTAGAAAATAAAGAAGACATCAGGTATGGTGGTGCATGCCTTTCATCCTAGCACCCTGGAGGCAGAGGCAGGAGGATTGTGAGTTTGAGGCCAGATGGGATAGATAGTAAAACTCTGCAGAAGGAAGGAAGAAAGGAAGGCAGGGGGCTGGGGGAGGAGGAAGGAAGGAAGAAAAGAAAGAAGATTAAATTTCTGATAGTTGCCTGAAGGCTCTCAATTTCAGGATTTAGAAATTCCTTTTTCATTAAATTCAGTGGTTTGAACATTGCTACGTGAGGCCAGACTCAATGGCGCGTGCCTGTCATCCCAGTGACTTGGGAGGCTAAGGCAGGAGGATCATGAGTTTGAGGCTAGAAGCAGCCTGTGTAATGTAGTGAGACCTTGTCTCAAGATAAAAAGCAAAAAATGGGCTGGGGTGCAGCCCAGTGGTACAGTGCTTGCAAAATATGTATGAGGCCCTGGATTCAACCCCCTAGTGTTGCCAAATGTACGTATATATGTATGTCTGTATAAAACTCCTGTGTTAAATGTGCTGGGTGATGGGCGGCCCCTGCCCGGCTCTAGGCTGAAGGAGAGCCTCAGAAGCCCTGCCCTCTCTACCTGGTCACAGCAGCGACAGTCTGACTTCTCACTTCACTCAGCCCCCTTTGGCAGTAGCTCAGGTTCTCGGAGACTATTCCAGAGGTAACCATTGCTCCCCTCACAAATCCCTGGAAACCATAATCCCTAATCCAACAGGCTCCCCAAACCATACCCCATTCCCTTCTTCCTTATGCCCCCACATTGCTTCTCCAAGCCTTGGCCCCACGGGTTCAAAGACCTGCTATTCATCTGACTCCCCTTTATCTGACCCTACATCCTCACCTAGCCTCCTTTAACGCTAGCATCTCCAGAACTCGTCTCTCCACAACAGGGTTTACGACACAGAATCTCACTATCACAAACGCGGCTCGTATAGATCTGTTTTACACATTGAGTCTCATGTACAAGATGGAATTTAAATCACTGTTAACACTGAGACTTGATAATTGGTTGCCCCTGTAAAGGGGGAATTTTAGCATCACAGAGGAACCCCTGGATTCTACTGCACCTGGTAATATACTTATCATTGCAGGAATTTGTTCATTCACGCCCATTCATTCATACAGGCATAGATATCCATGTATTGAATGACTTGTTGAAAAAGCATTTGTTAAACTTCTACCATGTGCCAAACAAGGAAGAGCTAGAACAATATCACTGCCTTCAGGAAGCTGGCAATCTTGGAGTAGAGTTACGGAAGTCAAGATAAGTCTGCTTAGAAAACAGGAAAAGTCAGGCATGGTGGCTCACATCTGTGATCCCAGTAACTCGGGAGGCTGAGTAAGGAGGATCCCATGTTCGAGGCCAGAGGCAGTCTTTGTAACCTAGTGAGACCTTGTCTCAAGATAAAAAATATAAAAAGTGCTTTGGGTACAGCCCAGTGGTAAAGTAACTGCAAAGTACATGTGAGATCCTGGATTCTGCCCCCCAGTACTGTGAAAAGAAAAAGAAAAAAAGAAGAAAAACAAGAGAGAAAACAGAGGAAAAAGTAGGATGGTTAAATGCCAAGTGATTTGGGAGCTCTGAGGAGAGGTATCTTGCCCAGAATGGAAGTTTGAAAAATACTTTTGAACTTGAGAGGGGGAAAGACTCAACTTATTACTTAGCACAAGGCAAAAATAGAATTAAGACAGCAAAGGAAACCAAATTACATTTTAGAAAATCAATTTATAATCCCAGCAGCTTGGGAGGCAGAGGCAGGAGGATTGCAAGTTCAAGACCAGAGGCAGTCTGCATAACTTAGCAAGACCCTGTCTCAAAAAGTTAAAAAATGGGCTGGGGGTGCAGCTCAGTGGTCCAGCACTTGTAAAGCATGCAAGCTCATGGTCCTGGGTTCAACCCCCAGTACTGAAAAAAAAAAAAAGAAAAGAAAAAGAAAGAAAAGTAAAAAGAAAATCAACTTATAGGTCCTTAACATTCAGCCACACATGGACAAAACTTTATATTGTGGCCTTGACCAAATCCATCCAGACTTGAATAGGCAGCTTCTTGCCATGAGCACAATTTGATGGCATAAAAATGTTGACTTGCGGGGGTCACTGCACCCTTGGGAGCTGTTTTGAGGACCCCAGATTGTCTTCTTCTGTTCTAGCTGGTTAACTACTTTTATAACTGATCTGTAGTCCTCTACCAGGGTGCCAGCGATGAGTCAGCAAAGTCGAACACAAGCCCAGGAAGGTTTGCACGTGACTCTGCTGACAACTGTACCCCGAATCTTTCAGATCTAAACACTCCTTAAGGAGAAACATCAACTATCCACGTCCACATACATAGAAGCCACAGTCCCTATGCTCTGAGGTCTACTGCTTTCAACAAATAGAAGAAGGAAGAAACAGCTTACAGTCAAAATGAGATCAACTCAACACACACACGCACACACACACACACAAAATCTAATTAATTTCCAATAAGACAATTAAGAAAATTCTCACGGAATACACTAGCTTGGGCTTTTAGCTAATCCTGGGTAAAACTTGGAGGCAAGTACATGTTAGATGGCCTTCAAAAGGTTCACATGCTTATTTGGATTGTTTTTGTTTTGTTTTGTTTTTCTTTGCTTTCAAATCCCTAGTACCAGTGGGGGGCTGGGGTTTAGCTCAGGTGGTAGAGAGCTACTTTGTGTTCTCTGAGGCCCTGGGTTCAATCCCCAGCACGGCAAAAATAGGAGAAGGATCTAGTAGCTGACGCCCAAAACAATTAGCCATCAAAAACCCTATGAACAGCAGAAAAGCACTGACATAATGCCAGGTGTGGCATAGTGTCAGGTAGTGTTTCCTTCTGTTGTACATAGGGTCGCTATGAGTCAGACCTGGCTCGAAGGCATCTAACAACCACCAGTACTAGTATCTTCTTACTGAAAAGTGCTTGCATTTTCCTAGCCCCCAAGGGCAGGGAGTTTTCTTCCTTTTTGTATCCTCAATGTGTAACTCTCAGAAAATAGATGAAGTTGAGTGTTTACCGAAATAATGACTCGTAAAACCCCAAATTTGGAGCCGGTGAATGGAAGGGAGGAAATAATGCAATCTATTGACACGTGGTGGTGAATCATGTACCTCTGGCCCAATTCCAACCATCTTAACCAGAACATAAGAAAGAACAAGGACTAATCCCTGTCTGGAATGTCAACATTTTGAAGGGTGTTTATTTTCTGGGTAGGGCGTCTGTTTGTTTATGTTTCTTTCAGTGTTGTGAAGCTTTGTTTGTCTGCCTTACTTGTTTGTCCGCCCTGATGGAAAGCTCATCAGTGGCGGTCAAGTGGGCACTTAAAGGCGCTATTTTCAGTGGAGCCTTTGGGAGACCCTCCTGAGTGACTGGGTTTTAAGTGAACTGAAATACCAAAAGAAACAGCCTCTCTCTTTGGAAGAATACTGAATGCCGTCAGTGTTTTTCTCAAAGCACAGCACCATCATTTAGAAAACATTCCTATTGCTCGGGAGTCTCTCCCTCCAACCCCCAGGGCCTGTTTCCCCAGAGCGGCATGACTGGGGCTCGGCGAGGGAGGAAGGCAGAAAAAGGGGAGTCACTGCATTATTGCTTTCTCTGGGGGCCATGGCCTGGTCACATACTTCCAGCATAAAAATGACTACCCTTATATAAACCTCCACCCACCACCTCCACCAGCCCTCCCAGCAGTGAGCCGTGGGCTCAGGCAAGTGTCACTTTGATTGGGTTCTGCCTTGCTATAAGCCAGCACTGTGTAAGGATGGAACTACAGAGCTAGAGTGGACTTTAGGGACCACATGTTAGACCCCCAGGCATTGAGGGTCCTCCTAGACAGTCTGGTCCAGGGGGGCTGGGGAAGGACCTGGAAGTCACGAACTCTGGGAGATGCTTGTCCGCAGGTGAGTTCTAGAATCACTAACTCTTGTCCAACCATTGGATTTCGTAGACAATGAGACTGAAGTTAGAAAGATGCAGTGATGGGCCAAGGTCACACAGTCAATCTAGGTTCAAGCCTTGACAAGGCCACTAGAAGCCACTTTTTCCATTTCGCCTCCTGAAGATGCTACATGAATACCATAATTGACTAATATCCTGGAAAAAAGGTTTGTATAGAAGTAAGTCAGTCACATTGATCCTCAGACAGCATGTGAAGCTGCGTTGACAGGTGTCATCTCATGGGGTTTATTCCTACATGAGCAGCTGCATCAAATGCCTCCATGGGGAGCTTCCAGGATTAGTTAGTTTAGTTAGGTACCATCAAGGTGGAACAGACTCACAGTGACCCTATGTACAACAGAACAAAATACTACCTGACACTGCTTTATGCTTATGGCCATTGTTGCAGTGGCTGTGTCAATCTCTCTAGTTGAGGGTCTTCCTTTTGTTTGTTGACCTACTACTCTTCCAAACATGATGTCCCTCTCTGGGGATTGGTTCCTCCTGACAACATGTTCAAAATACATCAGATGCAATCAAACCATCCTTGCTTCCAAGGAGCACTCTGGTTGCACTTCTTCTAGGACAGATCTGTTGGTTCTTTTGGCAATTCATGGTACATTCCGTATGTCTCCAGCACCATAATTCAAAAGCATCAGTTCTTCTCCTGTCTCCCATATTCAATGCCCAGCTTTCACAAGCATATGATACAACTGACGGCATGAGTCAGGCACACCTTTGTCTTCAATGTGACATCTTTACTTTTTAACACTCTAAAGAGGTCTTTTGCAACAGCTTTTCCCAATGCAACGTGTCTTTTGACTTCTTGATTGCTGCTTCTGTGGGTATTGACTGTGAAACCAAGTAAAGCAAAATCTTGGACAACCTCAATCTTTTTTTCATTTTTCATGAAGTTGCTTACTGACCCAGTTGCAAGGACTTTTGTTTTCATGATGTTGAGGTGCAATCCCTACTGAAGGCTATGTTCTTTGATCTTCATCAGTGTTTCAAATCCTTTTTACTTTTGGCAAGCAAAGTTGTGTCATCTGTATAACGCAGGTTGTTAATGATTCAAAGATATACACAATTAAAGGTGATAAAGGGCCAGTCCACCACATTTGGAAGGATTTTAAAAATAAATAAATAATAAAAAGAATCATGTAATATACAGTCTTATGTGACTAACACCTTTCATTTAACATGTTCAAGATTCATATGTGTATGGCATGTGTTAATACTTCATTTTTGTGTCCAAATAATACTCCATTATATGGACACACCATATTTTGTTTATCCGTGCATCTGTTGATGACCGTTTGGGTTGTTTCTGTTTACTGGCCACTACAAATAATATTGCTTTTGTTTGTTTGTTTTGGATTTTTTTGAGACAGGATCTCACTGTGCTTCCCAGGCTGGCCTGGAACTATGTAGCCCAGGATGGTTCCAAACTTGTGTTGATCTTCCTGCCTCAGCCTACTGAGTACTGGGATTACAGGTGTGTATCACCTTGCCCAGCTAAAGCTGTGCCTTTAATTATGGATTGAAAGACATTGTCCCTGTAAATAAAGTTAGAGGCAATGAAATTTTAAGTTCAATGTGTCTCTAAAATTACAGAAACCTCAAGGTCCGAAGTCCTGGATCTGAGAGCAAAAGAGAATGGGCTTCCACTGCGGAATGCTGGGCTTGGATACTGCTTGGAGGAGGGAATCAGAGGTCACAAGGCTTTGGAATGGGCTGACCTTTGTTCGGCAAGTTTCCTCTCTCCAGAGTCCCTCAAAATCTTCTTTCCTTCCTTCTGCTGCAAAACAATCCCCACCCCACCTGAATCTTACTTCTCCCTTAGCATATTCACGTTTTGCATTTCATATTTGAGATTTAAGTTTCCCAGTATGACAGGTATGGTTTTCAGTAGAGTGTAATTCATTTTTCCAACATGTACTTATTGAGCAGCTGCTCTATGCTGGATTTTTCCCCCCAGCACTGGAGGCTGAGCCCAGGGCCTTGTGTATACTTTGCAAGTACCACTGAGTTGCAATTGTAGCTCCTTTTTTTTAGTTTTATCTTGAGACATGGTCTTACTAAGTTACACAGGCTGCCTCTTGCCCGAACTTTTGATTTTCCTACCTCAGCCTCCCAAGTCACTTGGAGTCACTGGGATAACAAGTGAGAGGCACAGTGACCACAAAGGGTCCTATTTTAGATAAGCTCCTTGGTGATACCTTCTGCAAGAGGATGTATTTGCATGAGTCCTAAAACCTGAACAGTGAGCCATGGGAAGATTTGTTGTTGTTAGGTGCTGCGGAGTTGGGTCCTACACACAGTGACCTGATGTACAATGGAAGGAAACACTCCTCCACACTGCGCCACACCCAGCACTATGTCAGTGCTTCTCTGCTATTCATAGGGTCTTCAACGGCTAATTGTTTTGGGAGTAGGCTGCCAGGTCCTTCTCCCTAGCCTGTAGCACCGGTATTCCCAAGAGGTCTCCTATCCAAGGACTAACCAGGCCCGACCCTGCTTAGCTTCCGAGATCAGAGGGGATGGGATGCCCGGTGCTGTGGCTGTAGACGTGTGCAGATCTAGAAGGGGAGTGATCTGGGCAGCAACAACAGCAAGCACAACGGCTCCAAGGACGGCTGTGAAGCAGCAAGAAAACAAGTGTGGCAGGAGCAGAGAGAGCAAAGAGGAGGGAGGAGGAGAAAGCGAGATCAAGCAGTTCTTTGCAGACCAGGCTGAGCCGCTTAGATTTTACTCTGAAAGTGAGGGAAGCCCTGGAGAGTTCCAGCAGCAAGGACTGCAGTCTGATTCACACCTCAGACAGCACTCTCCCAGCAGAGAGCAGATGACAGTCTTTGTGACCTTGAGTTAGGCAAAAATGTCTTAGGTACAACACACAAAAGCTTGATCCATAAAAGGAGAAAAGCTGGATTTCATAAAAATTAACAATTTCTGCTCCCTGAGAAACACCGCTTAAAGGATGAAAAGACAAGGTGCAGCTGGTCTGGCATGTAAGGAGCTTGAAAGTCACATCTGCACCCCAACTACCCGGGAAAAGCTGAACAAATTGAAATAGGAACAGTTCTTTCCAGATGATAAGAAAGTGCAGTCACAGGGCAAACTGCCACCTCCCAATACAGAGGCGAGGTGGAGCGGGGTGCAGACACAGAGAATCACAGCACAGTGGAGCACAAATCAGCAGGCAGGTGTCTCCTAGAGATCAAGACAGGGTAAGAAAACCTGAACCCTACTGGACCAGCCAGTGGAGGTTCAGTGTGGACGAATCTGAGTCAGAAACTCCAGGGGACCCAGTCATGGCCTGGGGATGTCAGGGGAACCTTCACTTTTGTGAGTCTTACATCTTGGGGCCGGACCAGGTTCTCACAGTAAATACTAGAGAACAATTCTCTCATTTGACTGACAAAGGGAGGGGAAAGGAACCATTTCGAAATACAATCATGCATTGCTTAACAATCAGGATATGTTCTGAGATCCTGCTTAAAAAAAAAAAAAAAAAAGGCCGGCCACAGTTGTACACACCTGTAATCCCAGTGATTTGGTAAGTAGAGGCAGGAGGATTGCAGGCTCAAGGCCAGAAACAGTCTGTGTAACTTAGTGAAACCCTGTCTCACAATAAAAAGTAAAAGATGGGCTAGGGTTATGGCTCAGTGATAGAGCACTTGTAAAGCATGCATGAGATCTTGGGTTAAAGGGCCAAGGAAGGAAGGAAAAGAAAAGAGAAGAGAAGAGAAGAGAAAAGAAGAGGTGTATAATTCAGTGGTGGAACACTTGCCTAGCATGTACAACTCCCTAGTACCAAAAGAAAGTCCAACACCCATTCATGATTTAATTTGTTTTTCTCAGTAAACTAGGAATATGACATCCTGGGGATGTCAGGGGAACCTTCACTTTTGTGAGTCTTACATCTTGGGGCCGGACCAGGTTCTCACAGTAAATACTAGAGAACAATTCTCTCATTTGACTGACAAAGGGAGGGGGAAAGGAACCATTTTGAAATAGTATATAGGAGAATTTGATAAGAGGTATCTGCAAAAAATTAAAAAATAAAACAAACCCTTACAGCTAGCATCACTTTTTCTATTTTGTGGTACTTGGGTTGAGCCTGGGCCCTCCCACATACTCTGCAAGTATGAGGGGCTCTCCCACTGATCTGCACCTCCAACCCAGTTTTTACCTTTTATCTTGGGAAAGGGTCTCTCTAAGTTACACAGGCTGCTTGTGGCCTCCAGCTTGTGACCCTCCTACCTCCACCTTCTGAGTTACTGGAATTACAAGTGTGTACCACTGCACCTGGCTAGCATGACACTTAAGGACGAGAAACTCAAACTTTCTCACTGAGATTAGGAATAAGGCAAAGATGTTCCCTCTTACTCCTCTTCAATACTGTACTGCAAGTCCTGGTTAATGCACTAAGATAAGAAAAAGAAATAAAAAATAGAATAGTTGGGAAGGAAAAAAATAAATAAATCTTTGTTCACAGGTGACATGATTATGTAAGTAGAAAATCTGAAAGAACTGGGGGAAAATCCTGCTGGATCCCATAAGCATTTATTGCAAGGTTGCAGCACATGAGATTAATATAAAGAAGGCAGTCTCTTTTGGATATAATCAACAAGTGGAATTTGAAATAAAAAAAATGTAATATCATTTACAGTCACATCCCCCAAAATGAAACAGGGATAAATCTAACAAAATATGTATAAGATCTATATGAGAGCCGGGCGTGGTGGCGCATGCCTGTAATCCCAGCGGCTCAGGAGGCGGAGGCAGGAGGATCGCAAGTTCGAGATCAGAGGCAGTCTGCGTAATTTAGCGAGACCCTGTCTCAAAAAGTAAAAAAAAATGGGCTGAGGTGCAGCTCAGTGGTCCAGCACTTGCAGAGCATGCAGGCGCGAGGCCCTGGGTTCAACCCCCAGTACCCACCAAAAAAAAAAAAAAATCTATATCAGGAAAATTATAAAAGTTTGTTGAAAGAAATAAAAAAACTAAATAAATGTTCATGCATGGGAAAACTTGATCTTAGTGAAGAAGTCAGTTCTTCCCAATTTGATCCATAGATATAATACAATCCTAATTTACCTTTAACCAAGGAGCAGGGGCAATACACTGGAAAAAAGATTACCTTTTCAAAAAATGGTATGGGGACAGTTGAACATCAGCATGAAAAAAAGAGAAAAAACAATCTAGACATAGACCTTACACCCTTCACAATAATTAACTCAAGATGGATTACAGACCTACATGTGGAACACCAAACTACAGAAGTCCCAGAAAATAACACAGGAGGAAAATCTAGATGACCTCGTGTTTGGTCTGGATTTTTTGGATAAAACATGTAAATCACAATCTCCGTGAAAGAAAGGACCGATAATCTGGACTTCATTAAAATTAAAAATTTCTATTCTGGGTAAGATACTGTTAGCAAATGAAAAGATAAGCCACAGATGGGGAAAAATATTTGCAAACAATATATCTGAAAAAAGGCTATTATCCAAAATATACAAAAACTCTTTAAAGTGAACAATAAGAAACAACTCAATTAAAGAGTAAGGCAAAGACATTAAAATTTCACCAGAGATATACAGATGGCAAATAAACATATGAGAGAGAGTCAAGATAACGTGCCATCAGGGAAATGCAAATTGTAACAGTAATGAGATGCCATTACATACATATTATGACCACCCAAATCCATGGTTAGTGGGAATACAAAATTGTCTGGCCATTTTGGAAGGCAGTCCGGCAATATCTTACAAAATTAAACATCAGATCCAACATTCACATTCCAGGACTCCAATATATGTGGATATTCAAATGCATGTGTTAAGTGAAAGAACCAAAAAGACCACATACTGTGTGATTCTGGAAAATGCAAAACTACAGGGGCTAGAAAATAGATCAGTGTTTGCCTGGGGCTGGAGATAGGAGGAGTGGTTGACCAAAAATCGATATAGGGAAAACCCTTAGGGTGACGGAGCAGAGCTCTTCTACATCTTAATTATGGTAGTGGTTACAGGACTGCACATTTGCCACACTTTTTTTTTTTTTTTTTTTTTTTTTTGTGGTACTGGGGGCTGAACCCAGGGCCTCACGCTTGCATGCTCTGCAAGTGCTGGACCACTAAGCTGCACCCCCAGCCCATTTTTTTACTTTTTGACACAGGGTCTCGCCAAGTTACACAGACTGCCTCTGGTTTTGAACTTGCGATCCTCCTGCCTCTGCCTCCCAAGCTGCTGGGATTACAGGCGTGCACCACCGCGCTCGGCTTTTGCCACACTTTTCAGAACGATCAACTGGGTGAATGGTGGTGATGACCCCTGAAATGGGGCCCAGCGGGCAGAGAGCAAGTTTCAAGTGTTCCCACAGTTCTTTTTCAGATGTGTTAGGTTTGAGGAGCTTATTAGACACCTGAGCAGGATGGCATGTATGACACTGGAGTCAGGAGAGAAGATGGAAGTGGAAGTATAATTTCTTAGCCATCAGCATTTTGATTTTTTTTTTTTTTTCAGTACTAGGGAGCTGAACCCAAGGCCTCATGCATATCTGCAAGTGCTCTGCCACTGAGCTGCACCCTCAGCCCCCTTTTGCACTTTTAATCTTGAGGCAGGGTCTCGCTAAGTTTTGCAACTGCCTCTGGCCTCAAAACTGCAATCTTCTTGCTTCAGCCTTCCAAGTCTCTGGGATGACAGGCATGTGCCACCGCACCCAGCCTGGTGGTATTTTTATATCATAACCACAACACCAACAATCACCAGACCCACATCACCAACAGTATCTCTGTCCTGGGCAGTGTTGGTACAGACTGCCAAGTGCATTTTCTTCATTAGTACTGATATAAATGAGGATGAGACTGAAGCTCCTTCCTTGATTTTACTCAAATGTAGTCTAGATGTATCTAGTCAAAGGCAAGTGCCTATAAACAGGGCCTTTCCATCTGACCCAACTATTCTGTGAGCACAAAACTGCAGTTCAACAGGAGGCTAAATGCCTTGAAAATGTGAACTACTGCAAGCTATAAGAGAATGGCAGAGTCAACCAGTCCTATAAAAATGATTTATTGTTCACATGCATGTGCGGATGTGACTCATAAGCATTTTCAGCAAACTGGAAACATTTTTAAAATATATGTAAATTGGCAGAAATAAAAATGAACAATAGCCAGGTGTGGTGGCTCATGCCTGTAATCCTAGCATCTTGGAGGCGGAGGCAGGAGAACCGCAGGCTCGAGACCAGGGACAGCCTGTGCAATTTAGTGAGATCCTGTCTCAAAATAAAAAAATTGAAAATAAAATGGGCTGAGGGTGCAGCTCAGTGGGAGAGCACTTGCAAAGAATGTGCAAGGCCCTAAGTTCGACCCACAAGAACCGCAAAGAAAAAAAAGAGAGAGAGAGAGAGAGAGAGAACAATAGGTAGTAAGGGAAATAATATACTAGATTTTGTGATTCCATGGACCCGAAAAAGGAAAGAAATTGCTTCAACAAATCCATCCTTGGTAAACAAAGTTTAGAAGGAAGTCAGTTCTAATTTACTTCATGTTTTCACTTTTACTGTCAAAAGCATTTTATTTTCTGCTTTGTCTTGGAGTTGGCTCCCTTATGTAATACATGTCAAAATGGCTGGAAAAATGTAACTACTGCCAGCTGAAATTCGTGTCCCACAAGGACACCTCCCTTCTGGCCCCTTCCTTTCTTTTCATACTGGGGCACTGTGAGCAGAGTGCAGGCGGGCTGGCTGGCAGCAGGGCTCTGCCGAGGGAGAACTCCAGAGTTAGCCCTCTAACTTCGCAGAAATTGACTAAGTTGGGCCAGTGCCCCTTGAAGGCTCACTGTGGTCTCACGCAGGGTGTGGTCAGTGGGAGTTTTGCCCTAGGCGAGGTTCCCGGGGAACCCAATCTTGCCAAAGTGTAATTTGGGAAGCAGGAAAGGTGAACCAAAATCCTTTCATAGACTCAGGCACAACTCTGACGTCTTTGTCTTTGCCTTGGATGGCATTCACAGGGCCGCCTAGACCCAGCACTCAGGAGGCTCAGAGAGAAGTATCACTGGAGTCCAGGAGTTCAGGGCCAGCCTGGGCAATACAGTGATACAGTGAGATATAGAAAAAAGAAAGAAAGAGAGAGAGAGAGAGAGAGAGAGAGAGAGGAAGAAGGAGGAGGAGGAGGAGAGGAGAGGAGAGAAGAAAAGAAAAGAAAAGTCAAGTCTGCTTTATAGAAGAGGTTGTATATAAACACGCAAGTTCTTCGATTAGGAGTGGGCCATCCTAGCAACTTGGAGGTGGAGGCAGGAGGATTGAGAGTTTGAGGCCAGAGGCAGCCTACACAACTTAACGAGACCCTGTACATTTAAAAATGGGCTAGGGGTGCAGCCCAGTGGCAGAGTACTTCAAAGTATGTTCGAGGCCCTGGATTCAACCCCCAATTACTGCAATAACAACAAAAATATGCCTTATCCTACCTTGACAAAATGTTCCCTTTTATGCATCCATCATCTCTCAATTTGCAAGTAAAATCTCTGCCATGAAGCTCATAAACTTGGTTAGAACGCTCCTTTGACAGAGACTCTCTTACAGAGGAATACCTTCAAAATTGTGAACATAGATTTTGCCATGTAGGTACCAAGAAAACCTTTTTTTTCCTACCCCCCCAGTACTGACAGTTGAACTCAGGGCAGCATCCCTGGCCATTTTTGAATTTTTTATCTTGAGACAGGATCTTTCTAAATTATTCAGGCAGCCTCTGGTCTCAAACTTGTGAACCTCCTGCCTCCACCTCCTGAGTTGCTGAGGTGTGGGCCATGGCATTTGGCTAAAAAGACCTTTAAACTGCATTCCTTAGGTGTCTAGAGAATACTACTAAGGAGCATATGAAAAAACATTATGGGAATAAGTGAAATAATCTAAAAGTCCTTTAGTGTTCATGATGTTAATTAAATCTCAAGACTCGGCTGTCCCATCCTTAGTTTTCAGACACTTGCTCAGACCAGACTCCTTTTCCACCTTCAATTAATCAATTGGACAATATTTAAAGAACATTTACCATGTAGCTGGCACTAGAATAAGCACCAAGGAGGATCCAGAAGTTATGGGATGCATGATTCTTGTACTCAAGAAGTTTATAATCTATTAAGGAAAACTTTAAGATTCAAAACAGCAGCAAAGATTCAAAACAGCTGCAGACAGGCACTGGAGATGTAGTTCAATGGTAGAGCATGTGCCTGGCATAGCTTGGCAGGAGGCATAGCTTGAAAGAATTCCCCAAACCAATTGGCATGCTGTTGTGACTGGTTTCTTTTTTCCCCCCCTCAGTACTTATGGGTTGAACCCAGGTTCTTGCACATATTTTGTAAGTACTCAACTGGGCTGCACCTCCAGCCCCCCACCCCTTTTTTGAGACAGGATCTCACTAAGTTATACAAGCATCCTCTGGTCTCAAACCTGCGATCCTCCTATCTCTGCCTTCCGGGTGGCTAGGATGATGGGGATCTGCCACTGTGCCTGGCTTGCAACTGGTTTCTATACGCTTTCTGTGGCCACAAGGTTTCCAGAATCTCAAAGGTGTTTCATTCATTTAACTACTCTACATGAAGCACCTCCTATTACTAGACTAAGGGATAGGAGAGACACAAAGCCAAATAATAAATAAAGAACATTCCAGCCTCAGTGAGCTTCATAACCAAAAGGGAGATAAGGCCTGCTGGGCCAGGCATCTTTCTGTTACCATGACAAATACCTGAGCTCATCAATTTATAAAGATAATCAACTTATTTTGACTCACTGTTTTGGAGTGTTGGCCCCATTACTTTGGGGCCTGTGGGAGGCAGCACATTACCGCAGGGTGTTGATAGAGTGAAGCCACTCACCTCCTGGCTAACCAGGGAGCAGAGGAAGAGGAAGGGACTGGAGTCTCATAATCCCCTTAGAGGCCTAGGGGCCTCCCTCTAGGCCCCACCTCTTAAAGGCCCAGCCACCTCCTAGTATAGTGAACGAGGCCTTGGGAATGAGTCTAGATCCAAATTATAGCATCTGTGCAGAAATGACTAAGCTCCAAAATAAAATATTCAAAGAAGCAACAGATCAGTTTCAAGAATGCTTCTTGGCTGAGAATTATTTGAGCTAAAACTTGAAGAAGGCAGCTGGGGTGTGGTGGGAAAATCCCTGAGGATGAGCAATTAGGGGATCATCTCAAGTTCAATTACATCCTCACTAACTGTGTGACCCTGGGAAGTCAGGCTCCAGCCCTCAGTTTCCTTATCAATTGGGTAAGAGGAGCAAAGGAACAATAAATATTTGCATAGAGAGGCCAGGAAAAGTGAGGGGATAGAGACAGATACGTGCAAGGAAAATGGAAGGGTCTACGTCACGCTGAAGTTCAGTGCAGTGCAAATCTCTGATGACTTGTATGTGGGCAGGATATAATTCTAGGACAAGCCCAAAAATTGTGCTTACAGAAATTCAAAGTCACCATCACAAAAATAAAAGCTAGTTTTTTTGGCAACCAATGCCTTGATTTGTGATTGTTCGGTGCCATCGAGTCAGGTCCGACTCATACTGACCTTATGTACAACAGGAAACACTCCCTGACACTGTGCCACCCACACAGTCTTTTTGGTTTGAGCCCATTGTTTTAGTCACTACAGTTCTCATTTTGAGTCACGCTATATCACCAAAAGGAGGCCCCAGGGGCTATACTCCATTCTCATTTTTTAGGTCTGCGCTACTTTGAGGAGGCAACCCTTCCCTAGTAGTCTCTTGAATGCCCTCCAGCCTGTTGTTGTTAGGTGCTGTTGAGTTGTGTCCAATTCATAGTCGACCCTCAAAGGGTTTTCAATGGCTGATTGTTTTGGGATTGCCTTGGGAGTGGATTGCCACGTTCTTCTCCCATTTTTGTGGTGCTGGGAATCGAACTCAGGACCTCAGAGACTGCAGAGCAGCGCTCTACCAACTGAGCTAAATCCCAGCCCGCCTTCCAGCCTAGGGGGCTAATTTTCTGGCACTTTGACAGTGCTTCTCTGTTATTCACAGGGTTTTCAATGGCTGATTGTTTCAGGAGTGGGCTGCCAGTTCCTTCTCCCTAGTCTGTCTTAGTCTGGAAGCTCAGCTGAAACATGTCCGTCATGGGTGGCCCTGCTGATATCTGAGATACCAGTGGCATTGCTTTCAGCATCACAGCAACACGCAAGCCCCCACAGCACGACGAGCTGCCAGACACGGGGGCGAGGGGATGCCTTGACAGTTTTCGTCAGATATGAGAAGCACTGCAGGAGGAATGGGAGCGATCCGGCTCGCATCTAAATATGGCTTTCAAGTGCAGCTGGAAAATGACTGCACTCATTTGCTCGGCTTTTGGAAAAGGCTGTCATTTGTGGGAAATATGAGTGAGAGCCACACTTCAGAAAACAATAAATAAAATTACAGGAGATTTCTGAGGGGGAAGAAAAGCAAGTCAGAGTCTGAGGCTGAGGAATTCACATGAAACAGACTGTTAAAGGGTTAAACTGAAAGGAAAACCATAAAGCCAAGACCCCGGGAATTGAGAAAGTTTCAGTCATGTGCGGAGCCTGTTGGTCCTCATCAGGAAGCAGAAAGAAGGTAGTGCGTGAGTGAAATGCCAGCTCAGCACGTTCATAGATCTCTACCTCTTGAGTGAATACGAATATACAAAGAGAAATATTTGCATTTTGCAGCTGTACCAAAACATCTGTCAGCAGTTCCATTATCGCTGTCTTGCATATGTATTTTCACAACCGCACAGAAGCATTTAAGTAAAAATATATGTTTGGTGTGTTCAAATATACTCAGTGTTTACCCAACGGTTAGAATTAAAACTTCCTAGAAATTGTTTTTCTAACCTCAGAGCTCCCTACTGGCTATGGGCACATTTCTCAATCCCTTCCTCTTCTAAAATCCTCCCTATAAGGTACAGTGTAAGCCAAGGGAAGAAACAAAGCTATTATAAATAGAGATATTATGTGAGATCTTCAAAATATTCTGAAGTGCTGTACTGCAACATTAGTAGAAATTGCTTTAAAACTAAACGTGAATTATGAATTAAATAATCGTATGGACCTGGGTTCAATTCACAGCACCGCAAAAAATGGGAGAAGGATGTGGCAATCCACTCCTGAAGCAATCCTGAAACAATCAGCCATTGAAAACCCTAACCCTATGAGGGTCACTATGAGTCAGATTCAACTCAACAGCACCTAACAACAATAACTTTGTCTCTCTGACCTGTTTCCACAGTGAACTTCAGTATTACAACCAGTTCACTATTTCTTTATCTCCTTACTATCTCCTTATCTATTGGATTTTCATTTTAATGTCTACATCTTTTCATTCCCCAAATTTCTAGTTCTTTTCGCTACCTACCCATTCTGATTTCATTTATGTTGACCTTTTTTTTCAGATGTCTCTTTGCATGTTCAGAACATTTTTGAACCTTTTCTCAGATTGTTCTGTGAGATTAATTCCAACAGGAGTAAGTTCATGCTCTTATTTTTCTCTTGTTGACTTCCTTAGCATTGAATTTTGGTTAAGGAGCGTCCCTGGAGCCTAGGCTTGTGTTCTCTGTGTCTCTCTGTCCCTGTTTCTCTTCCTCTCTCTTTGCCCCTTGTGCCTTCTCCTCCCACCTGGCGATTTTGTGATTGACTTCATTCTGCTCTTGGCTCCTTGAGGCTCCAATTGCCCCCAAAATGTTTCCCACAGGGATACTGAGGACACCAGAGAGCCAGGCACCAGGCCAGGGTGCTGGCTGCTCCCCCTCCCAGTCCTGGGTGAAGGCTGTCCTCCCTCTCCCCGACACCCACAGTGGCCTAAAAGCTGTGGCCACAGGCAGGACCAGCTTCTGTTTCGCCTCCTTCCAGGAGTCTGGAAGCCACTCTGCCTCTGGCTCCAAGCAGGGAGTCTGGCGCAGTCTCCCTTTGGGGTGTGGAACTCTTATTTTCGTTTACTCGGGGACAGCCAAACCCTGGCTAACGCTGCCTGGGTCCAGACCCAAAGCCCCAGAAGTTCGTGACTTCCACTCAGTTCGATAGCTTTGTACTTCTGCCCTGATTCTGGACTACGGAAGTGTTTGTTTAATTTTTAATCTTGATAAACCCTGTCATCGCTACACGTCTCCAGTAAAGATATGTCACAGAGCAAATTTTCAGAGCGGTCTGGACTGGGTTTGCTCACCGAATTCTTCAGTCGGCTGAAGCGTCTGCCATGCATTCGGTTCTATTTTTGGTTTGCCTTAGAGGACAGCAGGATTAAGAATGTCATCTAGTAAATACACAAACTAAGCCACGCCTGTCATCCCAGCGATTTGGGAGGCTGAGGCAGGAGGATGGCAGGTTCGAAGCCAGAGCAGCCTGTGTAACTTAGTGAGACCCTGTCCCAAGGTAAGAAATAAAAAAGGGGTTGGGAGTGTAGCCCAGTGGTAGAGTGCTTGCAAAGTATATGTGAGGCCCTGAGATCAACCTCCACATACTGCAAAAAAATGAAATAAATAAATAATAATTAATAAAATACGTAAAAAAGGGGCTGGACTGCAGTTCAGTGATAGAGCATTTGTCTAGTATGTGTGAGGCCCTGGCTTCAACCCCCAGTACTGCCAATAAAATTAATTGAAAAAGTAAACAAACTATTATTTAATAAATTAACTATTATTCTTTAGCTAAGAATAACAATTCTTAAACTGTGGATATAGCTCAGAGGTAGAGCACTTGCCTATCACGCTGAGGATCTAGTTTAGGGCCCCAGCACCGCAAAATAATAATAACAACAACAACTAGGTCTTTAAATGATTTTATCTTAACATCTGCTTATGTAATGGTTAGCTTATCAAGTGATCTAATTTCATTGTCATGGTATTGAAAATACTACACTCTTTACCTTTCAGTTAATTTTCTTACCATTTTCATAGAGTAGGCTTTTTTTGTTTGTCTTTGTTTTGTTTTTCTTTTAATAAAAAAGATGGGGAAAACGTCATCTTAGTCCCTGAACTCTGGAAGTTTCTAATGATTAATTTTATCAAGTAAATAAGCCCAGAAGTAAATGACATGTGATTTTCTCCTTATGCTTCCTCCCGGAATTTCTCGCAGCCAATGCAGAATTATAGCATCTCCGAGCTGGAAGACATTCTTCATATAACCACATTGAATTTTTTTTTTCCTGTTGGTCTGCATCAAATTTGTGAAGGTTAGTGACTTAAAGGCTAAGACTTTGGAGAATCCTGTGGCAAAGGTAAAAGCCTGCATCAGAGGAAGTTCAGACACCCGCTGGTTTCTTTGAAGGGAATTCATTTCCATAAAAAATGTTCTGAAAACTTTCTGGTGGAACCAGATAGAGAAGAGGAAGCCAGCACCCCTCCTTTTTGTTACAAATGGAGTTGTATTGCCAGTGGCCTGCTGGTGCACAGTTAACAACCAGCTCTCTAGAAGAAGAAAGGAAACAATAACTGGAGGCTTCTGCCGACCTCCACAGTGTGAACAGTCCCACCATGGCCCATTTCAGGCTGTCCGTGTGTCATTACCACACGTGGAACTGGGGAGACGCCCACCATGGGTTGGTTCTCTAGCCCAGTGAGAGTCAGCTTTAGCGCATGACTGCGATAATATCAAATCCAACTTTACTTTCCAGGCCTCCAGTTCCCCTCTCGGAAGGACCCAGCACGGTTGCCGGAGCCATCTTGAAGCACTCTCCCCTGGGTCTAGTCTTGACCTTGCTGTCTCTCCTCCCTCCCAGCCCAGGGGCATGTAAGTCACACGGCCAAGGGCCTTCTCCTCTCTTCTGCTTCTGTCTTAAAGACACTCCGCACTCCCTCTATTTCTCTTTTCTCTCTACACTGTCCCCCAGTGATCTCATCCAGTCCTGAATCTTTAAATATCATCAAAGTGCTGTTAACACCTATATATTTATCTCCACTCTGGGTCCATTTTCTGAGCTCCAGGCTTATGTAGCCAATGACCTCCTCAGATTGCTTGGCAACAACTCAAATTTAACTTGTCCAAAACAGAAGTCTTAATCCTCCTCCTTTCCTCTTATCTAACTACATAAATGGACCTACCGCCTGTTCCCCCACGTGTCTGTCAGTTTGTCATGCTGTGGGGGATTGTGTGTTTCTGTGAGGCTGAAAGTTATGCCACTGATATTTCAGATATCAGCAGGGCCACCCATGCAAGACACGTTTCAGCTGAGCTTCCAAACTAAAACAGACAGAAACAATTGTTGTTGCACTGTTAGGTGCTGTCAAGGCGTGACTCATAGGGACCCTCATAGGGTTTTCAATGGCTGATTGTTTTGGGATTACCTCGGGAGTAGACTGCCATGTCCTTCTCCCAAACAGGAATGCTTAGCCATTGAAAACCCTATGAATAGCAGAGAAGCACTGTCAGATATAGTGCCGGAAAATGAGCCTCCCAGGCTGGAAGCCATTCAAGAAATGACTGGGGAAGAGTTGTCTCCTCAAAGTAGAGTGGGTCTTAATGATGGGAATGGAGGAAAGCCCCTGAGATCTTCTTTTACTGATGTGGCACAACCCAAAATGAGAGAAAACACAGTGACTGCAACAATGAGCTCAACCATAAAAAGATCATGTGCATGGCACAGTGTCAAGTAGCGTTTCATTCTGCTGTACTGAGAGTCACTATGAGTCAAATCCAACTCAACGGCACCCAATGACAACAACTGCCTCTTCACTTCCTAAAGCCAGAAACCTACCAGTCATCTTTGCAAACTCTTTGTCTTGTAGGGGCCGATCATTACCAAATACTATGGATTCCACTTTTCAGTACTTCTCAAATCTCTCCTCCCTCTTCATCCCCCTCACCCCACCATCTCTCCCATGGACCACTGTAATTGAACTCCCAAGCCCATCCTAGCCTCTTCTCCTGACTCCCTCTTGCACTCCCTGCAGTGGCTAGGGAAGTCTTTGAAACATGCTTAAACCTCTGTTGGCTTGCCATCGCATTTATTTATTTATTTATTTATTTATTCATTCATTCATTCATTCATTCATGTGGCTGGGGCTGGAACCCAAGGCTTCACACATGCTAGGCAAGCCCTCTTCCACTGAGCCACACCCCAATGAATTTGATGGAAAATAAAAAATATCTTTCTCTACCACATTTCTCTACCACTGAGCTGCACCCCCAGCGCATCTTTAAAATTTTTATCTTGAGAGAGGTTCTTGCTAAGTCATACAGGCTGCCTCTGGCATCGAACTCATGATCCTCCTGCTTCAGCCTCCTGAGTTGCTGGCATTACAAGCCGGTGCCCCTGTGGCTGGCTAAAACTTTGCTTTTATGGACCAGGTGTAGAAACCTGGGGAGGACCTGGAAATTCCAAGTTTCTAATCAAGAATCTCCTTCTAGATTGCTGTGGTCATTTCCTGCTCATGCAGTTATTTCTTCATTTCAGCCTCAGGAGTGCCTATGAGCTTCTCAAGGGCATTGTGAGGAAGGGAAAGGCAGTGGACCAGAAAATGAACTGAAATTATGAAGATCTCCTCAATCGTTTTGATCTGGAGCAAGAAAGTAGTAGAGCCAAAGTAGTATCAAAAAACCTAGCAAAGCCAGGAGCAGTGGCCCACACCAGTCATCCCAGCAACTTGGGAGGCGGAGCCAGGAGGATCTGGGGCTTAAGGCCAGAGGCAGACTGTGTAATTTATCGAGACCCTGTCTCAAAATAAAAAGTGAAAAATGGGCTGGGAGTGCAGCCCAGTAGTAGAGCACTCGTGAAGTATGCGTGAGGCCTTGGGTTCAACTCACCAGTACTGGGGGAAAAAAAAAAAAGAAAGAAAGGAAGGAAGGAAGTAAGAGAAAAGAAAAGGAAGGAAGGAAAGAAAACCTAGCATGTATATAGCCCAAACCAAAACCTTGTTTTGTTATAAAGAAAAGGGAACGATGTTTGATTTTCACATTCACGCAATCCAAACCACAGTCTTCCAAGCCCTTCTCCTGTAGCCAGGCCTGAGGGCAGGGGCCGAGTCTAGAGGAAAGTTTCCAGAAAGTAGATTCTGGCAAAGATTACCCTTAAACCTATAGAGGATACAGTTCTGGGCTTTCTTTAACTTTTTTTTAATGTTAAAGAATATTTTCATTCCTTCTTACCATGGAATTTCATGGACTAGGTTTATTTTTCCTTCTCAGGTCAGAATATTTGGATATTCTGCAGCCAGATGTGAAGAGCAGCCCTATTTCTTGAGGTACTTTTCTTTCTTTCTTTCCTTACACAGTTCACCTTGAAGGTAGAGCCCGAGTCTAAGATGATGTGTTAAAAGAATCATTCTTCTGATGTGATCATTAAATTACTTCAGAGAAAGAGTGAGGGAGGAAAGACCACCTTCTGAATGGCTGCAGAAGAGGTGAACATGTACCAAGGGGAAGGAATGATTACTGATTTTAATTATAAGACCTGCACAGGTGGCCTATGTGACCCACAGTCCTGACCCAGTGACGATGGCAGGCCCAGAGTCTATTTGGGAGAGTTCTGTAAACAAAAAAATTAAATACATAAATAAATAAATAAATAAATCACGGCAAGTGCGTTGGTTTGAGAGGAAGGTGCAAGAAAATTGCTCTTCTCTCTGCAATGTGTCATTACAGAGAAACCGAAGCCCATACCTTGCGGTCTGGTTCCATGGGACTCTGGACCCTGTGGCTTTTGCCATGAGGTAAGGGCTGATGCAGAGCCCCACAACCCTTCTATGCCGCAGACCCTATCTTAAAACGGTTATTCCTTCAGCTTCCCAGTACTATTCTGTGAGGGTCATGGATAAACAAGGCCCTGTCGGACTGAGAGCGGGTCCTGGTAAACTGGAACCGAGATGAGTGGTGGTCAAAGGAGCTGCCTTACATCTTAAAGGTTAGGAGTCCAAATCCTATGGGTTTTCTCTTGGGTACAACTATGCATGTATCTTGGCTGAAGCAGCAATAATATCACACAGTGGAATCGGGCCTACCACAACTCAGCACTGTCTACAATTAATGGAAGAAATACTTCCTGTGGAATTCTTTACCTCCCAGATCCTCAACAAAGGGCCCCACATTCCAGAAGGCACAGGAAGCCTCTGTTTTCCACACTTCCTGCTCCCTACCTGGTATATAATGGTGACTTCCACCACCTAGACACAGAGTCTATCCTGGCCCCATTGTTTAAATTTTAATATACTTGTAGCCCTGGCCTCCCTTCCCTGCTTCAGTGTCTGTTCTGATTTCCCAAGGGAAATAATTTACAGAGTTAAAGATGTGCTCCTTGCACTACAGCTCATTGGAAACACACCCACGGAAAGAAACAATAGCCTGTATCAGGGCCTGTGATTTCAGTGGTCCAATACTCACAATACCTCGCTTTCCTGTACAGTTTACTGTTTATAGAGCGCTTTACTTGTACTAGGTGTGGTCAAAAGATAAGGTGAATGTGTACATAAAAAACTTGTCACAGTAAAAGACACATTACTATCAACCCACCTCAAATACTCTCCCTGGCTTCAGGCACACCTGTCCCATCGTTCTCGCCACTCTGAGGCTGGAAGTCCTCTCTCGTGTCTAGTCCTGCTGCTATGGCTGCCCCGACGTCCTGAGTTGGTTCAAAACGTTTACCTCTCACAGTTGTGTTGACTTTGGAGAAGAGCCGGAAGTCGTCGCATGGTGGCAGATCCTGTGAATAAGGACATGTTTTCATTTGACAGAAATTGCAATATGAGAAGTGATATGTGACATGGCCTGTTATCATGATGGGGGAAGAAACTGAAGACACTCAAGAGGACTTCCCGAATCGCCTCAGGGAGGAGGGAGAAGGGTGGGGTATGTGTGTTTGAAGCCAGGGGAGCATTTTGAGGGGTTTAATGGCAATGTGTCTTTTACTAAAATGACGTTTTAAATCTAAACAATCACATTTTTTGATCACACCTCATATGATCCCCCTTTATCACCATCGCCATTGGATGAGGTAACTATCGTGCATGTTTTGTAGACAAGAAAGATGAGATAGGGGATGGGGAAAGGCCAGTCAATGGGTATTGAGTTACACTTAGGAGAAACGATGATGATGTACTGTATATTTCAAAAGAGCTAGAAGAAAGGATGCTGAATGTTTTCATCACAAAGAAATGATATGCTGGGATATGCGGCTCAATAGTAGAGTGTTTGCCTAGTATGTACAAGTTCCTGGGTTCCATCCCATCAAAAGAAAGAAAGAAAGAGAGAGAGAGAGAGAGAGAGAGAGACAGACAGACAGAGAGAGAGAGAGAGAGAGAGGAGAGGAGAGGGAAAGGAAAGGAAAGGAAAGGAAGAGAAATAAATAAATAAATCCTTAAAGTCAGGCATAGTGGTGCATGCCTGTAATCCTCGGACTCAGGAGACTGAGGCATGAGGATTGAGAGTTTAAGGCCAGCCTGGGCTACCCAGTGAGTCCAGGCCAGCATGGACTACCTTGTAAGACTTTGTCTCAAAAAACAGAAACAAAAACAAAAGAAATGGTAAGTACCTGAAGAGGTAGATATGCTTACTGTAATTTGAATATAACACAAGGATACATGCATCAAAACATCAAAGGTACCCCATAAATATTACAGTTCCTATGTGTTGATTTGTAAAATGCTAAATAAATAAATATAACTTTAAAAATGAAAATAAAAATGAGACCCAGAGAGGTTAAGAAATTTTCTCAAACTGGCTGAGGGTATAACTCAGTGTAGAGCGTTTGCCTAGGACACACAATGTTATCTTCTGCATTGCTGTGGCGGAGGGAGGAACCCACAAACCTTTCTCAAAATCACACAGCTAGCTAACATCATAGCTCGTCCTCACAACTCTGTAGGTTTTCATCACTATAGCAGAATTCCTTTTACTGTAGTTCCAGGGGTGGAACCCAGGGGCTTGTGTGAGCTAGGCAAGTGTTCTGCCACTGAGTTACATGCTCAGGCCTAGAATTGTTTCTAATGGCAAAAAATTGACTGCTAGGGTTTAGCCTAGTTGGTAGAGCACTGCTGTGCAGTCTCTGAGGCCCTGGGTTCGAAATCTAGCACTGTAGAAACAGGAGAAGGACGTGGCAGTCCACTTCTAAAGCAATCCTGAAACAATCAGCCATTGAAAACCCTATGAAGGTAGCTATGAGTTGGACCCGACTCAATGGCACCTCACAATAACAGCAGCAAAAAATTGTTACAGAATCACCTTGAAGTTCTAGATTTGGTTGCCAGTCCTACTTTGTAGAGCTATACTTGGCAATGTCAAGGGCATCTTGGACAGAAAATGGACACTGACACCCCTCTGGATGTTGAAGCACCAGCCGTTGCAGTGAATTAAATTATGCTCCACTCCCTCCCTCTGTGCCCACAAATAAAGGAAAATCTCTAATCCTTTGTGCCCTCTTGCTCCAAGGAAGCCTGAAATTAGAAATATCCTGGTATTGGGCATGGTGGCACATGCTTGTAATCCCAGCGACTCGGGAGGTAGAGATAGGAGGATGGCAAGTTCGAGACCAGAGGTAGTCTTCGTAATTTAGGAGACCTTGTCTCAAAAAATAAACAAATAAATAAAAGTAAAAAAGATGGGTTGGAGGTGCAGCTCAGAGGTCTCGCACTTGCAAAGCATGCAAGCATGAGGTGCTGGGTTCAATCCCCAGTCTGCAAAAAAAAAAAAAAAAAAAAAAAGAGAAAAAAGAAAAAGAAATATTCTGGTATTGTGACCTGAGGTTGCATCCACAGGAGGTTCTGCTTTTTAAATTAAGACTCCAGCCATTTGCTTCCCAGTTGCTCTGACTGCCAATGAGGCTCTGGACAAATAATTCCCAGGAAGGCTGTCCCTATACATGTTAGATGAGGACAATCACAATGCCTGTGCCCTACCTACCTGACAAAAATATCAGGGAAAAGCAATAAAATAATGTCTGTCATGTGCTTTGAATTCATAGAAAGAAAGAGTTTATGAGCAAGGGTGTAATTACACTGAGTCACCAATGATATCATCGTCTATAGTTTACATATGTGATTATTGCCTAAGATACGGCTGAAGGTTATGTGGGTATCATGTTTGATGTTTTAAGAACATGATGATGTTATGAGAAATAGCAGAAGAGTCTAAGTTAGGAAAATAAGGTATTCTTTCCTTTTAAATTCCTCTATGACCAAAACTTATTTTAGCCTGTCTTCTCCAGCTGGTCTTGCAATTAGGACCCCCTCCAAGGTTTACAAAATGCTTCCTCCATTTCTCCAACAGTCAGGCGATCCCCCCTGTATCTGGGTCAGGGCACTATGGTTAGAGTGACCTGCAGAGGAGAAAAAAATGTGCCCAGCTCTGCTGAGGGACCACCAAAATTTGGAAACCCAAATGGAAGATTTCTACAGCCATACTTGTAGAAAACCTAAGCCTGCCCCACTACTAATAGGGCCAATGACCTTCCCCCAGCCAACATTTGAATTTGTTTAAAAGAATAATTCTCTAGCTGGGCGTGGTGGCGCACGTCAGTAATCCCAGCGCCTTGGGAGGCGGAGACAGGAGGATTGCAAGTTTGAGACTAGAGGAAGTCTATGTAACTTAGTGAGACCCTGTCTCAGGAAGTAAGCAAAAAAAATAAAAGGGCAGGGGGTGCAGCTCAGTGGTCCAGCACTTGTAAAGCATGCAGGCATGAGGCCCCGGGATCAACCCCCAGTACCACAAAAAAAAAAAAAAAGAAGAATTCTCGGCCGGGTGCAGTGGTGCAAGCCTGTAATCCCAGCAGCTTGGGAGGCGGAGACAGGAGGATCGCTAGTTCAAGACCAGAGGAAGTCTATGTAACTTAGCAAGACCCTGTCTCAAAAAGTAAAAAAAAAAAAAAAAAAAAAAGGTCTGCGGGGTGCAGCTCAGTGGTCCAGCACTTGCAAAGCATGCAAGCTCGAGGCCCTGGGTTCAACCCCTAGTACCAGGGAAAAAAAAAGAAAAAAAGAATAATTCTAAACCCTTGCGATGGTATGCACACCTTTACTCTCAGCAACTCAGGAGGAGGAAGCAGGAGGATGGCAAGTTTGAGGCCAGAGGTACCCTGTGTAACTTAGCGAGACCCTGTCTCAAAATAAAAAGTTAAAAAGGAGCGGGGGCTGGAGGTGCAGCTCAGTGCAACAGCACTTGCAAAGCATGCATGAGACCCTGGGTTCAACTGCCTAATACCGCAAAAGAAAAAAAGAAAGAATAATTCTAAAAGCTAAGAGCACATTTCCTGACCACATGAAGCACCTTTCAGGGTGCCAGGCACTGCATGAAGTAAGGCAGATGTGAAAGTTAAAGCGGTTTCCCAGGGCAGTGGCTGTCCAGGGAGAAGACAGATGAGCACTTGGATAGAACCAGCACCGGGCACAGTTCCAGGTGCCTGGCGCATAGTAGGACTCCAAGCCTACCTGAGATGGATGTGTGATCCTGTGGACCATGAGGATGAGAAGCCCACAGTGTCAGGGGCAGCGGTAAGAGGATTCCAACCAAGAAAGGCAGGAGAAGGCAGGGGACTGCAGAAAAAGACCCCAGGGACACGATCTTCTCGGCCATGTGTGTCAAATCTCCCTCTGCCTCCCTCATGCACAGAGCCAGGTGATTGCATTAAGGGCCCTCCTGGGTAAAAGCTGTAACTTAATCACATCTGCACAGTGCTTTCCCACCACGTATGTCAGCCTGTCATGCTGTGGGTGCATGCGTATTATTGTGAGGCTGAAAGCTATGCTACTGGTCTTTCAGATACCAGCAGGGCCACCCATGGTGGACAGGTTTCAGCTGAGCTTCCAGACTAAGACAGACTAGGGAGAAGGACTCAGCAGCCAACTCCCAAAACGGTTAGGCATTGGAAACCCTATGAAGGAATAGCAGAGAAGCACTGTCAAATACAGTGCCCGAAAGAGACCTCAGGATGGAAGGCATTCAAAAGACAACTGGGGAGGTGTTGCCTCCTCAAAGTAGAGTAAACCTTAATAATGGGGATGGAATAAAGCCCCTGGGACCTCCTTTTGCTGATGTGGCGTGACTCAAAATGAGAAGAAACATAGTGGCTGCCACAATGGGCTCAAACATAAAAGGATGGTGTGCACGGCACAGTGTTTGGTAGTATTTCATTCTGCTGTAGTTAGAATCACTATGAGTTGGATCTGACTCCACGGCACCCAACAACAAAAGCTCTTTTTGGCCATGTAACCTACATTAACAGGTTATAAGGACATTTTTGGGGGCAGAGGGAGGCATCATTCAGCCTGCCACACCATCTCTCTCTCAATCACTGAGCCTCTAGTACGTAACCTGTTGAATATTATCTTTGTTTTTTGGGTTGTATAACAGACTGCCACAGATTGGTTTATCTCAGTGGATTTCAGCTCTAGTGGTGACTCAGTTCCAGGTGACTGAGGACTGGCACAGTGCCACCTGGTCTAAGGCACAGCAGGCTCTCTTGTCCTTAGTTTTTTGGGGGGCATTTGTTGCCAGGGAGAACGAGATCAAAGGGGCAAATGTGCCAGAATGCATCCTACCCAAAGAACTGAACTCGGATCTCTTATTTGCATTTCTGGGAGCCCACAGTCCTGGTCCCTATCCGGCTGAAGAATCTAATTACTTGGATTTAGAAAATCCTCCCAGTTGAGCGCAGTGGCACACACCTGTCATCCCAGCAACTCAGGAGGCAGAGGCAGGAGGATCACCTGTTTGAGGCCAGAGGCAGCCTGTGTAACTTAGGGAGACCCTATCTCAAGATAAAAAAGTAAAAAATGGGGCTGAGGGTGCAGCCCAGTGGTAGAGCATTCGCAAAAGTATGTGCAAGACCCTGGGTTAAGGTTGCCAGAGAAAGAAGAAAAGAAAGAAAGGAAGAAAGGAAAAAAGAAAGGAAGAAAGGAAGGAAGGAAGTCTTCATATCATACTGAGCACCCATAACCTCAGCTCTCAGGAGGTGGAGGCAGGAGGATTTTGAGTTCAAGTTTCATCTGGGCTAGAAAGCAAGATTCTGTCTCAAAAAAAACCAAACCCAAACAAATAAATATACACACCCACACAAAAGAAACCCCTTCCCTATGAATATATTAACGATTCTCAAAAGCTGTGGGCAACCATGAAAGCTGCGCAAATATACTTAGAATCAGGACGCAACTCATTGTAAAACAAATTATAGAGATCACCTCAAGGCAAGGTCCTGAAGTGAGCATATCCCTGTCGGTCCCAGAATGAAGGGATTTTTCTCATCTCTTAATCATGGGTTTCCAGCTCCCCACCTAAGATTCCAGACTCTGAAGTGGTCACCCAGCAGTTTTCTCCGACACAGTCCAGTTTTGGGTCTGAGCCTGGCACCTAACAATCCAAAACAGCCACAGTAACACCAGCTCTGTCCTTGAACTTCATCTTTAATGTTCGGGCATTTACAAGCAGAAAACCATGTTCCCAAATAAGGAAGTCAATAAAAGATCCATGTTTACATTTTCCACGCCTTTCCCCTTCCCTGCACTTCAGGGCCCTTCTCTGAAGTGGTATTGATGTATTTCATCAGCTTCCCGATTGTATGTCCTCTGGAGAGGAAAACAACCCTTGCAGTGCCTGTCCCTCCATGTCCCTGGGTCGGCCTCCTTCAGAAGACCGTGGGGCTGACTGAGACCCTCCTGGCCACTTACTGTATTATTTAGTGCGATTTGTGTTGAGAGACATCAGTTCTTCTGAGGGGCAGATTCTGAACCTGATGAAAACGCGACCTTTTCCACTCAGGAATCCAGGTTGAAAGGAAACCACGCCATTGGTCACTCCAGGGTGGGGCTCACGGCTGACTGAGCTTCGCCTCCTTTGGCCCAAGTCCTAGCAACCCCTGTACAGAACACAGTTGTCCTCTGCTACCCACGGGGACAGGCTCCAAGACGCTCAGCGGATGCCTGAGACCCCAGATCTCCCGAATCCTGTCTATATTGCTTTGTCCTAAACATACATGCCCGAGATAAAGTTTAATTTATAAATCAGTCACAAAGACGAACAACAATCACTTAATAATAAGACAGAATAACTATGACAACATACCATAATTAAAGTTACTTAGAATGTATGAACTGCTTATTTCTGGAATTTTCCACTTAATATTTGTGGACTGCAGTTGACCCCAAGTATCTGAAGCTGCGGGAAGCAGGGACTGCAGCACATAAATATCATGCAGACTGGTCATTCTGGCCACCCAGCCTTTAAGTGTCCTTTCCTTTTGGGAGGATCCCCGAGAAGAGGGAGGGTGGTAGGACTCCCTTTCCTGCTCTGGGAGCCAGAAGGGCAGAGTGGTTTCTTCTCTGCCCAGCAGCTAGCAGAACAGCAGGGCACAGGGCCCCACCAGTCAGAGGACAGGGGGACATGGTGCCCGCCTGCAGTGGTTGTGCTGGGGAACTTGTGTCCAACAGGACAGCAGTGAGTGGTCGGGGGGTCCCAGGGCCAGCTGCATTGTGACTACTGTCCAGCACTCAGCCAGGTGGCAGCATCCCATGCCCACCTCCTGTGGCTAATCTTAGCTATGTTGCATCCCTTGCTGCTTCTTCATTTTCATTGCCCCACTGATTCTGCAAGTCACCCAACCCCCTCCAATACACCTCCAGCAGAGAATGTCATGGGTTGTCACCAAGAATCCCAACGGCATGCCAACCTTTCCTTCACAAACACAGGACCCCACCTGATCAGACCATGGCCACCCCTCAACCTGACCCTCTCGCCCCATGGTAATGGCTGTACTCTCTTAAATCTGCAGAGGCTGTGAGTACTCTGGGAATAGCCACAGAGGATATAAGAAGATAAGCCTCACAGAAGCCCCAGCCCACCTAACACCTGGTCAGGCTCCAAGCCTACACTCCCCCTGAACCTGTAAACTCAGCCATGTGGGTATGAAAGCCCCCATGTGTCTATCAGTTTGTCATGCTGTGGGGGCTTGCGTGTTGCTGTGATGCTGAAAGCTATGCCACCAGTATTTCAGATACTAGCAGAGCCACCCACGGTGACAAGTCTCAGCTGAGCTTCCAGACTAAGACAGACTAGGGAGAAGGACCCAGTAGCCCACTTCCAAAACAATCAGCCATTGAAAACCCTATGAATAACAGACAAGCACTGTCAAATAGAATACTGGAAAATGAGCCCCCCAGACTGGAAGGCATTCAACAAATGACTGGGGAAGAGCTGCCTCTTCAAAGTAGAGTCAACCTTAATGATGGGAATGGAGTAAAGTTCCTGAGACCCCCTTCTGCTGATGTGGCATAACTCAAAATGAGAAATATAGTGGCTGCAACCATGGACTCAAACAAAAAGATCACGTGCATGGCATGGTGTCAAGTAGTGTTTCATTCTATTGTACAAGAGGTTGCTATGAGTTGGCCCTGACTCGATGGCACCTAGCCACAACAACAAGGTATGGAAACATGGCTTCTTCCATTAACCCACAGGTCTGAATGCCAAACATATGCAGAAATTGAGGGAGATGGGAAGTAAAAAGAGAAACCTGAAATGGTATGGTGTCTTCTCAACAAACATCGTGTTCACCACCTGGGAGCTGGCTCTGCAAACTTACTTTGGGTCAACACTCCTGAGCCTGGTGGCAGCCATTTGGGGAGCATGCCAAATGAAAGTCGGGGAAACACCAGCATTCAAAGGTACCTTCTTTCTGTGAAGGAGCGCAAAAGATATGGTAGGGCAGCTTCCCAGTGTTGCAGTTGAAACTTTCTCCAAGCTTCTGTCTGGTGAACCGCCTCTCTGGGAGGTGTCAGTGTTCCTGAGCCGCACAGCAACCCTTGGGAGGAAAGTGGAACCTGTGCATGTCGAAGCTGAAGGGGACCTGAACGGTCATCTCCTCCAGCCGGGCCCCCTCTGTTGACTGATCTGACAGCAGCAGCCTGAACCCCCCCGGGACGCAGAGAGCAAATGCGCTTCCCTCCCTTCTATTCCCCTGCAGTTTTCCCACGGCGTCCAGCCAGAGCATCACTACTAGCAACGGAGGATTTAGGATTTACGAGGCCAAGCCATCCTTTGGGTCTCCACACAGACCTAAACAGGAAACTCACTCAAGGAGACGCCCTTTCTGTCTGCAAGCCAAATTCCCAGGATGCTTTCGCTGAGCACCCTGGCTGGAACAAAATGAAGGCTTGGCACCACCAACACCCTCAGATCCTGAGGTACCGAAGGAGGGGAGGCCCTCAGCTCACTTAATGAGAACATGGCCTTCTTTTCTCAGACCTCATTGCTCTAGATGCTGGGCTGGGCTCACTCAAGAGGTCCCACCCTTAGACCGCCAGGGAGGGTTCAGGGTGTTGCTTCTCACCTGGCAAAGTCCACTGACCTGAGAAAGCCCCCTCGTTTCATTAGCCAAGCCTCTCTCCCACTCATTCTCCCCCACTAAGGATGCCTTACGGGTAAAAGGAGAGGTGCATTTGGAATGGGGCTGGGGCTCATCCACAGTGCACTTACCTAGCTTGTACGGGCCCCACCCCAGTGCTGGAAAAAACAAAAAAAAAGTTCCTTTCCCAGGCAAGGGACAGTCAGATGCCACTGAATCCCTCTGTGCTACCATTGCACATCATGACAACCACTCAACATGACCTTTGCTGCAAATTCAATACCCAGTGTCCTGCCAAATGTCCTCTCCCCATTGAGTCAGTCCATCTCCCCTGGCTCCAGCCATTCCAGCTCGCAAGGGCACTTGTAGATCTTTTCTTCGGCTCTCCACGGTAGATTTCAGCTTAAGAAAGGGACTATAACTCAGGGCTGGACGGAAGGAAGCTTGCGTCCCTGGCTTCTGGAACAGGATAGCATTCTGGGTGACCCTTGCCCTTTCCTCAAGGAGCCCCCTCTTCCCCCTCTGGGGCTGACACCAAAAATAGACCCTGTCCTCCTCGGTCCAGCCTCTTCTCCCTGGGGAAACCAGACACAGGCTTCCAGTGAGCCAGCAGTACCATCAGGCTTGACTGTCTTTCAGGAATTACCAGATGTTGGGAAGAGGATAATGTGTCATTTCCTTTAACAAACAGTCTGGGCATCTGTGCATTTCCTTTTGAGTCAGTTCTTTAGGAGAACATGGTGTAGTGATAGTGGCGGACAACGTACCCTGGCTTCTGCTCTCATGGGTACAGGGACCTCCTTTGGATTTCAACTCCTTGTTAAGAATTATTTTTTAATTTTTATTTTACTTTATTTTATTTTGTGCTTGGGATGAAGTGTGTTAGCATGTGCTCTACCGCAGAGCTGCACCTCCAACCCCCAAAATTTCTGTCCTCTAAGTATGTGGGTGGGCTGGGGTTTAGCTCAGTTGGTAGAGTGCTGCTGTGCACCTCTGAGGCCCTGGGTTCAACCCCCGGCACCACAAAAATGGATGAAGGACCTGGCAGCCCACTCCTGAAATAATCCCGAAACTATCAGCAATTGAAAACCCGACAAATAGCAGAGAAGCGCTGATATAGTGCTGGACAAGGCACTATTGGGAGTATTTTGTTCTGTTATACATAGGGTAACTGAGTCGGACCCGACTCAATGGCACCTAACAACAACTACTTGTCTTGCATTGACTGGTAGCCCTTTTAAAACATGCCTTAATGATATGAGTATGTTGTTAGGTGCCGTCGAGTCAGGTCTGACTCATGGTGACCCTATATACAACAGAACGAAACACTCCCAATACTGTGCCATGCCCTGCTCTATGTCAGTGCTTCTATGTTATTCATAGAGTTTTTGATGGCTGACTGTTTGGAGAGGGGGCCGTCAGGTCCGTCTCCCTAGCCTACAGCACCCAGTATTCCCAGGCGGTCTCCCATCCAAGGACTAACTAGGCTGAACCTGCTTCGATTCCGAGATCAGACAGGGTTGGATGTCACAGGATAATTTTCAGTTTAAATAAAAGGTACAATACGGGCCCAATGATGTAAAATATATGTGCATATCAATTGATACATAGAAAAATGTCGTAAGATCATACATCAAAAGGATAACAGTGACCCTTTCTGGGTGGTGGATTATAGGTGATTGGTGTGGGTGGGGCATTGCTGAGGGTGGAACCCAAGGCCTCTTGCATGCTGACCATACACCTACCACTGAGCTATACCTGCCCCTGGATTGTAATCTTTAACTATGAAAGTGATAATTGATTGATTGGCTTACGGATTTATTGTGCCCTGCAGGGTGGCCTGGAGCTACCAGGCTTGAGACACCCTTCTGCCTTAGTCTCTGGAGTAGCTAGATAACTTTTACCTCCTCTTTTATGCTTTTCTGCAACCCCACACCAATTTTGATATAATAGATAGGTATTCTTTTTTTTTTTTTTTTTTTTTTTTTGGTACTGGGGATTGAACCCAGGGCCTCACACTTGCATGCTCTACAAGTGCTGGACCACTGAGCTGCACCCTCAGCCCATTTTTTTACTTTTTGAGACAGGGTCTCAATAAATTATGCGGACTGCCTCTGGTCTTGAACTTTCCATCCTCCCGCCTCAGCCTCCCAAACTGCTGGGATTACAGGTGTGTGCCACCTCGCCCGGCGCAATAGGTATTCTTTGTAACCAAAAAAAAAAAAAAATTTTTTTTAAATAAAGTGACAAGCCTGCTGGATCATAACAGTCATTTACACAAATCTATATGGACCTCCCCATAGGCTGTCTCACCCAGAACTCATGTTGCCCAGACAGCACCATCAGTTACACTTATGCTAAAAGGGCCAGGAGGAAGGTTGGATTCAGCCTGTGCAGAGGTTGTTAAACTCATCAGCCCCGGCGGAAACCCGCACAGCAGGGAGGTGCAGGGAAAAAAAAAAAAAAAAAAAAAAAAAACCCCCAGAGGGCGGTGGGGCCCCGAGGGAAGCTGGGCTGAGCCCTGTTCTCGGCAGCCAGCGGGGACTCGCTGTCCCTCTGCACAGCTTTGTTGGGAGCCCCAGCAGCCTCCGGGTTTTTACATCCTGATTTCCTAACAGGGACTGGACCACAGGAGAAAACAACAAAACAAAACAAAGCCAAGCACTGAAAGGGCCCTGATATGCCAAGAAAAGAAAGGACAATGGAACGTGATGGAAGGGTCGCTGAGCCGCCAGTGACTCAGCGCTTCTGCGCAGTCAACACCAGCTGCAGGGAGGGAGGCCAGTGCTCAGGCAGCTCACAAAAGAGCAGAAAGGACACACACACACACACACACACACCCACACACACCCATACCACTCTCTGTGGAGAAGCAAATATTGTGACCCTTGGACTCTGCTCCAACCAAGACACAGAATCAAAGGTTTCTAGAGCTGCTGAGAACCTTGTAGAATGTATAAGGGTGTTAGTTAGACCTTACCTCCGTTTTCCCTTTACATCTTTTATCAAGATCCCTCCCCAGCGTGTCTGTCAGCTTGTCATGCTGTGGGGTCTTGCATGTTGCTATGATGCTGAAAGCTGTGCTACGGGGGTATCTCAGATACCAGCAGGGCCACCCATGGTGGACAGGATTCAGCTGAGCTTCCTGACTAAGGAAGGCTAGGGAGAAGGACCTGACAGCCCACTCCCAAAACAATTAACTATTGAAAGCCCTAAGTGTAGCAAAGAAGCCCTGTCCAATAGAGTGCTGGAAAAATGAGCCCCCCAGGCTGGAGGGCATTCAAGAAATGACTGGGGAAGAGTTGTCTCCTCAAAGTAAAGTTGACATTAATGACAAGAATGAAGTCCCTGGGACGTCCTTTTGCTGACGTGGCATGACTCAAAATGAGAAGAAATATAGTGGATGCAACAATGGCTCAGGCATTAAAAAAAAAAAAAGATCATGTGCATGGCACAGTGTTGGATATTGTTTCATTCTCTTGTACACAGAGTTGCTATGAGTTGGACCAAACTCAGTGGCACTTAACAACAGCAACAACATAAACATCCCTAAGAAGCAGGACACTTGTGACTGGGGTCCTGTTCTCTGAGCTGGAATCAGTATCTGCTGGTAAGCACAGCTCTGTCTCAAGCAGGGTGAAATGTGGCTGGTGTGGTAGATCTCCGTGTGGGTCTCAAAAGGCTCTGGGAAGAATTCCCAGCCTTTGCAAGCTGTGTGAGCAGCTGAGAGAAGATTTTGCACAGCCTACAAACAGAAGCACGAATCTGTCCCGCAGGCAATAATAACGTCGTCTGCCAATGTATCGTCTTATTAAAAGATGCATTTGTAAAGTCAGTCTTGACCTCAGTCCAGGAGCCTGTAGGGCCCTACAGGCAGGGATGCCTCTGCTCCTCCTGGGCCCAGGGCAAAGAATCCCACAGAGGTGGCTCCTGAAAGCCAGCTGCTCACCATCAACCACCACCTCTTCTCACTGGACCAGCACGGCTCATGGGATGGGATGGAAATGCACTGCATTTTTCTCACCCACTGCTTCTTTGAAATTTATTCCACCAGGAAAACGCATTCCTGCCATTAGATTCAAAATTCCAAGGACATCAGAATTTTTCTGCTAGCTCTAAGGTATTAGATCATTGTTCAGATACTTTATTTTACATTTCACACTTTTTGTGGTGCCGTGGATTGAACCCAAGGCCTTTCATAGGCTAGGTAAGTGCTCTGCCACTGAGCTATGTCTTCAACCCTGTATGGACATTTAAGAACACTGGGCTTTTTTTTTTTTTAGAAATTAGGTGACTCAGTGAAATATCTAGAATGCTGACAATGTGATACTCCTTCTGAGGTGAGGTTTCCCAACACTTCCCACACCCATCCATAGGAAGGGACAGAGCTGGGCACCAGCACAGTCTAACCTGGCCTCTCCCTGTTAGAATCCTCTCAGCCACCTCCATTCCCAGCTGCAGAAAACTGGGATGGAACAGAGTATCTCCCACCTGCTCTCGGAGCCATGGAGCCTACTCTGGTTGATTTCTGCTCTTCTAGGAAGCTCAGACCTTTCCCAAATGTGTCCTTGTTTTCTTTTCCTGCACCTCTTCCCTCTGCTAGAGCTGTGCAGCTTTCTCAGAAATTCCCCAAATCAGGTCCCAGGGTTTCCACACCATGGAAATAAGCAAATGCTACAAGTGAGAGATTTCTTAGCAGCACACCACAGCATATGATTAGGCATATAATAGATCTTGTTAGATGCCAGTGAGTCGAGTCTCATAGTGACCCGATGTACAAGAACGAAGCCCTCCCTGACACTGTGTCATGCCCAGCACTATTGTCAGTGCTCCTCTGCTCTTCATAGGGTTTTCGATGGCTGATTGTTTCGGGAGTGGGCTGCTGAGTCCTCTCGTTTTTGTGGTACTGGGGATCGAACCCAGGGCCTCAGAGAGCGCAGAGCAGCACTCTACCAACTGAGCTAAACCCCAGCCCACAACAGACCATACTTTCCTCTTTCCATATCAGGAGTCTTCGTGGGACCCGGCTGGAAGATAAGGCTCCCAGTTAGAGCCACGGGGAAGAAGGCGGAAGAGTGAAACCTTCACTTCACCTAGGACATCCTGGAGTGACCAGCATGTGCTGAAGGGAAGCAAAGGGATTTCTCAGGGCCCGAGGAAGCACCTGTTTCTAGGAAAAGTCATTTCCTAGCAGATGTGCAAAAGAAGTGGGTCTGTGTTCCTTGGAGTGGGTACACAGTCCAGGCAGCGGGGGAGCGGTCCAGCAAGCCAGGGCTGCCCCATGGTCAGCTCCCAGCACCCAGAGGCAGGGAAGTCACCCTTCAGCAGAGCAACGTGGCGCTCCTGCCCCACGCGCTGTGTGATGGTGGTGGTCCTGTGGCTGTCCTCAACCCTCTGGTCACCAAAAGCAGGCGAAGACCACTCCATGAGGAAGGAACAGAAGGAGCTTCAGTAGCCACCTGGGGTGGTGGATGTTTTCCTGGGAGCTGCCAAGGCCAGGGAGGCCTTTGTTGCCAGTCCCCAGGAGGCATGCTGTCTAGGTTGTCCCTCATCTGCTATATTAGTTAGGCCTTTTGTCCCTGTGACCAGAGCACCTGACAGAAATCTCAAGGGAGCAACAAATCTATTTGGGGTCACCCTTCAGAGGGCTTAGTCCATGGTTGGTTGGCCCTGGCACTTGGTGGTGGGAACGTGTGGCAGAGGAGCTTCTTCACCTCATACCAGGCAGGAAGCAGAGGGAAAGGATAACAAGAAGGGCACAGGGGAGACCCAGCCCCGAGGACATGCAGCCAGGGACCCCAGCTCCTGCCTTTTGCCACCTCCCAATAGTGGCATCACATTATGAGTCCATCAGGGGATTAATCCAGTGAGGAGGTCACAGCCCTTAAGATCTAACGTCTCCAGAAACACCCTCAAGGCCATACCCCGTGGTGGGCTTCCCTCATCGCCTAGGCGTTTCTCAACCCAACTCATTGGCAGTCGTGATGAACCATCACATCTGCCTTGGCCACTCTCCCATTACCATGGCATGTGCCAGACCAGGAAGAGACCAGGCTTGGCGAGAGCCCCGGGCTCAGAGTGTGGAGGGCCAGTTCCTGACTCTGACAATTACGGAGATTCTTGAAGAGGGTCGGGTAATAGGATGCAGCCTGTGATTAAACAGTGAAACCGCTGGGTGCGGTGGCACACACCTGTTACCCCAGCGACTCTGGAGGCTCAGGCAGGAGGATTTCGAGTTTGAGGCCAGAGGCAGCTTGTGTTAACTTAGGGAGACTTGTCTCAGAAAAACAGCAATAACAACAACAACAACCACAACCAAAACTAATGAGCTAGGCTGGGGCAGGGGAAGGCCAAGTGCAAGGCACTGGGTCCAAAGCCCAAGTACTACATAAATAAGTAAATTGAAACACCTTGTGATAATGGCCCACTGGATGAGCAGTTGGTCGTGCCAAGCCCCTAAGGGACCAATAACTGAGCTGGAGTGAGGACGGAGCCCTATGTGGAGCAGTGATTTCCCCAGCAGGTCCATAGCCCCGGAGGCCCAGGGAGAATCTACTACCCTGATTGCTAAGGCAGGGAAACCTTCATTAATCAAATCCACTCTTTTCTCTATTTCTCCAGATTTCTTTTCTTCTTGGACTCATTTTCTTTACTGAAACTAGGTCTAATTGGATTTGTTTCTATTTCTGCCAGCCATATGTAGCCCCATTAGCTTTCTAATATTGTGAGAGTCTTTCAATTATGTTGGAAATTAAGCCAAACGTGCCATTCTTAAAACCATTTTTCAATGCCCAGGAAAGTTCCCTTGACCTGGTTTTCTTTTGTCCTCTTGGGCACAGAATCCCAGATGATGCCACCTTAGGATTCACAGCAGCGGACAAAAAGGCATGAAAGCCAACGGGCAGCTGACCCCCAAAACCCAGGAGGGACAGGACCTGAGAAAAGCCATTTCTTTCCACAGTGCCAAACACTAGCCCTACTTTTTTCTGTTTTCCTTTTTTTTAAGCAGTCCAGCAAGAAAGATTTGGGCTTGGGGCTTCTGTCCTAAGTATCTGTGGCAGATCTGACGGGGTGAAAGCTGTCAACAAGACTTTTCTTTGTCCACCCTACATACAACATGCGAAACAGTATTGTCAGTGCTTCTCTGATATTCTTAGGGTTTTCAATGGCTGTTTTTTGGGAGTGGGTTGCCAGGTCTTTCTCCTAAGCCTACAGCACCTGATGTTCCCAAGCAATTTCCCATCCAAGGACTAACCAGGCCTACCCTGCTTAGCTTCCGAGACCTGACAGGATTGGACGCCACAGGGCTACAGCTGCAGACTAAGTATAGACACGAGGAAGAAAAAATTAAATACTAATTGAAAGAAATATATTTGATTTGCATGTTGGATAAACAGAAGCTGTATTAGGGAGTGGCAAAAAGTTATATATTTTAGCATTCACGAAGCCAAAAGCTATAGTAAGGAGTCTCAGGATGCTGGATGCAGTGGTGCATGCCTTTAATCCCAGCAAGCGGAGGCAGCCTGCTTAACCAACAAGACCCTGTCGCAAGATAAAAAATTAAAAAGGGACTTGAGCATGCAACTCAGTGGCAGAGCACTTGCAAAGTATGTGGAAGGTCCTGGGTTCAGTCTCTAAGTACCGCAAAAAGTAATAAATAAATAAATAAATAAGGAGAAGTCGTCGTCTCGGGATAATCTTTCCCAGCCCCATACAAGCATTTCTAGGCATAAATGATGATCACCTCAGATCTGGAGGTGACTGGGCACCCTGACAGCAAAAGTGGGTTATGGGGCTGGGGTGCAGCTCAGTGGTTTAGCACTTGATCAGCACTTGTGCAAGGCCCTGGGGCCTGAACCCAGCATGAAGAAGAAGAAAAGTCTTGCTGATAGTTTTCACCTTGTCGGATCTGCCACAGATACTTAGGACAGAAGCCCCCAGCCCAAGTCTTCCTTGCTGGGGCTGACAAGGACCACATGGCTCTACTAGACTAGTGTAGACCTCTCTGAGCTGATTCATATGGGTGAAAAGACTGGCCCCGTCCCCAGGTTGTTATATGTCACTATACCACCATCTGATAGTGAAGTGCATTGAAACACCTGTGTAGCCCACCCCAGAGACCACTGAGTACCCTGCACGGTTTTTTTTCCCCATGGCAAATATTTATGCGGATGGTCCATTATGCCCAACTGTTTCATTTTATGATGACGCAAAAGCGATTTGTAATCAGACACTGTACTTCAAATCCTGAATTCCGTCTTTTCCTGGGCTGGCATATGAGGTACCAAGCTGTCTCGCCATGCTGGCTAGGAGCAGCGCATGGCAGCTGGCAGTTGGCCCTGGATCGTGAGAGTGAACGTCAGACCCTACAGTATGCTGGGCTGCTAAGTGAGGATGTTCTGTAGCATAGGTGTAGTGAATCACTTTCTTTTCTTTTTGGGGAGTGGGGGGCCTGGGTAGCTGAACCCAGGGCCTCATACATACTTTACAAATGCTCTACCACTGGGCTGCACTACCAGCACCCCCTTCTTTTTTTTTTAATCAAGGCAGGGTCTTGCTAAATTACACAGGCTGTGTCTGGTCTCAAACTCGCAATCCTCCTGCCTCCACCTCCCAAATCACTGGGATTAAAGGTGTGTGCACCACGCCCAGCACCAGTCAGTGGGTCTTAAGGTGTTGTTCACAAACAGCCACACTGGCATCATCTAGGGACTTGGTGGAAAGGCACAAGCTCAAGGCTCACCCCAGTCCTACTGAATGGGAAACTCAGGGGAGGAGGGCCCACGAATCTGTGTTTTAACAAGTCACCTGCTTGACTCAGATACGCACGTAACCTTGAGCACCACTGTTTTAGATGAAGACTCTGAAGGAGCTACAGGGATGTGGCATGTTGGTTACCACATGGCGAATGAGGTAGGACCAAGGCTAGTTAAACCTGAAGCTCTGGAAGCAACACCTTCATCACATGTCCTCAGCTCCAAAGCCCCCGCCGTCTTGCACCTCAGACACCTGGTTAGTCCCTCCAGGGACTGGAGCGTAGCCCATGGCACGGTTCCTTAGAGAGCGCTCCCAGGACCCAGCATCTCCTTATTTTATTTTCTTATTGTTAGGATCGGTGGTTCACTTCCTAGCCCGGCAAGAATGGTTGGCAGGCGCCCGTTGTTTGCCCTGGAACGCGGAGATCTGGTGGCGCACAAAGGAAACGGTGTGGCCCTGCTAACGGCTTGGGAACTGAGATAGCACAGAACCAGGGGGAAACCCCAGGCAAGAGGGCAAAAGCCATGCGTTTCGGGGTTGTTCTCTTTTGATAAACCTAAAACGTATCCCAAAGTGTAAATAATACTGCAACTAAAGCCCACACTCCTACCACCAAGAATTAATAAGCAGTTTTTCAAAGCTGTGAAAAGAAAGCATCTGGCAATGCTCTGCGGACAGGCGGGAGAACAAAAAGAGAACTTTTAGGAGAGGGAGAAACAAAGTGTTTCTGAAATATTTTCTAACAAAGAATGTCCTCCTTCTTTTATCAGGAAACATTTTGAATATGAGGCTTCCACACAGCTTCTAATAATAGCTTATAAATCTGCCTAGCTGGAGGCTGCAGAATTGGAATTTACAAATAATGAAGAGCAGAGGAATAGCTAGAAAGGAAGCCAGCTCTCTTTTCTTGGTTGGAAATAAACACGACATGCTTTTGGACACCCCCTCCCTCCCCGGAGAGAGCAGGAAGGGAATCAGGATGGTCCAAGAGAAATCAGGCTGGACGTCTTGAAAGTGTGAGTCTCTCTCACCAACACCGTTTATGGTGCTGGAGACAAAGGCTGGAAGACCACCACGGACGTTCCTGAACTGGCTGACCTTGGACTACTTCTCCGTGTTACCCACCAAAGTAGAGAGGAAGTAAGGCTATGTGCTGAAAGTAAAGTGCATGAGGCACTGTTGAGCCTCGAGGGCTGGACTCCAAATAGTACAAAAGCACAGGGCACTGGGCTGGCCAAGGAGATGGCTAGGGGGCATCATGTTTGCTCTGATCTAATCAGTTATTTTTCTTTTTTCTTTTTTTGGTAGTACTTGGAGGGTTGAACCCAGGGCCTTGCATATACTTTTCAAGTGAAGCCCTTTGCCGCTAAGTTGCATCTCCACCTTCTTGTTTATTTTTAAAAATTGAGACAGTGTGGCTGGGCACGGTGGCTCACACCTTTAATCTCAGCAAGTCAGGAGTTGGAGGCAGGAGGATTGCAAATTCAAGGCCAGAGGCAGCTTGCATAACTTATTTTGAGAAACTGTCTCAAAATACAAAGTAAGAAATGGGCTGCGGGTATGACTCCATGGTTGAGTGCTTGCAGTAATATGTGTGAGGCCCCAGTACCGCAAAAAATAAATAAATAGAGACAGGGTCTTGCTAAGCTATGCAGGCTGCCTCTGGCCTCAAAGCTGCAATCCTGCCTCTGCCTTCCGAGTCACTGGGATTACAGCGACATCTGGCTTAATCCACCAAGGCAGCCCCTACGGCAAGACGCAGAACCTCCAAAACGATTCCACTTGCAGCACAGAGGATGTGTCTTCTGTTCTTTGATAAGCTAAGTCCGTCATTACAGGAAAAATGTGTTAAAATGCTCATCCTTGCCTCTGAACCCTACCCGAGAACCTCATCATGCTTAGACAAACCCGGTTCCTCAGCAGGCAGCACAGCAATGGAAGGAAGAGTTCATCTTGCTGCCTGAGAGGACCAGACGAGGGACACTTGCCCTGGCCCTTCCTGGGGACTAACTGCCTCTTGGTGTATGCAGGGTAGGTCTAACTCTGTCACAGGAGAGTGTCAGGACGGCGCGCACACTCGGCTCAGCTGGGCAGCCTCAGCTCACCTTGCTCTCCCCACCTAGATGGCCCCGCCCAGGGACGGCCACCTTCCAAGTCCTTCACAGCCTCAGTGGGTGCTGTAGGAGCCTGTGTGCTGGAGCCAGCTGCCGAGGAGGCCTGCAGAAGCGTTCAGGCCATTGAAAAGCAATCACAAGAAATGGAGTTTTCACCTGGCTTCCCACAGGAAAAAATACTGGGGGGGGGCAGGAGAGTGTTGCACACGTGGGAGGAAGCTGTGTATGCACTGCTTTCACCTCAACTAGAAATTCAGCCTTTCAGCCATTTTTGGCACCTACTACGTGCCAAGCTCTGTGCCAGATCCTGTTCACAAACATGAGCATAGTCCCTGACTTCCAAGAACTCACAATCGGGAGGAGAAAAATCACACATCAAAACTCATATTATAAAGTCTGTAATAAAGGAGCATTCATCCATTCAACAAAGATTGATTGTGTACAACGTACCAGCCTCAAGTATGAACAAATAATTTTGAGAGCACAGAGGCCAAATACAATGACTGTTCCTCTTTCAAATGGGGTAAGTGCGCCTGGGGGTGTAGCTCAGTGGTAGAGCACATGCCGAGTGTAAGTGAAGCCCTGGGTTCAATCCCCAGAACCCAACAACCCTGGGAAAGATGTGATCAAAAGAGCTCCCATGTAAATGCTCTTCCCTTCCTCCACCCTCCTTTCTTTTACAGTACTGGGAGGTTGAACTCAGGGCCTCATACATGCTAGGCAAGTGCTCTACCACTGAGCTGCACTGCCAGCCCGTTTTTTAAATTTTTACTTTTAAGACAGGGTCTTGTTAAGTTATGCAGGCTGCCTCCTGCATCAACCTCACGATCCTCCAGCCTCTGCCTCCCTAATCGCTGGGTTTGCAGGTGGGTGCCATGGCACTAGCCTCACATATACGCCCTTTAAGGAGGGGCCCACACCTTTTATATTCTCATCATACCCGATGTGTGCCTGGAAAATATTCAGTAAACACTGCTTACTCACCCAGGCTTGGTGGTGCAGCCTAAGGTCCCAGATACTCAGGAAGCTGAGGCAGGAGGCTCACTTGAGTCCAGGAGTTTGAGAGCATCCTAGGCAACATAGTGAGTCCCATCTTCAGGATAAAGCCCAACATCCTTAGAATGAAAGATTGCTTGGTGCGGCCCTGAGTGCCTGGTCCCTGCTCTTGGTTCACGTGGCAACTCTTACAGATTCTCGCTTTGTCCTTTGAGGTCACCCTGAATGGCTGTTTCTCACCAGGAGTGCTTGATCTGGAATGTCCTCTCCCTGTCTGCTCCAGCTGCTGCCTCATTCTGCTCGAGTGTTAACTCCTCTGGTTCTGTTCCCCTCCATGTGGACTGGGTCTCGCTCCTTGGCATTCCCATAGCACCCGGAGAGCCATTGTAGGCTCACCACCCTCCTCTCTTTCCCGGACTGGGAGCGCTGGTGAGCTCTGGACTATGACTTACTGATCTGTGCATCTCCAGTGTCTAGCACAGAGCATGGTGCATGCTAAGTGTTCACTGGGGTGTTCGGGAAAAGCTTCCTGGAGCGGAGGACAACTAACCTGAGTTCTGATCCATGGCTGGGAAATTGAAGTGATGGAAATAGCTCAGCTAGCCACCTCCCTGGCGGCAAGGTGAGGACAGTGGCCATTTCCTTCATAGAAGGGGCAGTGTTTTGTCCCTATTGGAATAGACATTTTCTCTGGGTATGGATGTGTTTGGCTGCACAAAGGATGCCTCGGCCGCCATCTTGTTCACATGGTGTTGCTCCTGCCCAGCAAAAGAAGTACACCAATGGGCTGCACCCACAGAATTCACTTATCTTATTATCTCCCCACCATTTTGAAGTGGAAAGCGTGCCTTTTGGAGACACAGGTATGGCACCAGCTCGGTGGCAATGCCTTGCAGAGCTGGGACAAAGTTCTCCAGAAGGCTGTGTATGCTCTGAATCTGCATGCAACTGATGGTGCTGTTTCTCCAACAGCCAGGATTCAGGAGCCCAGGAATCAGGGTTGGCAGGGGGAGTGACACCATTCACCATTTCCCCAAGTGACCCACTAGCAAAATTCCCACTACTTCTTCCTGCAACTCTATGCTCAGCTGACCTAGAGGTCTTAGTTCCAGAGGAAGGAATGTGTCCACAAGGCAACACAGTGATCCTGTTGAACTGGGAGCTAAGATTCCCAGACCTAGGTGATCAAGGGGAGACAGACCACTGAACAGTGGAGGGTAGGAAGAGTATGGCTGGAACACTGGAGATCCCTAAGCTATCTCTCAGTATTACCATATACTGTGATCAAGGTCGGTGGGAAGCTATAAACCACCCAATCCAAGCAGGCCAGCCAACGACCTGGAGCCTTCAGGAATGAACGTTTGTGTCACCCCACCAGGGAAGGAGCCAGAACAATCTAAAGGGTTCTGCTGACGGCAAAGGGGATACAGGATGGGTAGCAGAAGAACGTGGTTATAAACACCAGCTATGACCGTGTGACTCACAATAGAAATGGGAAACATAAGCCGAGGCACCATGGCGCACACCTGTAATCCCAGTGACTTGGGAGGCTGCAGGAGGATTGAGAGTTCAAGGCCAGAGGTTACCTACATAATTTAGAGAGACCCTGTCTCAAGATAAAAAATAAAAAGGGGTTTGGGGGCATGGCTCAGTGGTAGAGCACTTGCCCAGCATCTGGCAGGTCTTGGGTTCAACCTCCCACTACTGCAAAAAAGAAAAGAAAGGAAAAAAGAAATGGGAACCATAATGGTTATGTGTATTTCCTCATTTTGTTATGACTCTGAGTGTGTGTGTGTGTGTGTGTGTGTGTGTGTGTGTGTGTATGTAATCTTTGTTTACTCTCCTCTTTTATCCCCTTATATAATTTAAGATGAATTGACTTTATGTTAGTATTTAAGTATCGTTAATTTTCCATCATAGTATCTATCTGGAGAACAGTAAACATCAGTCAAGGACTCTACCTTCTGGGGAAGGGATTAGTACATCTGCAGTTGTGCACAACACATGTGTCATGTTGGGTGGATGCGACCTTTTTATGCCTTTGTTTGGAGATTAAGCATAGTTAAGGAGATGAAGTACATATGGGTGACAAATTAACAAGGGAGGGTAAAATTTCTGTCAATGTGACTGGGCTAAGTGATGTCCAGATAGCTGATAAAACATTATTTTGGGGTGTGTCTGTGAGAATGTTTCTGGAAGAGATTACTCACCACAGACTGAGTAAAGACGACCCACCCTTAGCAATGCAAGTCGACATCATCCCTGAGGTCCTGAATAGAACAAGAAGGTGGCAGAAGAGAAAACCTGTTCTAGGTTGGGATGTCGACGCGCTCTTGCCCTTAGACGTCAGCATTCTTGGTTCTTGGACTTTGGGACTTGGATTTGAACTGAGACCATGGCTCTCCTGCTTCTCAGACCTTCAGACTCAGATCGAATTATGCTACCAGTGTGCAGATGGGAAATACACACACACACACACACACACACACACACACACACACACACACATTTTAAACAGCGGAACCACCCTGGCATCAGATCCTGTCTGATCTCGCAAGCTAAGCAGGGTTGAACCCGTTAGTCCTTGGGTGGGAGATGACCTGGGAATACTGGGTGCTGTAGGCTTGGGAGAAGGACCAGGCAGCCCACCCCCAAAACAATCAGCCATCAAAAACCCTATGAATAGCAGAGAAGCACTGATATAGTGCTGGGCACAGCGCAGTGTCAGGGAGTATTTGGTTCTGTTGAACATTGAGTTGGACCCACTTGAGGGCACCTAACAACAACAACAAGGAGCAAGAAGCCAGGAAGCTGCAAGGGCAGAGGCAAGGGTGGGGGAAGGGAAGAGAAGAGGTCAAGGGTACACATTCAGCAGAGGAGAGTGCTAGCTGGACTGGACTCTTGTGTTTTACCCCATGGAGTAATACCTGCCATTCAGGGAGACTGTGGTCTGGAGCTGCTGCCTGCCACAGACCTGCAGATTTGGATGCTGGTTCCTCCTGGCAATGGGCCTCTAAGGTGGCCTTCAGGTTGCAGTGCCCCCACCAGCTCCTTGCTCATTATACGTGTTGTGGGCGTGTCCTGCACCGCTCACCTGCCAGCGGGCTCTTTCTCACCTTGATACGCTCTGCCACCACCTTTCCGAGGGCATCCCTGGTCTATGTCCTGGCCCTGTTTCTGACAGTGGACACAGCGTCCCCTGGCCTCCCTGTTCCCTGCTTCTTGATCCTTGGGTTAGAGCCAGTGCAGACAGGAGGTCTGCAGCCCCCATGGCCTCACCGTGGTGCTCTGTGAGAGGTCAGCACCAGACGACTGCAGCCGGGACTGTACCCCGCGGCCCGAAGTGGGAGGCCCGGCCACCAAGTGACCAGTCCCCTCGGCGCAGTTCCCGGGCTCAGTCTGTCCCTCCACCAAGGCCGCCCAGGAAGGCCGAGACTGGGCTCTTTTCCGGGAACTCGGAATGTGGGAAAAACTGCCAAGGGGACTCAAAGTCGCCAGCGACAGGAAGCCAAGTCCGGACCAACAGTGCCCGCTGCTTTGCGCGTGCTGCCACCTCCCGGGCGAGCCGGGAACTGCAGGCCCGCGGGGAGCCAGAGGCGCAGGGGGACCGCTGGCTGCACTGCGCGGAAGACCAGGCTCTGCCTGCCCTGCGGTTCAAATCTGAGTGCAGGTGAGTCACGGGTCATCCGATGCAAACGCGGAAGAGAGAAGCATGCGTCCCAGAAAGCAGGGAGTCCGCCACCTCCACTGTCAAGGCCTCTCAACTCCAAATCCAGAACACCTCTCGGGGTTCATCCATGCCCCTCTCTCGCGATCCAAACCGCCCTCCCTCCTTTGCAAACATCTCCTTTCTCTCCCTCCCTCCATCCTCCACGCAGCAGCCTCTTTAAAGCCATTTCACACTTTATGGCCGCTCTTGGGGTGATATCAAGCTCCCTCAGAGTCCAGGGCCCCGCCAGGTGCACCGGACCCGCATCTCTCTCACACCCCAGCACGCAGAGCTCTCCAGGACGTTGCTTCTTTCCAGCTCCTCTGCCAACCCCGTTCATTCCTCTCCCCCAAAATCCATTTCATTCCATTTGCCCTTTGGATAGCAGCTCGACCATCACCCTGTCCCAGAAACCACCTCTGTCCTGCAGAAAACGGGTTCTTTTGCGCCTGCTCTAACACCTCTGGGGCTCTTTCCTGACTGCAGAGATGGCAGGTTTTTTAATGACATGTGTGCATTCATTCTGCTGTAAATCTAGCATGGAATGTGGCATACAACTAGTAAATGCTGACTATTTGGGGAATGAATTTGAGCGGATGTGGACTTTTTATTTTGCAGGCAAGGGAACCACCTGGTTTGCTCCACCAGCACAGAACTGCACTCCACTGCAACGGCAGGTCGCAAGCATGGCTTCTGGGCCTCTTCTAGGATCCTTCAACCACAGTGACTTCCCGTGAGCCTCCCTGGACTGTGTCCTTGGAAGTTCAACATCTACTGCCCCATTCTGGGTCCCCAGGGAAGGTCAGTGGTAAGGAAAGGGGAAACTAGAGGCCCTACAGGATGAAGGGTGCAGAGGTGGGGAAGGCAGTGGACAGAGATCAAAAAGTCAGGCCACCACTGGATTGATGACTTCTAAAGTTTTGATGAGACTGGTGTGCAGTTCAGTGGCGGAACCCTTGCCTAGCATGGGTGAGGCCCTGGTGGCCTGACCCAGTGACTCGAGAGGCAGAGGCAGGAGGACTACAAGTTCAAGACCAGAAGCAGTCTGTGTAACTTAGCGAGACCCTGTTTCAAAAAAGTAAAAAACAATGGGCTGAGGGTGCAGCTCAGTGGTCCAGCACTTGCAGAGCATGCAAGCGCAAGGCCCTGGGTTCAGTCCTCAGTACCGCAAAAAAAATAAAATAAATAAATAAAAGGTGGGGTGCAGCTCAGTGGTAGAATGCTTGCACACTGCACTAAGCCCTAGGTTCAGCTCCCTAGTACTGGAAACAAATGAATAAAATAAAATAAGGAAGCCCCTAGGTACTTTCCTGAGGTTTCACAAGGAACAATGCTGTTTATACACCTGGGAGAGAGCCAGAAATCCACCTGAATGTCATACTGGGGGCTCTGGCTGGTGGGATTCATTCATCTACCAGCTTTCATTGAGCTCTTAACCTCCAAGGGGACCCCAGAAGCTCTTCTGGTAGCTTGTCTTGGACTTGGCCACAGATCGGCTTCCAGGGTCAGTGGAACTGGACGTGACAGTAGGTGAGGTCAAAGCCCTATGATTATGGAGTAGGCTGGGCAGGCGAGTGCGGAGAGGTGCTGGTGCGGTGTCTGCAGTGGCCGCATGGGTTGATGGAACACAAAGCCACACAGACACTGGCAGTGCTATTTGCATTTTTAAATGCCCAGCATCCGTTTCCCCTTTATTGGAAATAGCACCCCAACTTTTGCTTTTGGAGTGAATTCTCTCTCCCTGTGTACCTCAGTGGGAAAGTAAATCAAAGGACTTTTCTCCGTAGCGCAAAGGTGGGTGCATGATCTAGGCTGGGGCACTCAAACTACTTCTTGAGACTGAATTTTTTCCCCTCCTTTTGCAGAGCTAGGGATGGAACTCAAGACCCCACACATCCTATGCAAGCACTGTGCCACTGAGCTGCACCCCTAGACCACTGAGACTGAATCTTGGACAGAGTGACATATCATCAGAAATGAATGCTTGGAGTACACCTATTTCCTCAGTAATTCTCAGATAAAATGGTTCACCAATTTCGGTTGGTCCCTCTCCCATTTCAAGACTGGATCTCCAGCCTCCTGTGGACTCTGTGAGGTACCTGATAGCCTTTCTACAAATTCTCTTTTTGGCTGATTAGCTGAAGCTGGTTTTTGTTGCTTGCCACCAAAGAATCATGATAAATTAGCAGCTGGTTCATAACTTCCATTCACCAGCTACAGATGGTGGACAATAGCACAAAAACTTGTAGAGCAGCTGCCAAAACAGGAGGTGGCTGGAAGCATCTAAAACATAGTCCATAACTGCACATGGGGGCCAAATACGGGGCACTTGTTGGTGAGGGTAGAGGAGATGGTGGGAATAATTAATTGCAATACCCTGCTGAACTACTCCTACCAAGGGGAAGGAGCCAGGGGTGTGTAAGTGAGGAAAGTCAGAGATGAAGCTCAGAAAACTCATGGTCCTCTGATGCCTGGGGCTGGAGAACTGCAAAGATCCTTGGAGTGCTGCAGGCACAAATGTGGGAGATGCCACCTCAGTACAGGTCGTCACACAGGAGACTGAGAAAATGCTCGCTTCCCTCCCTCCCTCATTGCATTAGCAGAGGACAGACCCTTGGGAAATCCAACCAGTCACTGCCCTGCTTCACACTTCCCTTTCAGAGAGCCACGCTCAGGGGTACCTTTGCTAGTAGGGTCATTGTTATCCTCTCTCCATCCAGGCCTAGCCCCAAGTCTAATGTGTCTCCACTTCCTGCGCAGACAGAAGAGGGAAGGCACAGCCTTATGACAATGCCCGGGAGACAGGCGTGAACCCAGGAACCCCGAGAATGCACGCAGCAGAGCAGCTGAGTACGACAAGCCGCACAAAGGAGAGGCACTTGCCTCTGCCTCCTAATTAGCAAATCAGGCAGGCTGTCCCTGAGGAAGTGATGTGGGGGTACGGCTCGGCCAATGAGTCAAGGCATACAGTGGGCAGAGAAGAGCAGTCACAGTAGCCGGCCCCACAGGGGAGGAAAAAGAGAAAATGGAAAAGACGTGAGGGAGGTCCGTGGGATTGGAGCAGAGAAACCCCAGGCTGGCAGCAATGAGGCTGCCGGGATGGATGGGGGCCAAGCAGGCTGGCTTGCTTGAGAAATGAATCTGTTCTGTACACTAAAACAAAAGGAGGCACTTAAAAGTTTTTTGATAAGCCAGGCTCTTGGCAAACACCTGTCATCCCAGCGACTGGGGAGGCAGAGGCAGGAGGATCGCAAGTTCAAGGCCAGAGGCAGCCTGTGCAACTTAGCGAGACCCTGTCTCAAGACAGAAAGTGAAAAAATGCATTGCAAGCGTGAGGCACTGGGTTCAGCCCCCAGTACTGTAAAGAAAGAAAGAAAGAAAGAAAGGGAGGAAGACGGAGAAAGAAAAGAAAAAGAAAAATTCTGAATCTGGACTCTAAAATACTCAAACCAGGTATGGCAGTGCACTTTTAGACCCAGCTACTTGGGAGGCTGAGGCAGGAGGGTGGCTTGGGCCCAGAAGTCCGAGGCCAGTTTGGTCAACATGTTGTTGTTAGGTGCCATCAAGTCGGTGTCCAACTCATAGCAACTCTATGTACAACAGACAAAATACTATTGTCATGCTTCTCTGCTATTCATAGGGTTTTCAATGGCTGATTTTTTTTTTCCCAGGGAGGGGAGTGGGCTGCCAGGTCCTTCTCCCAAGCCTACAGCACCTGGTGTTCCCAGGCGGTCTCCTATCCAATTACTAACCAGGCCCGACCCTGCTTACCTTCCAAGATCTGACGGGATCAGACACCACAGTGGTATGGCTGCAGGCCTTGGGCAACACAGCAAGACATTAATCTCTAAATAAGTAAGTAAATAAATAAATAAATAAATACTTTGAAAATAAAAGAAAAAGAAGTCATTTAGAGAAAAAAGAAATATCTCTGCAAGTCTAGTGACTCAACTACCCAGGCCAGACCATGCCTCAAAAGCCCCTGTCTTCTAGAAGTGGCCTATGTGACCTGCTGTCCTAAGTTTGCCATATCGTGTTTATCTTTTGGTGAATCTCCAGAGCCCCAGCTTCATCTTATTAGCACAAGACTGTGTCTTGCTCTTTCAGCCATTCCTCCTCAGATGCTCTGGGAACTCTCTACCCAGCCAGCCCCTCTCTCACTGTGCCTCCTCCTGTCCCCACCCCCTTGCTTTCCTCCATCCACACTGGCCTGCTAGTTCCTCACACATCTGAGGTGGGCAGCTGCCATGGGGTCTTTGCCCTGGCTCTTCACTTTTCCCTTCATATTCTCCCCCATAGCTTGTTCTTTCCCTCAGTTCATGGCATCGCTCAAGTGTGCCTTCTCCATGAGGACGTCCTCTGACCACCTGGGACATTGTGACTTATAATTTCTGAAACACATATTTTGGCCTCTGTCCCTGGTTCCTGGCGTAGAGCTCCTAAAACCCTGATACATTCCTGAGCAATAGGACGGCGGGGGTTTCTTTCATGTGACCATTTGGTCTTTGAGGAAGACGTTATCAGAACAGAGTTAAAATGTTGGATACCCTCTGGTGCCAGAGAACTGGTTTTAACAGCTTTCTGTTACTGTAACAAAATACCTGAGATAATTCCTTTACAAAGAGGAGAGGTGGGCTTTGGTTCATAATTTCAGAGCTTATAGTTCCTGATTGATGGGCCTTATCTAGTTGGGCGTCAATGGTTGAGATGTGTGGCAGAGGAAGTTGCCCAACTGTGGCAGCCAGGAAGCAAGCGAGGATGGGGGGCAGGGAGGTCAAGTCCCAATATCCAAGAAGACTTCGAAGAAGCCCCACCTCCTAAGGGTTCCACCACCTCCTGGTGGCATCCCAGGCTGGCAAGCAAGCCCTCAACACCTGGGCCTTTAGGGGACACTTACTTGTCCAAACTACAGCAGTTGGTCAGTGTGGAAAAAGCCCACACACATTTTGGTGACCAAAGGTGAAGTATGTGGAAGGTGAATGCGGAAGGAAAACAGGCTTTTCCTGTTATGCACAGACCCACTTAAAATCGCAGTGACTGCCACATGCCCGAGGGCATTCCTGTCCTTTGCCCCTGGGTTTCTCTGCAGTGTACAATTTATCTATTTTGCTCATTGTCTGGCCCCTCCCACCACTGCCATCACCACCACTGGATGGAAGGTCTATAAGTCAGAGAGTTTCGTTCGTTGCATCCGTTGATGCGCAGCACTTGGAATAGTACCTGCTACACAGCAAGTTTCAGGAAACACTTCATGAAGCAGAGGCTGATGTGGTGGCAGGGGAGGCAGAGGCTAAAGCATAGCCCTTTAAGGATACAGGAATAGCATGAGGGGAGATCAGGATATGGAGATTAGACATGTGTAGACGCACTGAAGGGCATTACTGGAACGTGGCCCAGAGCTAAGAGCTGGAATGCCCTGCTCGGGTGTCTGAACTTCAGCCCAAACGAAATTATACCTGAAAAGTCACTCTGGCCGAAGACATCAATGTCAAGGTGGTGAGGCCCAAGCAAGCAAACCAGCTGGTTCTAATCTGAATAATGCTGATGACCAACAATGAGGACTTTAAGTAGGTCAGTGTGACAAGCCTGCAATCCCAGGCACAGGGGACGCAGAGGCAGGAGGATCCAGAGTGAGTTCAAGGCTAGAGGCAGCTTGCTTAACCTACCGACACCCTGTCTCAAAATACAAAGTAAAAAGGGGGCTGGGGGCACAGCTCAGAGTAGAATGCTTGCAAAGTATGGCGAGGCCCTGGGTTAAACCCTGAAGTACAACAAAAAAGAAAAAAAAAAGGTCAGTGTGCAGTGCCACCGGGAGGAGAAGAGATGGATCCAGGTGGCCTTTAGGAGGTGAAATCTTCTGGACTGGGTAATCCAACTGGTTGTGAGGTGGAAGGCTGAGCAGGAATAGGATGGCAACCAGATTTCCAGCTCGGTGACTTGAGTGCGTTGGTGCCCTTCGCTGGACACAGATGGAAAGCCACCTTGTGGCCTCGCCAGTCGGCCTCCTGTCACTGGGCTGCCAAGTCCCAGTCACGACAGGGCACAGAGCCAGGCTGCCCCTCTGCGTTCACCACACGTGCAAGCCCAGCTGGTGGCGGGAAGTCTGACAGGGTGTTAGTCAGCAGCTCCCCTTCCATTAGGAAATGCCAAGCCCGTAACATAAACGTGGCTTTAATTTTTCAGACAGGGCTTTGTGGCTTCTTGCCCCACCTCCACTGCCTCATGAGGCAACCAGAAAAGGAAATACACACAGGTTCCCTTAAAGAGAAGCTCAGATTTGTCCAAGTCAGTGAAGGTAGCAGCAGGAGGATCACCACTACCATCACCCGCTGTGCCTGTTTACCTCAAACAGAGCGCTGGTCACCGAACCAAATGTGTTCCTTTTGGGTTGATGGTCAAGGTCTCTGACTTCTTGCAATCCTTCCTCTTCATTGAATGGTGAGGGGAGTGGATAAAAACACACTTTGCTAGCGAGTGAAACCCAGCGACTTGGAAGGCGGAGGCAGGAGGATCGCAGCCTCAAGGCCAGAGGCAGCTGGTGAAATTCAGTGAGACCTTGACTCAAGATAAAAAAATCTTTTAAAAGGGGCTAGCGATGCCACCCAGTGGTAAGGCACTTGCAAAGTATGTGTGAGGCCCTGGGTTCAACCCCCAAGCACCACACACACACACAAATAAAATAAAATAAGGACACTTTGCTAATCAGCCTGGTCAATTTTGCGGCCAGTGATCACAGTAGTTGGATTACCTATTACCAAGTCCCAGCTGTCGGAAGGTCTCTCCCGGGCTGGGGCTGAATGGAGCAATAGGGCAGACTGCAGGATGTGGAGCCCAGTGACACCCAAAAGAGAGTGAGAAGCATCTTTTGCCCTGATAAGGAGAACGTGGATGGGTAACAACTACAACCACAAGCAGAGACAGCAAGGGGAAGAATGGGGATGTAGGGTGCACAGCAGGCATCCTGGAAAGACTCCCAGAGCATCCGCAGAAGAGAAGCAGAGCCTGCCTGTGAGTGTGAAGACAGCAGCCAGAACAACTTTGCTGAGACGAAAGTGCCTTATACTGCGATGGCCTTGAACTTTACTGAGTCTAGGTGGCAGGGAGTGGCAGTAACGGGTGGGAGGAAGTGGGTAGGATTTCAGCATGCACTGTAAGAAGGCAGAATGTTTGCATTCATTCATTTAGAAGCCTATTTTAGGATCCTACAAGCACATGAGGGCTGGGATTTAGCTCAGTGGGTAGAGCGCTGCGCTGCAGTCTCTGAGGTCCAGAGTTCAATTCCCAGCACCGCAAAAATGGGAGAAGGGCCTGGCAATCCACTCCCAAGGCAATCCCGAAAACAGTCAGCCATTGAAAACCCTATGAGGGTCGTTATGAGTCGGATACCGACTGGATGGCACCTAACAACAACAACAACAACAAGCACATGAAACAATGGGTAGCAATACAAGACCATTGCATGAATGAATAAACCAATCATAATAGGCTGATGCAGTTGGAGGTGGCTTTTTATTTTTTTTCAGAAGAGTCTCACTGTGTAGCCCAGGCTGGCCTTGAACTTGTTTGATCCTCTTGGCTCAGCCTCTTGAGTGCTGGGATGATGGGCGTGCACCACCATGCCTGGCTCAGAGGTGGTTTTTAATGCCTATAAAACTTCCAATAAAATGTTATACTAATTATAGGAATTGCATGTATGTACTTTTTAAAATCATGATGCTAAGGATGAGAACTTTGAGTTCAGTGTATACTCTTTGGGTTTATAACCTTCTTTCTTTCTTTCTTTCTTTATTTTGAGACAGGATCTCACTAAATTATGCTGGCTGCCTCTGGCCTTGCACTTGCCATGCTCCAAATGCTCACCCCAGTGACCTAACTTCCTTCCACTTGGCCTCACCTCCTAAAGGTTCCACCACCTCCCAATAGCTCCCTTGGCTGGGAACTAAGCCCATATCACATTGCCCTTTGGGAGACATTCAAGATCCAAACTCCAGTGTGCACCCTACCAATTTGTCTTTACTTTTACAGGCATGACAACTAGCATGGGAGAAGCCAGCAGGCCACCCCCAAAACCCTGCATCTAGGTTCCTGGGACATCTCTGGGTGGCGGTGTTGTTCACTCTCTCAATACTTTAATGTTTCAGACACAGGGTCAGGCCTGATTAGTATTTGGATGGGAACACCAGGTGCTGTAGGATTGGGAGAAGGACCTGTCAGCCCACTCCCCTCCCTCAAAAAAAAAAAATCAGCCATTGAAAACCCTATGAATGGCAGAGAAGCACTGACATAGTGCTGGACATAGCACAGTGTCAGGGAGCATTGCATCAGTTGTACAGGTTAAGAAGTAACCAGATTTCTCTTGATTTCTTTTGCTCTAAAAGATTTTAGGGCTTCCAGTTCTTGAGGGGGGAATGTTAGGGAGCAGTCAGGATAAGCACCCGGGAAGAATGGCCACCCAGGGAATAAAAGCACAGAGAGCCAATTCCAGTAAGCTCATCATTAGCCACGAGGAATCCTTGCAGAGAAGCTGCCAGACAAGCTCCCATCCTATTGCTATCCAGCTCTGTGGTCTGTCTAAGAGCATCTCCATTCCTCTTCCTCTCAAGAAGCTCACTCCTCTTTGTACTTTAAACACACACACACACACACACACACACACTGCAGGAAGATGATGACATTTTTTATGGTGTGGATGGGAAATGTTTTTATCGCAGAGTGATAGGCGGGTCTGGGAAAAATCAAGAAGTGATCAGCATGGTCAACCTAGGAAACCAGGAAAACCTAGGCTGGGGAGGAGGGATGAGGAAGGTACGAAGGCTGAAATGCAATGACAAGAGGATGGCGTCCTCATCAGGCATGACGGGTTTAGCATTTCCATGGCTCATTCTTATAGAAGAAAGACAATGAGGTACAAAAAAGCTGAAAGTGCCCACAGGTATTGGAATTATTGTTTAGCTTTAGATTATTGTCATATTTTTCTTATATAAAACTTCTCAGGGAACCCAGAAATTGAAACTGCAATAGATAGGAGGATGTTTCTAATTTTAAAAAATTTCGATCAGAAACTTTAATTCCTTTGCACAAACCACATCGCAAGAACTACTCAGTGAGAACCCTGAGTGCCTTTGAAGAGAATCCGACAGAATTCTCCTTGAATACAGGGCCAGGGTTCTGTGCTTGGAGAGGTGGGTCTCCACTAGGTCCCACCCAGCTGAGTCAGCATGAGGTGCAAATTAAACCACAGCTACCAGGGCTGGGTGTCTAGCTCTGGGGTAGAGCACTTCCCTAGTAGCTGGACTCCATGAGTTTTATGAACCCCTTTGCTTGTTTATATTAGCATATACCTCTGTCTTTTTTCTTCTATCTTGGCTCCTAGCTCCATAGAGCAGAAAAAGGTAAGTGATTCATTAAAAAAAAAAATTGAATAAATACATGCTAGGTACTTTGTTGTGGGAGAAGGACCTGGCAATCCACTCCCAAGGCAATCCCGAAACAGTCAGCCATTGAAAACCCTCTGAGGGTCGCTATGAGTCGGATGCTGACTCGACGGCACCTAACTACAACAACAACAACAGGTACTTTGTTGAGTGTTGGAAAAAAATGACAAAGATGTTGTTTCTGCCCTAACAAAGCTTACAGTGTAGTCAGGAAGGTACCACATAAGAAGTAATCAGAACCAGTATAGTGATGCGCACCTGTAAACCCAGCTAGTGGGGAGGCTGAGACAGGAGGATCTTGAGTTTGAGACCAGGCTAGGCTACATAGTATGACCCTGTCTCAAAGACACAAAACAAGAAACAAAAAACAAACAAAAAAAAAAAGAGAGAGAGAGAAAAAAAGCAATTAGAAAGGAGTATGATAGATACTGTAATATAACCTTGTCTTCTTTCCTATTTTAAGGCAGCAGCCTTCTTGACAATGTACAAATAGCAACCTCATTCATTAACTTCCTTTGTCTGGAGAGTCCTCTGGATGAACTTGATGCCAACACATTAGCTAACAGAAGTAATTATACAGTAGTGTAAGATTTTTTTTTCTGATTCATTAAGCTGGAAATGTGTTGTTTATTACTTTCACATCGACACTGTGTTTTGCTTCCTATCCAATTATCCCTCTTGGTATTTTAGAGTGGGCAGGACAATATGTTTTATTTATTTTATTTGGTGATGTGTCATAAGGATTATTTATTTTCTTCTAGAGAATAAAATAGGATATGGGATCCTAAGAATCCTGTTGGTTGTTAGTCTAGGTATGCCAAAAATTAAATATGGTTTTGAGCAAAACTCTTCTCAGTGAAACAAACTAGAATAAGAAATTTCTAAGAGCCCCTCTGACTCTGATAATCAATCTAAGGTATATATAAGAAATTGAGCATTAGAGGGACTAATAGTCAAAATCAGTGACCAAACCAGGTGCCGTGGCACATGACCATAGTCCTAGGTACTCAGGAGCTGAGACAGGAGGCTCGCTGGAGCCCAGGAGTAAGAGCACAGCCTAGGAAATATAGCAAAACTCTGTCTTTAAAGAAGAGAAAGAGGAAGAAAAAACTAATCAAATCAAAATGAACAAAAAACAATGACCAGCAACTTAAAAGAAAAATTATAGGTCTGGGGATGTATTTCAGTAGTAGAGTGCTTGCCTAGCATACAAGAGGCCCTGGGTTTAATCTCCTGCACCGCAAAATAAAATCATATATACACACACACTCATACACACACACACACATATATACATATATAATGATAGAATATAGCCTGATATTTATATATAAGAATTCATCCAAAACAATAGAGAAATAAATTTTATGTTATCATGTATTGCCTTTATTTATTTAGTGGTGCTGGGAATCAAACTAAGGGCCTCAAGCATGCTATGGAAGCACTCTACTACTGAGCTACACCCCTAGCCCCCAGATCTTTTTATTTATTCACTTATTTTGAGACACTGTGTTGCTTTGTAGCCCAGGCCAGCCTGGAATTCCTTATGTGGCCCAGGCTGACCTCAAACTGTGATTCTCCTGCCTCAGACTCCCGAGTGCTGAAATTACAGTTCTATGCCACTATACTGGTTCCCCCTGCTCTTAATAGCTTAAACTAGTGAACTGATAGCAAGTATTTAGTAGCAGCTCAAAGTTTACTACATGTTTTCACACATAATCCTCACAAGCAGGTTCAGACAGTAGTTGAAGGCTCCTGTCCATGGATAGATAGCCAGACAGCAGAGGGTGGCACAGAAAGTTACACCTTTCTCCTCCAGACTCAGAGCTTTTCATGTTTCATTATGTTGCTTCCCTAAGTGTTTCATATATTCAAGGGAGGATGTCGCTTTTACATCCTGTGCTAGAAGGGCTGACCCTACTGCATTTGTGTTGAAAGTCGGCTCTAGGACACAGCTCACTCAGCCTGCAAGCCTTAGATGGTCTGCAGGGAATAGAAGGCAACCTCAATTTGTTATTGTTGTTGTTAGGTACCATTGAGTCAGCTCAGACTCATAGCAACCCTATGTACAACAGAATGAAACACTCCCCAACATGGTGCCATGCCCAGAACTACTGTCAGTGCTTCTCTGCTATTCATCGGGTTTTCAATGGTGGATTGTTTTGGGAGTTGGCTGCCAGGTCCTTCTCACTAGCCTGCAGCACCTGGTATTCCTAGACGACACTGTGTTTTGCTTCCCATCGAAGGACTAACAAGGCCAATCCTGCTTAGCTTTTGAGATCAGGCGGGATCAGATGCCAGGGTGCTATGGCTGCAGACAACCTGAGTTTGTTGTTGTTGTTGTTAGGTGCCGTTGAGTTGTTTCCAACTCGTGGTGACCCTCATATTGTTTTCAATGGCTGATTGTTTCGGGATTGCCTCGGGAGTGGATTGCCAAGTCCTTCTCCCATGTTTGTGGTGCTGGGAATTGAACCTGGGACTTCAGAGACTGCAGAGCATTGCTCTACCAACTGAGATAAATCCTAGCCCCAACCTGAATTTAGGAGATAATATTTAAAATCTCCTCTTTTCCAGGAGGTGGACATCATTTGAAGTGTGCCCCAAAAATAGGAAAGGAAAGAAATGTTTCTAATTAAATACCATCAGCAAAGGCAATTGGTTCTTAAGGACTCAGCTGCAATGGTCATTGAATGGTTTATTGGGATTTATTCTATGTAACACATAGTTTCCAAGTCAACTGGAATTATATGGGAGTCTGCCCATCAGTTTGTCCCTTAACGTTTCTGCAGCATGACTCCGTTTAAATCTCATGGAGTTAGTGTGACTGTACTTTACTCTTTGAAATCTTTGTGACCTTCAAACTGAAAGGCTCTTGTCTTTCTCTAATTCTTTAACCCTGTAACTCAAAGAGACAATAATTCCCTGTGGTTCTGGTGTGCCCTCTCCATCTTTCTGTTTTAGAGGCTATTTCCCACTGACTACTCTGCTGGAGTGATGTCTCCCACACTGACCTACTACTAAAAATCTATCAAGTGGAGCCGGCATGCCTAGCATGTGTGAGGCCCTGGGTTCCATCCCTAGAACCAGAAAACAAAACAAACAATGGCAACAACAACGAAAAACCAAAACGAAATAAAACAAACAAAAGAAAACTTTGATGGATGAATAAATGATGAGAAGCTAAAAAAAAAAGAATACTGAAATGCACCACCTGAGTACCATGAATTTTTTTTTTTTTTTTTTTTTTTTTTTTTTTGTGGTACTGGGGATCTAACCCAGAGCCTCACGCTTGCGTGCTCTGTAAGAGCTGGACCACGGAGCTGTACCCCAGTCCATTTTTTTACTTTTTGAGACAGGGTCTCGCTAAGTTACGCAGACTGCCTCTGGTCTCGAACTTGCGATCCCCCTGCCTCCGCCTCCCGAGCTGCTGGGATTACAGGCGTGCGCCATTGCGCCCAGCCCTGAGTACCATGATTTAGCATGGGTTTCAATAACATTCTTTACTGCTTTTTTTTTTTTTTTTTTTT
>VMDO01000324.1:292649-329709 GCA_007922755.1 Pedetes capensis | reverse complement strand
CTATATGATGGAGTGTATTGCCTATCTTGCCTTCTATAAGTTTTAAAGTTTCTGGTTTTATGTTGAGATCTTTTATCCATTTTGAGTTAACTCTCGTGTATATTGAGAGATGCGGATCCACTTTCATTTTTCTGCATGTGGATGACCATGTTTCCCAGCACCATTTGTTGAAAAGGCTGTCCTTTTTCCAGTTTACTTGCTTTGCTCCTTTGTTGAAAATAAGGTGGCTATAGGTGTGTTGAGGTATGTCTGGGTCTTCTATTCTGTTCCAGATGTCTTCAGGCCTATTTCTATGCCAGTACCAAGCTGCTTTTGCAACCACTGCCCTGCAGTATAGTTTGAAGTCAGGGATTGTGATTCCACCTGCATTATATTTGCAGCTTAAGAGTGTTTTGGCTATACGTGGTCTTTTGTGGTTCCATATGAATTTTTGGATCATTTTTTCTATTTCTGTAAAGTCAGTCAGTGGAATTTTAATGGGTATTGCATTAAATCTATAGATTGCTTTTGGTAGGATAGCCATTTTTACAATATTAATTCTCCCTATCCAGGAATAGGACAGGTCTTTCCATTTTTCAGTGTCCTCTGCTATTTCTTTCTTTCATGTTTTGAAATTTTCCTTGTGGAGATCTGAAGGGTCTTTGGTTAGATTGATTCCAAGGTATGTAATTTTCTGGTGGGCTATCATGAATGGTATCTTTCCTGAAATTTGCTTCTCTTCTTGTTTGGAATTGGTGTAAAGAAAAGCTATTGATTTTTTTGTGTGTTAATTTTGTAGCCTGCAACTTTGCTGAAGGAGTTATTACATCCAGAAGTTTTCTGGTTGAGGTTTTTGGGTCTTTCAAGTATAAAATCATATCATCTGCAAACAATGATAATTTGACCTCTTCCTTGCCAATCTGTATCCCTTTGATTTCTTTGTCTTGTCTGATTGCCCTGGCCAGAAATTCAGTTACTATGTTGAATAGAATAGGAGAGAGAGGACATCCTTGTCTTGTTCCAGATCTAAGAGGAAAGGGTTTTAGTTTTTCTCCATTTAATATAATGTTGGCTGTGGGTTTGTCATAAATGGCTTTTATGAAATTAAGGTATTTGCCTGTTATACCTATTTTCTCCAGTGTTTTTATCATGAAAAGGTGTTGCACTTTACCGAAGGCCTTTTCAGCCTCAATTGAGATGATCATGTGGTTTTTGTTTGTCAGTTTCTTGATATGTTGGATTACATTAATTGATTTCTGTATGTTAAACCAGCCTTGCATCTGTGGTATAAATCCCACTTGGTCATGGTGAATAATCGTTTTCATATGCTGCTGGATTCTGTTTGCCAGAATTTTATTAAATATTTTTGCATCTAGATTCATAAGGGAGATGGGTCTACAATTCTCTATCTTAGATGAATCTTTTCCTGGCTTAGATATCAGGGTGATGGTAGCTTCACAGAATGTATTTGGGAGTGTTCCCTCCTGTTCTATTCTTTGGAATAATTTGAGGAAGACAGGTATTATATCTTCTTTAAAAGTTTGGTAAAATTCTGCCGTGAATCCATCAGGACCTGGGCTCTTCTTTGTTGGGAGACTTTTAATTAACTTTTCTATTTCTGTATATGTAATGGGCTTGTTTAAGTCAGTTATGTCTTCTGGGGTTAGTTTTGGTAGGTCATACATGTTAATAAATTTGTCCATTTCTTCTGCATTTTCATATTTTGGGGAATACAGTCTCTCATAATAATCCCTGACAATTTTCTGTATTTCATTGGAGTCAGTGTTTATGGATCTGTTGTCTTTCTTAATCCGTACTATGTTAGATTTTTCCTTTTTCTTTTTGATGAGGTTAGCCAGAGGGGTGCCTATTTTATTAAACTTTATTAAACCAGCTCTTAGTCTTATTAATTTTTTGAATTATCTCTTTAGATTCTAATTGAGATATTTCTCCCTTTATTTTTGTAATTTCCCTCTGTATGTTCCATTTAGGGTTGTTTTTCTTGTTGTATTTCTAGTGTCTTAAGCTATGTCAATAGGTCATTTATTTGGCTCATCTTTATTTTATTGATGAAGGCACTTAATACTATAAACTTCCCTCTTAAAACTGCCTTTGCTGTATCCCATAGGTTTTGGTATGATGTGTTTTCATCATCATTTGAGTGTAGGAATTTTTTAAATTCCAATTTGATTTCATCAACAATCCATGGGTCATTCAGTAGTGAATTATTCAGTCTCCATGAGTTTGTAAAGTTTCTGAAATTATTCATGTTCTTGAGCTCCAATTTTATCTCATTATGATCTGATAAGCAACATGGGATAATTTCTATTTTCTTGTATTTGTTGAGGGAGTTCTTATGGACTAGCATATGATCTATTTTAGAAAATGTACCATGTCGAGCTGAGAAGAATGTGTATTCCTCATAGTGTGGATGAAATATTCTGTATATATCTGTAAGATCCAGCTGGTTTAGGGTGGAGATTAGATTTGATGTTTCTCTGTTGATTTTTTGTTTTGATGACCTGTCTCTTAACACAAGTGGAGTATTGAAGTCCCCCATTATTATTGATTCTGGTCCAATAAAGTTCTTTATATTCCATAAGGTTTGTCTTATAAAGCTAGGAGCTCCTATGTTTGGGGCATAGATATTAAGGAGCGTTATTGATTCTTGATCAATTGTTCCTTGTATTAAAATGTAATGTCCTCCTTTGTCTCTTCTAATTAGTTTTGGAATTAAATTTAATCTATCTGAAATTAAAATTGCAACACCTGCTTTCTTTTGTTTCCCCCCGGTAGGTATACATTTTTCCAGCCCTTAACTCTCAGTTTATTCCAGTCTTTGTGTGTTAGATGAGTTTCTTGAATACCATATATTGATGGTTTGTGTTTTTTCATCCAATTAGCCAACCTCTGTCTCTTAATTGGTGAGTTAAGACCATTTACATTAATAGAGATTATTGAGGAGAATTTATTGTTATTTATCCAATCATTACCTGTTACTGATTTATGATTCATGTTTGCTTTGGTCCTTTCTTGTGTTGTACTCATCTCAGCTAACCAGTTCTTTGATTTCCTTTGTAGGGTTGTCTTAACTCTCCCGGATGTGGTAATTGATTTATTATCCTCTCCAGTGCTGGTTTGGTGGTTGCATATCGTTTAAAAGCTTCAATGTCATTAAATGTCTTATATTCCTCATTTATTATCAATGATAATTTTGCTGGATATATTAGTCTAGGCTCGAGATTGTTTTTTCTTAATATTTGAATCACCTGTGCCCATTCCTTTCTAGCTTTCAATGTTGATATGGAAAAGTCTGCAGTAATTTTTATTGGCTGTTTTTTATAAGTAATAAGGAGCTTCTGTCTTGCTGCTTGTAGAATGGCATCTCTGGTCTCTAATGACAGCATACAAGCGATTACATGTCTCGAGGATGATCTATTTAAGTCAGCCTTCAAAGGAGTCCTGAAAGTCTCAGTGGTGTATATATCCATTTCCTGTGCTATCTTTGGGAAATTTTCCTTGAGGATATCATTTACTAGGTTGTAAAGGCCTCCAGTGATTCTTTCCTCTTGTTCAGGAATACCCATAATTCTTATATTTCTTTTTTTCACTCTATCTGAGTTCTCTTGGAAATCTTTTTTAAAACTTTTATCATTGACTCCATTTCTAATTGCTTGTGTTTCAGCTTGTTTATATCATCTTCTGCCTCAGAGATCTTTACTCTGATTCATCCAGTCTTGAAGAGAAGGATTCTTTACCCGTGTTCAATTCTTATAATTTGGATTGAGTATCAAGCAAAGTGGCTTGATTTTTCTTAATCATTTCTAACTGGGATGACACAACAGCTTCCAAATTAGAAAACTTTCTTTCATTTATCTCCAGTGTATTTGTAGTATTTTTCTTTATTTCTCTTAGCATGCTTATAACTATGACTCTGAACTCCAAATTAGAGATCTCTAAGAATTTCAAGTCCTTGGAGTTATCTGTTGGGGGTTTATGATCTGTGGAGCCTTCAGCTCCATCCTGCCCCTTTGTGGTTTTTGTAGGTTTACTTGATTTGCCCATAATGTGGTCCGGAAAATAGAATTTGTCTCTCCTGATTATTCAGAACTTCTTCTTCTGTTATTCCTTTGAAATTGGTGCTGAATCTCTGGTGCTTATTAGAACTTATGAGCTGGGTATGTTCTTGGCTATTTGGTCTGAGTGGTTGACACTTTAGTCTACCAGCCCAACTCCAAGGGGGGTAAGGGTTAGAGAGGTGCTAGATTTTGTTTCTCTTCTGTGGGGTAAGAAAGAGGGGGATCTGGTGATAGAAGAGGGAGAAAGAGGAGGTAGCGGACAAAGGCTAATAGAAATTACTGTCAAAATTAAAGTTATGGTTAAGATTTAAGGGATAAATGATTAAAACAATGACACATATATAGCTTAAGAAATAGAGAAGGAGAATAGAAAAAGGGAAGGGAGTAAAAGAAGAAAGGAAGAAAAATAGGGAAGAAAAAGAGAAAAATTAAAAGGAAAAGAAAGAAAGAAAAAAAAGAAACAAATCTCACACATACATGCTCCCAAACACAAATAAAAACAGTTGTAGTGGGATGCGGTGGTGCACACCTGCAATCCCAGTGGCTTGGGGGTCAGAGGCAGGAGGGACGCAAGCCCAAGATCTGCGCAACCCAGCAAGACCCTGTCTCAAAAAGCAAAAAATATGGGCTGGGTGCACAGCATGTCGGTCCAGCTCCCACAAAGGAAGCAGGCTCAAGACCCTGGGTTCAAACCCCCGTTTAAAAAAAAAAAAAAAAGCACTTATATGTTGTTGGAGGTGGAATCTGAACTGAGGACACCCAGTTCAACCAGGTGGAGTCGATACTGCAGGATGCAGTGCTCCCTACAGAACTCAGGGTGGCAGTGTTTCCACACAATCCGCAATAACAGTCGGTCTTATTGGGTTGATATAGCAAAACGCTCCATAATATCCTGGATTTAATCTGGGCACCAAGTGCCCAAAGAGACTGTTCCACGAACTATGCGGTGACTATTGTATTGTTCGAGAGGCAGTAGAACCTGTGGGGTCTTCCCTGGAGTTTTCCCTGTCCCACATCGGGTGCCAATTCCCCAAATCAGAGATTTCCTCCCCCAAAACCTACAGCATGGGGGGAATATGGCTCCTATGTGGAGTGTTTTATTACAGGGCTTTCCGCCCACTTGGGAGGACCATATCCTCTTGTGAGCGGGATGCTCTCCCGCCGACCCAGAGGGAATCTGAAACAGATTTTGTCATGTGCTGTGATTGCGCTCGGAACTGCTCTGCATATGGCTAATTGTGCCACTAGGTTCTGCCAAAAAGGAGCTCTCTGTCTGCATGGGGCTCAGTCGCCTCCACAAACCCCAGATTTCTCCACAGTACAGTGGGTTGATTTGGGCTCACCTCTGGTGTGTCTGGGATCCAGGTATATGTGTGCCCATATATCTGTGGAGATCATGTCTGTATACCTGACCCACCACAACAGGATGGAGGGAGCCACGTCTCAGCTCTAGACACATACCGCTGGCACCGGTTTCCCTGTTCGCTCTGCAGCTGCTACGGATGGTGATTCCGTGTGCCACCTCAAACTGACTCATCTGGAATTTGTAGTTTGTGTCCCGCAGGCAGGGTGAGAGTGTGCTGCCAAGGTTGCACTCCATGTTGGGTCCGGCCCCTGTGGGTGCGTGTGCACGAAGTCCCCTCCAAGTCTCCGGGATTCTATCAGCCGTCTGTGTGATGGCGAAATGGCAGTGGTCCCACTGCTGACCACTGTGTAGCTCCTGCGAAGCCAAATCCTTGATTTCAGTGTATGCCTAGTTTCATTCTCTATCTCTCAAACTAAATTATCACTGTTTCTATTTATTCAATTTGAGTTTCAAACCCCTAATCGAGGCTTCCCATTATTCCGCAACAGAAGGCGTGTGTTATCTATCCGCCATCTTGACTTCCCCCCTCACCTGCCTCTTTCTTTTAAAGGAAACTTTTCTGTCCCTGATCTTCCCACCTACATCCCATCTTCACTGTGCTCTCAATTGCTCTGTGACCACAAGTCTGAACTATGTGGACTATATCCATGGATCCCTTTTTGGTCTGGCTGCCAGGTCAATTTGACCAATCAGAATCCCTGGCAGGAGATTAGAGGGAAGGAGGCATTCCAGGCAGTCCCCTTCCCGAAGGATGTTTGTCACCTGGCTATGTTTCCAGAGATCCCAACTATAGCCAAGCAGCACTTTGAAAACTCCTGTTTGTCCCAGGGTTCCAGGAACCATTTGGCCTCCTCATTCCTTCACACTTGAGCATGGTCCTGGAGCCCCACTGCTGCCAGCTCCAGGGTTCTGTATCATCACATATGATTCTCCTGTACCAGTATCTTCCAAAATAGTACCATAAATGGAAATGTTCTCAAGTTGTCCTAATCTATTTTGGCCATCTGTTTCCTACTGCATCCTTTGCTGAGGTGTCCAACCTGCTTCATACTTAGCAAAGGATTAGAAACAACTTCATTTTTCTTTGTGCATTGTGTTAGCTTTCTGCCACTGTGACAAAATGCCTGAGACAATCAACTTTAAGAAAAAGGAAAGATTTATTTTGCTCAGTTTCAGAAGTTTCAGCCCATGTTCACCTGGCACCATTGTTTCTCAGCCTGTGGTAAGGCAGAATATCATGGCCAAGAGTATGTGGTAGGGTAAAGCAAAAGAGAGTAAGGGGCTGAGGTACCAATGTAGCCCTCAAGTACACACCTTCAATGACCTACTACTTCCTCCAACTACACCTTGCCCCCAAGAGGTACACTGCCTCTTGATAGCTCCAACAGGCTGGCAAGCATGACTTTTGGGGGACATTCTAGATTCAAACCATAACAAGCCCCCTTTAGGCTCTCTATAAACACTCAGAGTTTCAAATTTTTATGTTGATTAGAGGCTGGGAACCAAGGTTATGAATAATGCTGGTGAGGCTCCAGAATCATCCACAATACTGAGGGGCCTTTAAGAAACACTAACTAAAGCTCTTCTCAATTTGTTCTCAGAGGTGTTATCACTTCCCATGAGGACATTTTACCCAAGACTACCCTCTGTGCTTTTATAGATTTCATTACAATTGTAACAGTTTTATGTTTCACTGTTAAGAGTTGAATAAAACTTTACCCATAAAAAGTAAATCATTCCAAATCCCTAGACAAATGAAATGGTCTTAGCATCATAATATTAATTTATAGGCATGTGTGGTAGAACTTTTATCCGCAGAGCAACTCAGATTAAAATGAATTACAGGGTTAAAAAATAGTTGGGGCACACTGAGAAAGAGCCAGTCTAGAAGACAAATGTACCAAATGTATATCAATAAGCTAAAAACAGGGATCACTTCACCACACTACTGGGTGCCAGCTGACTCAGAGGTGAAATACCACAGCCATAAACTGCTAGAGCAGAGTCTCAAGTTAAGAAAGAGAATAAAGAAAAATAGCCTGGCCACAAATAGTGCACAAGGGGATTTTAGAATGGTGCTGTACAATGAATGCAATTAGGATTACTCAGGAGACCCGTGGAATGCTGGGAGATCTCATCTAATGTACCTCACCTTGCCTCCCTAACTATGATTCCTTGAAGGCAAGATGGAGGTGTTACTTTTTAACACTCCCTCTTCTTGGTGCACACACAATGGGAGACACACATTTGCAGCACAGATACACCCAAGAGGCAGCAATCTAGAGCACCTGCCAGGCATTCATTCAGCAGGTGTGTCCTATTGTGCTAAGGCCTGAGAAATGAATAGGGAATAACTCAAAGCCACTACTGTCATGGTACTTACATTCCAATTGCCTATGTTGTGGAGTAGAATGAGGGAGAGACAGACAGTGAGTAATAAATACTTGAGTTATCTGGTAATGGAAAAGGTGAGGTGGGAAATAGTACCATGAGACGGAGGGAGGAAAATATTTTCCAAAGTTTGGACCGAGAAGTGAGCAGCTAGGGAAGGGAAACAAATCAGACCTGGTCCCTCAGCCAAGGACAGTCTTCAGATTTCTTAATACACAATACACATTGGGTGTACTTAGTATACAGTGGGTGCTAATTAAATAATTGGGACCAGGTGACCACAAGTAGACCAGACTTCATCCTCCCCCAAAACACCCCCCTCCTTCTACAGAAGGCAGCCCAGCAACTACAGTGACCTGGAGGAAATAGTATGTTCTCAGCACCAACCCCTATGATCCAGATTTTATATATATTTTTGATGGTGAGTGGTAATGACAGATAAAACTCTGTAGAAAGGCATCAAGAGAAAGGTAAGTGACAGGTACCAAGTGAGTCCCATGGGCTATAAACCTGTCGCAAAGAAACTAAGGATGATAAGAGTTTATGGCTGCAAAGTCCCAGCCACCAAGGAAATCATGAGACGCTCTTCAGATTGGTTTTCAAAGTAATTAAACAGCAAGACTTCTCTTAGTGATGCAAGGAAATTGTCCTTGATTTCATTTCATAGACAGTAAAACTGAGGCCCTGAGACATTCATTAACTGTCCTGGCCAAGGCTAAACCATGGCTAACAGAGGTGAAACACTGCATTGAGGAAATTGGGTACATTATTAAAAGGAAACACTCACTCTATTGCAGGAAACTCTGGAACCGAGGGTCTCCTACCTGAACTGTATAAAGTGATTAAGTTGTTGTTGTTAGGTGTCAAGACAGATGTGACTCATAGCAACCCTATGTATAACAGAACAAAACACTCCCAACAGAGTGCCATGCCGGACACTATGTCAGTGCTTTGCTGCTCTTCATGGGGTTTTCGATGGCTAATTGTTTTCAGGATTATTTCAGGAATGGGCTGCCAGGTCCTTCTCCAATTTCTGCAGTGCTGGGGATTGAACCCATGGCTTTGGAGTGAACAGAGCAAGAACTCTACCAACTGAGCTAAACCCCAGCCCCTAAAGTGATTATAGATATCTAATAATTATTTCCCACTTTCCTTCCTATTCTTGCAAGTCTTTGCCAGAGATCATAAACACAATTTGTGAGATGGCATATTATGGTTGAAAGAGCATAGACCACTCAAACAAACACACATTTTATGCCAAGGGAAACAAACAAACAAAATATGCATTAAACAGATTTGAGTACTTGCCCAAGGGGGTAGAGGGAGGGTGGATGAGCTTAAGTAGTAGAAATAGAAGGGAATAAATAAGTAAATAAGACCCAAAGATTGGGCTTGGCTTGAATTGATGTTGATAATATATGTGATTAACCCAACTGAGATAGAAATAAAATACCATATTTATGGGAGTTAAACAGATTTTTTTTTTGAATATTGATCCAGCCAATGCCTCTTCACCAAGTTCCTTAACTTCCCTGAATCCTAGTGTCTGATGGGAAAAACCAGGGTGATAATAACATGAACATGTCAGCTCATTTATTTTCAAAATTATTAGCAGGTAGGGGGAATTATTTCTTCCTCTCCAGGCACATGGAAGATGACAATATTTAACCACCATGAAGTCAGCAGAATCATGTGACTAGTTCTGGTCAAAAATATGTGAAATGAAACATGTCCCTTCCAAGTTGAGTCCAAAAAGCTTCAGTGAGATTCTCTGACCTCCCTCTTTCCTTTGGTGAAGAGTTCGGATGCCCTGAGTTGAAACAGCCTGGACAGAAGACTCACTGCCTGGAGACAGGCTCCTGAAGATTTGCTAGAAACCACAATGGATTTTACAGGAATAAGAAACAAACTTTTTTTGTTAACTCACAGGATAGATTTTTACAGCAGCATGGTGTAGTCAAACCTTACTTCTTGTTATTATTGTTGTTAGGGGCCATCAGATTGGGTCCCACTCACAGCCACCCTATGTACAACAGAATAAAACACTCCTTGATGTTGTCTCATGCCCAGCACTGTTGTTGGTCCTTCTCTGTCATTCATAGGGTATTGAGTGGCTGATTGGTTTTTGGGAGTGGGCTGCTGGATCCTTCTCCCAAGCCTATAGCACCTGGTTTTTCCAGGTGGTCTCCCATCCAAGAACTAACCAGGGCAGACCTTGCTTAGCCTCTGAGACTGGATGATATGGGATTCCAGGGTGGTATGGCTATAGACAAACATGACTTATACACGTACAATAAGCATTAGTATCCTCTCCCCTTGAGTCAGGACCAGCTGACCCCAGATCACACAGGACAGGAATGCTAGGAGGAAATCAAGCATTGATCTATTGGCCTTTGAACTTTCAGTGTGAGGTAAGGGGCTGGGCGTGAAGAGCTGGAGAGGGGAAATAAGCCATGATCTACGAGTGGAATTTAGAAAGTTCATATGCAAGTATCACTGTAAATCTGACTGGCCTGCTTCTAAGAAGGAGTTCACCCTTAATCCACAGCATTCCCCACTCCATCACCCAGCCCAGGAGCCACTAAATCCCATAACAAATCCCCTTATGTGAAGATTTTACAGTAGCCCTTCCCCTGCCTCAGAGTAATAGTTTTCTGTTATCTCTAGTCAGAAAATTAAAGTTTCATTTGGCCCAAACTGAAAGGTAATGCAATTCTTAACCTTGTGGTTTCATCTGTTTATTACTTACTGCTCGGAGAGAAACAATAAATAAATAAAATATCTATGCATGTAATATCACCTATTCCCTCCAGGGACTCATGTAGGTTCCAAATATCCAAATAACCTCAGTGTGAAGCAATGTTTGCAAACAGTCCACCAGCTTCTTTATGACTCTCTCATTAACCTTTTCAACCCTCCAATTCCTGTTTCTTAGGTCTGGTCACTTCTGCTTAATAATGTTGGTAAAAATGATTGCACAGACTACAATAGCAGAATGAGCATGTCCTCACACATACCCAAACAGTGTGGCAGCCCCTATTAATCACAGGACTATAAAATATCAAGAGTGAGCCACAAAATAAGAGGGAGCTGTACAGATGACAGCATTAGTCATAGAAAAACGGATCTTGATTGTTCTACCTAGCAGCTGGTTCCATGCCCCAAGGCCTGTGGGTTCACTCCCTCCCAGCTGTGTTCAGAAGAAATGCAGAAGCCAAGAACTCTGTGGAGACAAAGAACCAAAAGCAGAACCAGATTCTCACTAACTTGCAGCCTCTGGACAGTAAGAGTTTCTAGGTGCCCTGGCAGGTGTAAATGGAATCTGAGGCTACCAGAGCCTTAGACTTGTTAGTAAGAGTAGCCTGTCACTTACCATCTCTAGTTCTCTTCACCTGCTGCCATGGCTCAGCTCAGCCACCAGGTTTACACAGTATGAACCAGAGGGGCTCTGGGCCTCCAGTGTTTCCATTTCTTCCAGACCATGAAAAGTCATTTAGATTCCAGGGTGACAGTCACTATGGGGCACTTCTTTCCGATATGGTCTGCCTGGCCTGGGTCTTTTGGTCCTTGTGCTCTATTCAATGCTTCTCTCAACTCTATCAAAATAGAAATTGTTGCTGCTGTTGTTGTTTGGTGTCATTGAGTTCGGTCCAATTCATAGTGACCCTCATAGAGCTTCCAATGGCTGTTTCAGGATTGCTTCAGGAGTGGACTGCCATGTCCTTCTCCTGTTTGTGCAGTGCTGGGGATCGAACCTGCATCCTTAGAGAGTCCATCATGGCACTCTACCCACTGAGCTAAAATTCCAGCCCCTCAAAATTAAAAAAGATCCTACAATTCTAAGTTTTTCACAATTTGACAAAAGCACCTACATGATAATGCATTAGTTCCCCCAGACAATTTTAAGCCTCTTACCTTTAATTGTGGAATTAAGGATTTTATCTCCCATGAAAGGAATTTCATGCATCAGCTAAGACATGCACAGAGTAGAGGTGGGCTCCAAAAACCACGTTGTCATGGGGAGCCCAGAGGTGGTCTCACTTCACAAACATTGAGGGAGTGAGGGACAGAGTCAGAAATGACTGTGACTGACCCAGTCTCCCATTCACTGGGCCATCCTGAGGTGAATGTACCTGGACTGCTCCCTTAGGAGTTCCTCATTACAATGGTTGCAGGGGAGCTGCGTGTCCTACAATAGCTGGTTTCTTACATGGCAGTGCCTGGAACTAGAGCCAGAAAAATATGAGCCTGCTACCCCCCTGCTGTGGTCCTCTGGAATCCTTCCCCCTCCCTAGACCCTGGTGCTACACAGTCCTGTCATTCTCTCCCTCTTCCTCCCCTGAGCCACTATGACTGACATGTTTGTGTCTTCTCATCAAATGCCCCACACAGACACCACCTTCTCCAGAAGAAGACCATCCATTCTCTCAAAGGACAGAGGTCATTAGCAAAGGAACACCTGGGAATGTGGGAGGAGAGAAGAAGCTGGAAACCTCCTGTTGCTCAACAGCATGTCAGCCCCAGAGGTAGGCTTCAGTCATAGGAGAGGGATGGGCTAGAGATGACAGAGTGAGAGAACCTCTTCCAGGACCTTTATGACTTTCCCGAAGGCATGAGTGTGCACATGCAAGTGTGTGTGCACGCAGGCATGAAGGCTCATGTTGAGGGGAACCTGACATCTTTGACAATAATTATAGTTACCAAGAAACTTTAAAAGTGAGAAAAAGAACTGAAACATTAGCTGGCTAAAAGTAATACTAATTACAGGGTTTATGTAAATGAAGTCTAATTATCATGCAACAACAATAATATGTCTATCACTATAATGTGTAACTTTCTTGTAAATTTTTCATAACAATTCTGAACTTCTTTCATGTATATAAGTTGTACAAATAAAAAGACTATAAGTCAACAGGACTACATTCTCTTCTTATGTCCATTGCCTAAATTCTTATATGGTTGTTTATTTTTTCCTTAATCATTTTTTTCTTGCAGTACTTATGGGTTGAACCCAGGGCCTTGCACATACTTTGCAAGTGCTCTACCACTGGGCTGCACCCTCAGCCCATTTCTTATTTTTTATTTTGAGACAAGGTCCTACTAAATTATGCAGGTGGCCTCTGGCCTCAAACTCATGATCCTCATGCCTCAACCTCCCGAGTCACTGGGATTACAGGCATGTACCACCACACTAAGCTCCTTGATGAATTTTCAGTGGTCTTTATATATTGAGGAGAAAAGCTTTTTATCTATTACATGAGCTGCAAATATTTCTTTTAGTTTGGGATTTTTCTTTTAATTTTAATAGTATGTTAGACTGCATAAAGAAATTGGTCTGATTAAGTCATTTATAATCATACCCTCTGTGCCCACTTCTCATGCAGCATACTCACCAGCTCACAATTTTTTAAAAACATAGGAAAAAGTACCCATTATATCCATTTTCTGAAGCCTAAAATTCCTTTGAACAGGAAATAATCTTTCTTTCTACAATTAGAGCTAAAAGGGTTACAAATGCATTGAGCCTCAGCAATAACACATTAGTGTGTTTCAGGGAAATGTGTATAATGATAACAGCCTGTCCTATGTTTACAGAAGGAGGTTTCCTTTAAAAAGCAACAGAGAATTCAGGGCTAGAATGGGTGGGGGAGAGAGGCTGCCCAGAAGAGATCCAGAGGCCAAGAATGACCACCTGCTAGAAATTTCCCTGACCTGCCAGGTCAGAATTAGGTATCTGTTGCCTGGGGTCCTACAGAACCTGTGTGTACTCTGTCATATCCCTCCGATCTCACTGTACAACAGCTGCCTACTTCTCTCACTCACCTACTTCCCTACAATGTGCTTTGAGGGCAGGGATTGCATTTAACTAGTTCTCCATTGTACCTAGAGCACCATGCCTTGTAGGTTTTTAATAAACATTCATTGAATGAATGAGTAAAGGAATCAATAAGTCCATAACCCGTTATTACTCTTCTTGGGGTTTGTGTGACTGGATGATTGCTTCTGCTATAGAAAGATAGAAAGGTATGATGTGTTAAGGGAGACTGCCCAAGCTGAGAAGATGAGTCCCTATAAATGAATACCACCCTTCCAGCACCAGCCCCAAAATGACCCCAGAAATAAATGTCCCAAAAGAGCCCCCACTTAGAGTAAGCACTTCCTGGGAATTCAGATTGCAGTATATCAAGGTGAATGACGTCACTGCCTCCTTTTGCCTTCCATAAGAAACACAGAGCTTCCCTAACCATCTGAGGTTCTTAGTACCTTGGGATAAACCCTGAAGCAAGGATGACCTATTTTTAGAATCTACTCAAAAGAATTGGCCTCATTCAGTGGAAGACCCTTGTCTAATTAGACTCTCATTGGTATTTAATGACTGATCAGTTATGAATCTTGGAAATTTGCTGAATTTTCAATCCTCCCTTAGTCAACCTCAGCTAACACCACATCCAGCTTTCTGTATTTGACCCTCTGCAAAGGATCCTAGAGTCCTGTCTAGACTATGCAGGCCCTGCTCAGCCTACCATCAAGACTGACCTTTCTGGTTTTCCTGGCAACTTCAGCCTCACTGACCCTGGTTCTACTGTGTTCTGTTTCCTTGTATAGACATGTGGTTCCCATCCTCTACCGTACACCCTGTAATTATCCTCAGCTCTGTGCAAGGCTTCCTGCATGCCCATGTCTGAACCTCCCCTGAACAAGCTCAGCTTTCTGTGGCTAGGCAGTACATGCACACCACAGACCAGGGGACTATTTGCTGTTCTAGATTCTTTTTACCCCCAGGGCTGTGTGTGTACCCCCACCTGCTTACATCTGTGTTTAAGCTCCTATCATCCATGTGCTCTCACTTGGATTTCTAGACTCCTATTTCCCTAGATGCCTACAGCCACTGTGGCATCCAATCCCATCAGATCTTAGAAGGTAAGCAGGGTCAGGCCTGGTCAGACTTGGATGGGAAACCGCCTGGGAACAGCAGGTGCTACAGACTTGGGAGAAGAACCCCACAACCCACTCCCAAAAATCAATCTGCTATTGAAAACCCTATGAATAGCAGAGAAGCAGTAACAATACTGTTTTGCCTGTTGTACATAGGGTTGCCATGAGTCAGATACCCACTGGATGGCACCTAACAACAACAATTTTTCTCGATATGGTTTGCCATCTACTTTTGGATTACTCAGTGACTGTTCCTCCTAGGAGCCTTCCAGGCTGCTTCTCTGAATTCAGGACTGATCGCTGCTCTGATAGCTGATAACTACAGGACTTTCAAATGGCACTTGAGCACCTTCCCCACCACACATGTGGCACTTCAGTTCCAGTGGGCCTCTTCCCAGCACTCCTCTAGTTCACCACTGTGCAGACCTGCAAAGAGGATACGACTTGACATCACCTAACAACAACAACAACAAACCATTCGTGCTATCTGTGCTATCTGCTATAAAGAACAAATGAAATAAAATTTCTTTTGAGAAGCCTGGGCAGAGCAGCAGCGCACAAAAGTTCCTATCCTTTACCAATCCTGGGGAGAATTTCTGGATTGGGCCCAGTTACATAACAGCATGGAGACAGCTCCAGCAGAAAGACCTTGTTCCTTAAGGGTATAAATATTTCTAGAGAAGGGGGATAAGGAAGACATAGTTGACTACATGAGAAGAAGTTTAGGATGAAAAGATCAGCTGTTGCTATCAATCTGTCCTTCCAATAGGCTAACTCACCTAATACAGCTTCTTGCCAAGCTACCAACAGCAGAAAAGATAGGAGCCTTGAGACTGTGCTGAGGTCTACCTTCAAGCCCCCATGCCCACACTGAGTCCCCAGTCTTACCCTCACAAGCCTATTCTCAGCTCCTATACAGATTCCATAGCTCACTTCATCTCTGGGCCTCAGGAAGATAACAGACTTATAAATGCGTAGAGCCTTAGAGATGTATTAGTATATAATAGGAAAACACGTATGTGGATAACACTCTATCCTACCTATATGGGAGGAGGTTTCATTTAAAAAGCAGTAGAAAATTCAGAATGCATGCAGGGACCCAGGCTACCTGCTCTGAGTTGCCCCTGCTTTGGGCAAGCATAGAGCCCCACCCAAGCCTCTTAAGGCTCTTTCTCAATCTTGTCATAATGCACTTATCTTCTGATTTATTCTCCTAAAATCCTGCTCTGTAGACTTTCAGAGTTTTAGGTGTACATGATCTTACCATGCAGTGGGAACATAAAAAGATGTCCACCCTAGTGTAGGAAAACAAGAAAGGCTCCTTCTAAGAGGTGATGTGGTTTTTCTTTTGCTTGCTTTGTCTTTAGAGTTCTTTTCTTTACGGGTCCCCTATTCTCTCTGTAGCCCTTGTCCCCTACATCTTTCTGAATATCAGCTCCACTCTTCATTCATTAATTGGCCATGGACAATTGTCTAACTTCTTTGTGGTTTGTCTTTCTCATCATCAAAATGGAATTATATTACTGCCTTTTTCCAAAGGATGGTCCAGAAAACTAATGAGAGAATCTTACATGAATCATTGACACTCAATGTTAGCTCTTACTATTTCTGTAAGCCTTGATATCTCATTCTTTAAGAAAATCAATCCCAATCAATCCCTCTATTAAGTAGTATGTAAGGGCAATGTATTTTATCCCTCCCAGGTAATATCACTGCATACTGAGAGGATGTTTTCAATAATGAAAAGCTATACTTGAAGAATGTTAAGCTTCCTGGCAGATGGAGAAGAGAAGCGCTTGGGGGCAGATGAGATTCACAGATCCCTGATACCAAGAGAAGTAGGTAGGTGTCTATTGCCTTAACATGTTCAGGTTTTCCTGGACTTACTGTCTAAATTCCTTAGAGTCCCAAGCCTGCAAAAATGAAAATCAAGAACTTATTTTCATGGCTCTACTATAAAAAGATGTTTTATCTTCTCCTGCTTATACCATATAGTCAATTAGAAAAAACTATTCAAAAGAATTAAAGCATGACCTGAATAAATTAATTTGAATACCTAAGCACTAAGATTATTTAACAACAAAAGCAATGTTTATTCTTCATATGGATTTTTTCTCTAAATCAATGCCACTATTCTGTTAAACATTGACATTAGTTTGGGCAGACATTTATTACTCAGGTGTGTCTAGCTTTTTCAGAGTCTAATACTTTACCTAGTTTATTTCTTTAATTTTTCCACAAAGCCCAAAACTCTCCTGAAGCAAGCTGCATCCTGTAATCCTTCCAGTTTTGATTAACGGGGTGATTTCTCAGTGGAAACCCATAGTGGTAACATTTATTTTCCTGTTTTCTATCAAAAGCTCCTTTGGAGGAATCTTTGTTGCCTCTTTATTGTCTGAGTTGATTTTCTTCATTTCTCTTATTAAAGCTGAGTTGGCAGAGGGGGCCAAGGGGAAATGTGGCTGTACCTCAGCAAACTTCAAAGTCATCTTTAATCTCTTGTAATCACCTTCGTCCATCAGCCAAGTTCTTTTTTCCCTTGTCTCCAGTTTTTCTCAGTCTATTCAGAAAAACCTTTCTTATTCTCGTTTGTTCACATTAATCCACCCTGTTCTTTGGCTGCCCTTCCTTGAGTTGCATATTCTCATTTGAGTCCCTGCTGTCTCTTTCCTTTCCAACTCAGATTTTTCTTTGCACATAGATTTTTTAAGCCACCCTTTCTAAATCCACTATGCAAAGAGCAAGCAATCTCCAATCTTCTTTTCCAGGGCAATTGTAATCCACTGTGCTTTAATTATAATGTCTATTCAGATGTTCAAAATTCCAAAATTCCATCCAGTTATAGATTTTAATACTTCTTCCCTCTGCACCATATTTATTAGATTGATTAATTCCCAAAATGTGCTTTTTTGAAGTTTAATATCCTAGGTGTTTGAAGCCACTGTTACTTAAAGAATTCAAGAAGATCATGATCACTGGTAACAAGGAGGCTGCCTTGGAATTAACTATATAATTCAGCTGTTGCTATTCCCAGTAGCTGGAGTACTTTTGTGCTCTTAGCATGATTTCCCAATATCTTAGTCAAAACACTGTCCTCTCGCTATCCTCTGACACACCATGATAGACATAGCTTGGCAAACAGCCTATGAAAATCTGCACCTGGAAAGTTTCACAAAAAAAGAAACAAATTATTTAAGAATTGATTTTTTATGTACTTTTAATTTTAACTGACATAATAGTTTTACATATTTATATGGTACAGTGTGATATGTTGTTACACATATACAATGCGTAATTGGCATATGCATCACCTCAAAGATTTATCATTCCTTTGTGTTAGGATCATCCTCTCTACTAGCTATTTTGAAATACACAATTAATTGTTATCAACTCTAGTTATCTTACTGTGTTATAGAACATTAGAAGCTATTTCTCCTATCCAATTGTATTCCTTTATTCATTAACCATCTCCTCTCCATCGCTCCCACCTCCTCTACCCTTGCTAGCCTCTGATAACCATTAATATTTTCTCCTTCTGAGATCAATATTTTCAGCTTTGACAGATAGGGACATGTGGTATTTGTTTTTCTGTGCCTGACTTATTTCACTTAACATACTGTTTTCCAGGTTCATCCATGTTGTGCAAATGATACAATTTTATTTTACTGTTGAATATTATTCCATTGTGTATAGCATGTTTTCTCTATCCATTCTTCTTCAGTGAACACCTTCATTTCATATTATAGCCATCATGCATACTGGTTCAGTAAAGATAGGATTACAAATGCTTCTTCCACATACTGTTTTCATTTTCTTTGGATACTCAGTAGAGGAATTGCTGGATCATATGGTAGTTCTACTTATAATTTTTTGAGAAATCTCCATACTGTTTTCCATAATGACTGTACTAATTTACATTCTCACCATCAATGCATGAGAGTTCCCTTTCTCCACATCCTTACCAGCATATGTTATTATTCCTTTTTGATAATTGCCATTCTAACTGGGGTGAGATGATTACCTCATTGTGGTTTTGATTTGCATTTTGTATTTTCTTGCAGGTAAGTAATGCTGAGCATTTTGAAAAAGTTGTTGGCCATTGATCTATCTTCTTTTGAAAACTGTCTATTTGGATCACTTGTCTATTTTTAATTAGATATTTTGGGGTTTTTGCTTTTGAGTTGTTTGAGTTGCTTACATATTTGTGATTAACAATCCCTTATTGAGTGAATAGCTTGAAAGTATTTTCTCCCATTCTGTAAATTGTCTCTTAATTTTGCTGATTGTTTCCTCTGTAGTGCAGAAGATTTTAGTTTGATATAATCCCATATGTCAATTTTTGGTTTTGTTTCTTGTGCTTTGGGGGTCAAACTCAAAAAAGTCTTTACCAACACCAACATATTGAAGCATTTCTTGTTTTCTATTATTATATTCATGGTGTTAGGTCTTCTCATTAAAGTCTTTGGTCCATTTCAATTTGATTTTTGTATACGGTAAGAGACAGAGGTCTAGGTTCATTCTTCTACATGTCGATGTTGTTTTTCCGGAATCATATTTTGAAGAGACTTCTACAAAATATGTTCTTGGTGCCTTTGTCTAAAATGAATTGGCCGTAGACAGTAGATTTATTTCTGAGTTCTCTATCCTGTTCTTTTGGCCTACGTGTCTGTTTTTAAACCAATTCCATGCTGCTTGGGTTACTAACTTTGTAGTAAGTTGTGAAGTCAGTTTTTTGCTCAGCATTACTTTGGCTATTTGACATCTTTGTTATTCCATATGAATTTTAGGATTACTTTTACCATTTCCATGAAGAATGTTATTGGTATTTTGATAGAGATTACACTGAATCTGTAGATAGCTTTGTGTAGTAGGGACATTTTAACATTAATTCTTCTCATCCATGAACATGAGATTTCTTTCCACTTATTTATGTATCCTTTTCAGTTTCTTTCATCAGTGATTTTTGGTTTTCATTGTGGAGTTTTTTCACTGCCTTGGTTAAATTTACTCCTAGATATTTTTTTTCTGAAGCTATTGTAAATGAGATTGCTTTCTTCATTTCTTTTTCAGTTAGTTTGTTACAGAAAATGTAAATACTACATACAGTTTTTCATATGCTAATATTGATTGTGACAACTTTACTGTCTTTATCAGTTCTGTTTTTGGTAGAGTTTTTAGTTTTTTTTTATATACAGTATAAGATCACATCATCTTCACACAGGAATAGCTTGGTATCTTCTTTTCCAATTTGGATGTCTTTTATTTCTTTCTCTTGCCTAATTACCTTTTCTGGGACTTCTAGTACTATGTTAAACATGAGTGATAAAAGTGGCCAACCTTGTTTTCTTCCAGATCTCAGAGGGAACATTTCCACCTTTTCCCCATTCAGTTGATATTAATTGTGGTTTTGTCATATATGGCCTTAATTGTGTTGAGATAGGTTCCTTCTATATCTACCTTGAGAATCTTTGTCATGAAGAGATGTTAAATTTTATCAAATACTTTTCTGCATTTAGTGAGATGATTTGTTTTGTCCTTCATTCTGTAGATATATCGCATTTAGTGATTTGAACTGTCCTTGCATCGCTGAGAAGAATCCTCCTTGATCATGGTGTATAATCTTTTTGATATGCTATTGGATTCAGTTTGCTAATATTTTGCTTAGGATTTTTGCATCTATATTCATCGGGGATATTGATCTGTAATTTTTTAAAAATTCTATGAGACCAATATTACTCTAAGACCAAAACCAGACAAGGAGACAACAAAAAAGAAAATTTCAAATCAATGTGCCTGATGAACGTGGAAGCAAAAATTCTCAAAAAAATACTAGCAAATCAAATCCAATAGCACATCAAAAAGATTATACACCATGATCAAGGGGGATTCATCCCAATGTGGCATATATATACACAATGGAGTTTTATTCAGCCATAAAAAAGAATGAGATTATACTCTTTGCAGGGAGGTGAATGGAACCAGATATCTTCATGTTAAATTAGTTCCACAAAGACAAGTATAACATGTTTTCTCTCATATTTGGAGACTAGGATGAAAAAAGAATGATATAAAACTAAAAGGGGGACTACTGGAAACAAGGAATGAGAAGAAAAAATGGAGGATAGATAAGAAAGAGTAATAAAGAGGATGAATATGATCAAAGTACATTATAAGCATGTATTCAATGTTATAATGAAACTTTCACAATTAATATATGCTAATAAAAATTTCTCATTAATAAACGAAGTTTGGTAAAAATTCAGCAGTGAAGCCATCCAGTGCAAGTCTTTACTTTGATGGGAAAATGTTTATTACTGATTCAACTTCATTGTTCATGACTAGTCTGTTTAGGATTTTCATTACTTCATGGTTCAATCTTGGTACATTATATGTGTTCAAGAATTTATCCAGTTCTTCCAGGTTTTCCATTTTGTTGACATATAGTTGTTCATACTAACCTTTAACAAGCATTTGTATTTCTGTGATATCAGCTGTAATGTCTCCTTTTTCATCTTTGATTTGTTTATTTGGGTCACCTTTCTTTCATTCTTAATCTGGGGAAAGTATTGTCAGTTTTGTTAATCTTTTCTAAAACATCAACTTTGTTTTGTCAATCATATTTATTTTTATCCCAATTTATTTCTACTGTGCTTTTTTGTTATTTCCTTTGACTGTTAGGCTTGATTTGTTCTTGCTTTTCTAGCTCAGAGTCATTATTAGGTTGTTTGAAATCTTTCTACTTTTTAAGTATAGGCATTTATTGCTATAAACTTCTTTCTTGATAATGATTTTGCTGTATCCCAAAGGTACTGGTATTGTTTCTATTGTTATTTGCTTTAAGACATTTTTTATTTCTATTTTGCTTTCTTTGTTGAGCCATTGATCATTCAGCAGCATGTTATTTAATTTCCATATATGTCTATAGTTTCTAAAATTCCTCATGTTGTTGATTTCTTATCTTATCCCATTGTCATCACAGATGAAATGTGACACAGATTTAATGAGACTTACTTGTGGCCTATAATATGGCATATCCTGGAGAATGTCCCATGTACTGATGAGAAGAATGTGTGTTCTGTAGTTGTTGGATTAAAATGTCCTATAAATGTCTCTCAGATCCATTTGGCCTATGTTGTTGTTATTTTTTTGTTGTTGTTGTTTTGTTTTTATTGCGGTACTGGTGGTTGAACCCAGGGCCTTGCGCCTGCATGCTCTGCAAGTGCTGGACCACTGAGCTGCACCTCAGCCCATTTTTTTTTTTTTACTTTTTGAGACAGGGTCTCGCTAAGTTACGCAGACTGCCTCTGGTTTCGAACTTGCAATCCTCCCGCCTCTGCCTCCCGAGCCACAGGGATTACAGGCGTGCGCCACCACGCCCGGCCTATGTTGTTGTTATTGTTAGGTGCCATCAAGTCAGTATCCGACTCATAGCGACCCTCATAGGGTTTTCAATGGCTGACTGTTTCAGGAATGCCTTGGGAGTGGATTGCCAGGTCCTTCTCCCATTTTTGCGGTTCTGGGAATTGAACTTGGGACGTCAGAGATTATAGCGCAGTGCTCTACCAACTGAGCTAAATCCCAGCCCATTTGGTTTATGGTATAGCTTAATTATAGTTATGAAGGAGCTGGGCTTTAGCTCAGTCATTAGAGTCAGCACAGTCAGCCCCTGAGATCCCAGGTTCAATCCACAGAACCACAAAAATGGGAGAAGGACTTGTCAATCCACTCCTGAGGCAATACCAAAACAACCAGCTATTGAAAACCCTATGAGGGTTGCTATGAGTTGGACATGACTCAATGACACCTAACAACAACAGCATAGTTATAATAGTTTCTTTGTTAGTTTTCTGTCTGGATAATCTGTCTACTGATGAAAGTGCGTTGTTGAAGTCCCCAACTATTGTTAAAGTAGAGCCTATTTCTCTCTTTATATCTAATAACATTTGCTCAATATATTTGAGTGGTCCAATGTTCAGTGCATACATAGTTATAATTATTATATACTCTTGCTAAATTGATCCTTTATTCATGATCTGATGATCTTTATGACTTTTTATAGTTTATAGCTTGAAGTCTGTTTTATCTGATATGAGAATAGCTACCTGGCTTATTTTTGTTTTCTATATGGGGAGAATATCTTTTTTCCATTTCTTCACCTTCACTCTATATATACCTTAACCTATGAGGCAACTTTCTTGCAGGCAGCATGTAATTGGATCTTTAAAATAACATTAAGTCAGACTGTATCTTATAATTGGTAAATTTCATCCACTTATATTCAAGATTACTGTTGATAGATAACAATCTACTCTTGATATTTTATTGTTTACTGGGATTTTTATTTTATTTTTATCCCTTTTTCTTCTGTTATTTTTAATCTCTGGTTTGGGAGTTTTTCTATAGTGATAAGCCTTTATTTCTTTTCTCATTCTCATTTTTATATTTACTTTACCAGTGAGTTTTATATTTTCATGTGTTTTCTTTATGGTAATTGTTATCTATTCACTTCTAGGTGTTGTTGTTGTTGTTGTTAGGTGCTATCAAGTCAAGTGCGACTCATAGTGACCCTATGTACAGCAGATCAAAACACTTCTCAATTCTGTGCCAGGCACACGACCTTATTTATATTTGAGCCCATTGTTGTAGACACTGTGTCAATCCATCTGGTGGAAGGTTTTCTTTTTTTTTTTTTTTCATTGACCTGCCACTCTCCCAAACATGATGTCTCTCTCCAGGCACTGATCTCTCCTGACTGCATGTCCAAAATATGTAAGATACAGTCTAGCCATTCTTGCTTCCAAGGAGCATTCTGGTTGTACCACTTCTAGGATAGATCTGTTGGTTCTTTTGGCAATCCATGGTATATTCAATAGACATCTCCAGCACAATTCAAAAGCATCAATTCTTCTCCTGTCTCCCATGTTCAATGTCCAGCTTTCACAACCATATGATGTGACTGAAAATACCATGGCATGAGTCAGATGTGCCTTCATCTTCAATGTGACATCTTTGCTTTTCAACACTCTAAAGAGATCTTTTGCCACAGCTTTTCCTAGAGCAATGTGTCTTTTGATTTCTTGACTGATGCTTCCATGGATGTTGATTATAGAGCCAAGCAAAGCAAAATCTTGAACAACCTCAATCTTTTCTCCATATATTGTGCAGGTGCATACTGGCCCAGTCATAAGGATTTTTGTTTTGTTGATGTTTAGTCACAGCCCATATTGAAGGCTATGATCTTTGATCTTCATCAGTAAATGTTTTAAATCCTCTTCACTTTCAGCAAGGAGAGTTGTGTCATCTGTGTAACATAGGTTGTTAATGAATCTTCCTCCAATCCTGATGCCGTGTTCTTCCTCAAAAAGTCCAGCTTCTCAGATTATTTGCTCAGTGTATAAGTTGAAGTGATAGGATGAAAGTACACCTTTCTCAACTTTAAACCATGCAGTGTTTCCTTATTCTATTTGAACAACTGCCTCCTGGTTCACATACAGATTTCTCATGAGCACAATTAGGTGCTCTGGTATTCCCATCTTCTGAAGTATTATCCATAATTTATTATGATCCACACAGTCAAATGCCTTTGCATAGTCAATAAAACATAGATAGACATCTTTCTGATATTCACTTTTGGCTAATATCCACCTGATATCAGCAATGATGTCCCTGGTTCCCTACCCTCTTATGAATCCCACTTGATTTTCCGGTAATTCCCTATCTATATACTTCTGCAGATGCTTTTGAATGATCTTTAGGAAAATTTTGCTTGTGTGTGATATTAATGATATTGTCCGATAGTTTGCACATTCAGTTGGATCCCCTTTTTTGGGAATAGGCACAAATATAGATCTCTTCCAGTCAGTTGGCCAAGTAGCTGTTTTCCAAATCTGTTGGCATAAACATGTTAACACCTCCAGTGTTGCATCTGTTTGTTGAAACATCTCTATTGGTATTCCATCAATTCCTGGAGCCTTGTGTTTCGCCACTTCTTTCAAGGCGGCTTCCACTTTGTCCTTCATTACCATTGGTTCCTCTTCATATGCAACCTTCTGGAATGGTTGGTCATCTACTAATTCTTTTTTGTATAATGACTCTGTGTATTCCTTCCATCTTCTTTTGATGTTTCCTGCATCTGTTAACATTTTCCCTGTAGAATCTTTCACTACTGCCACTTGAGGCTTGAATTTTTCTTCACTTCCTTAAGCTTGAGAAACACAGAGCATGTTCTTCCCTTTTGGTTTTCTGCCTCCAGCTCTTTGCACATGTCATTATAATATTTGTTTTTGTCTTCCTGAGCTGCCTTTTGAAATCTTCTGTTTAGATCCTTAACTTCATGTCTTCCTTTTACTTTGGCTGCTCGACATTCAAGGGCAAGTTCCAGCATCTCTTTTGATGTGTAATTTGGTCTTTTCTTCTTTTTCTTGTCTTTTTAATAACTTTTTGCTTCCTTCTTGAATGATATCTTTTATGTCATGCCACAACTTTTGAGTGCCTTCCAACCTGGGGGGCTCACTTTCCAGCACTATATCTGACAGTGTTTCTTTGCTATCCATAGGGTTTTCAATGGCTAGTTATTTAGGGAGTGGCTTGCCAGTGCCTCCTCCCTAGTATGTCTTGTCTGGGAGCTCAGCTAAAACCTGTCCACCATAGGTAATCCTGCTGGTATCTGAGATACCAGTAGCATAGCTTTCAGCCTCATTGCAACACATAAGCCCTCGCAGTGCAGCAAATTGAGAGATGTTTGGGGGTCTAGATGTAGGATTCCTTAAATATCTCCTATAAGGCTGGTCTAGTGGTAATGAATTCTCCCAATTTTTACTTCCCCAAGAAAGACCTCATTTTTCCTTCATTTTTGGAAGATAGCTTGGCTAGGTATAATATTCTTGACTGGCAGAGTTTCCCCCCCCCCCCCGCCAGCACTCTGAATATATTATCTTATTCTCTCCAGTCCTACAAGATTTCAGTTGAGAAATCTGTTCATCTGATGGAAATTCCCTTATAAGTGACTTGACATTGTTTTCTCATTGCTTCTATACTTCTTTTTTGAGTTTTGACAACTTAGTTATATTATGCTCCTGGATGTCTATCAGCTTGGGCTATAGTCCACCCTGGTACCATGGCGCAGTCAACTAGGTGGAACTGCCACTTGGAAAGCTGTCAGCCTAGGCTCAGGTATACATGGGCACTATAAGTTGACCAGCTGTATAGCAGTCCTACCAGAGGGACAGAGGACCTCCTCCTTGCTGGCAGTTGGGGCAGACTCAGGTACATATGGGTGCTGTGGAATGGCTCAGTAGGATCATTGGGAAGGCAGAGCTATTGCTCATCTGGCTTCCTAGTGAGGGGCAGGCACTTGAGAGTGTGTCAGGCCAACTGGCTTTGCAATTGTTTCTCTAGGAGTGGCAGTGTGCATTGGCTGGCTGTCAAGCCATAGTCAGGCAGTCTCCCCACCAAATACTAACCTGGCTCAAACCTGCTTAGCTTCTGAGATCTGATGGGATAGAACACCACAGTGGTATGGCTGTAGGCCATGGGCATGTAAGGCCACCAAATTTGTCAGCTTCCCCTCTGTGTAATCTACCCATTCCCTAGTGAATGGGTACCACATGAGTTTGGAAGCCATGGTCTTGGCTTTACTATTGGGATTAGGCTCTAAGTAGCCATGCATATGAGCATGGTAGAATGATGGAGTCTTCAGAGTAGAGATATACTCTGGGTGCTACCCCCTAGAGTGGGATGCCCTCCACAGTGGGTCTGGCTTCACAGTGGTACTGAGATGTAGCAGCTTAGGTCATACAGGGTGGGGGTGTACAATATGGGCTCCTACTGTGTGGCAATACAGCCTTATAAACTTGGGGCCAGAGAGGAGTGAGTGACATACAATGCTATTCAGCCATCTTTCTGTTTACCAGTATTTTGGATGACTGGGGATAAGTTGGGGTAACTTGTATTTTTATCCAGACTATCTTTTTCATATAAGTGAAGTAAGGAAGGAGGGCTAGATGTTTATAAAATGTGTGCTAGATCTTGTAAACACCATGCCCCTATGATTCTAATTTATTTTCCAAAATTGTGGATTTTTATTTGCAACACATTAATGTGAACTGTGGAACATTTTATTATTTAAAAATAATTCTTTTGTTTTAGATATGGTGAATAGTGAGACCCACCTTATCTTTGTTTAATATCTTTACTCAGGTAAAATTGGCACACAATCATATGTACAGTAGGTGTACAACTTGATAATATGTATATATTCAGGGCTGGTTTTAGCTCAGTTGGTAGAGTACTGCTCTGCACTGAGGCCAAGGGTTCAATCCCCAGCACCACAAAAAATGGGAGAAGGACCTGGCAGCCCACTACCAAGACAATTCCCCCAAAAAATCAGCCATTGAAAACCCTATACACAGCAAAGAAGCACTGACATAGTTTCGGGCATGGCACAGCATCAGGGAGTGTTTCATTCTGTTGTACATAGGGTCCCTATGAGTCATACCCAACTCAACAGCACCTAACAATAACAACCATGTATATACCCATGAAACTATCATCACAATCAAGATAACTTTAATATCTACCACCCTTGCTTTGAGATAGTTGGGTATCCTTTAAGATTCCATGTTATCTATTATGTTACTTTTTTAGCTAGAATAGCTATAATACTATATCACTTCATTTATAGTAGAAGAGCCTAACTACAATATACTGTAGTTTTTCTCCTCCCGAGGTATCTGTGATATTGTTGTCACACATTTTGCTTCTACATGTTATAAACTTCAATATGCATTGTAATGGGTTTTTTTCTTTTTTTCTTTTTTTGCTTTAAATGATCATTTTTAAAGAAATTAAAATGATTATTTAAAGTCTTTTATACTAATATTCAGTGCTATTCTTCCTTTATATAGATCAATATTTTCATCTGGTACCATTTTCCTTCTCTCTAGAGGATTTCCTTTCTTATAGTGTGAGACTGTAACAACTTCTTCAGTTTTTGAAATAATCTGAAAAGTTTTTATTTAACCTTAGCTTGTGAAACATACTCTACTGTGTATATAATTCTGTGTTGTCATAGTTTGAATATAAATTGTCCCTCAAAGGCCATGTGCTTTACCACTGGGTCCCCAGCTTGTGGCATTATCTCAGGAGGTTGTGGAATTTTGGGAGGTGGGTCTAGTTTGGCAGAAATAGCTCCCTGGGGGCGGGCCTTTAGAGGTTTTTATAGCAGACCCTCAGCCCTCATCTCTCTGATTCCTGGTCTGCCATATGATGAAGTCATCTAACCCAGGCGCTACTGTCACCACTGCCATGCCAACCCTACACCCATTATGGATTGATTCTCTAGCTGTGAGCTCCCAATAAACTTCTTCCCCCATAAGTTTGTGTTGGCTTTTCTGCTACAGCAATTACAACTAATACATATGTTGACAGTTGTTTTCCATCAGTACTTTAAATGTTGCCTCGCTCTTTTGCATTGTTTCTGAAGGGAAATCTATTGCCATCCTTCACTTTGTTCTTTTATATGCAGTGCATCTTTTATTTTCGGGATGCTTTTATGTGTTTTTTTTATTATTGGGTGTTAAACAGTTTGATTATGATGTGCTTTGGCTTGGCTTTCTTCATGATTCTTATGCATGTGTCAAGCCTTGGAATTGTAGATTTATAGTTTTCATCAAATTTGAACTATGTTTAACCATTATGTCTTTAATTATTTGTTTACCCTGCTTTCTTTTGGGGGACTACCATTGTATGTATCTTGGGCTACTGACTGATGCTCTGTTCATTTTTTTCTCCATCCTTCTTTTTATCCCTCTAAGTGTTTCACTTTAGATAATTTCTACTCTGTTTCCATTTTCTACTCTACATTACATATTCTATAAATCTTTCTTGTGCATTGTCTAATCTGCAATAAACTTTCCAGTATATTTTTATCTCAGAAATTGTAGTTTCATCTCTAAAATTTCCTTTTATATGTTTTCTTTAATATAATCAATCTTTGCTCAAGGTTCTTGAACAAGAATATGACTGTCTAATAATTTTGTCATCTATATGACTTCTGGATTGGTTTTGACTTTTTTCATTATGCATTGTTTCTTATTTCTTTGCATGCCTCTTAATTTTTATTGGATTCCAGGCATTGCCAGAATTTATCTTACTGTGTACTGGATATTTTTGCATTTCTATCAATACTTTTGAGTTTTGTTCTGCTCCACCATTAATTTGTTTGGAAACAGTTTCATCCTTTCTGGTCACCCTTTTATACTTTGCTAAGCAGGACCAGAGTACTGCTTAGTCTGGTGTGAATTTCAACCCACTTTTGGCAGAACTCTTGGGGATAGTCTCCCTAATGTGTCAAGCATTGTGAGATTTTTCCACCCTGATGGAAAAATGTTCCTAGCTTCATGTGAGCTTTGGCAATTGTTCCTTCTTATTCTTTCTAGTGATTCTTTCCCAGTCTCAGACAGTTTCCTTATAAGCATGCACTGATCATTATTCTGATGAAGACATAAGAGGAACTTTCTCAAAATCTCCAAAGATCTCTCTTTGTGCAACTCTTTCCTCAGAACATTGTGTTCGGAAAACTGTAGCTACATTATCCTCCCCAGCCTTTCGGCTCTGTCCCCCTAAATCAGGGAGTCCCAGCTCTTTTCCCTATACCATGATATGGAAGCTGTTTCTTGGTGAGATATTGAGGCAATCAAAGGGATCACGTCATTTGTTTTCTATCTGCTAGGGATCACTGCCCTTGTTCTGATGTCTGAAGTCTTAGGAACCAATGTTTCATACATGGGGTCCATTTTGTTAGTTGTTTTTAGAAGTAGAAGGATAAAAAGTTATTCCATTGGGCCAAAAGCAGAACTCAAAAGCACCTTAACTTGAATAGCTATAGAGCTCTCCCCTGAATGGCCATCCCCTCAGTATTTAATAACCACTTGAATTTCAATACTACAAATTCAAGTTATTGTCAACAATCTTCCTTAGCTCTGTGACTAAATATAATGTTGTTGTTGTTGTTGTTGTTGTTGTTGGATGCCATCAAGCTGGGTCCAACTCATAGTGACCCTATACCAGAATGAAGGTACATTTATTGTAGTATTGGTTTTTTTCTTTTTCTCTTCAATAAACAGTTTCCTTGAGACAGCATGAATGCTTATTGCTCTTTTTATTCTGTCTTGGTTTTCACTGTTTATAAATAGCACTCTTAGAGAAGTCTAAGTAGAATCAAGCTTAACACAGTTAACTTAGTTTCAGCTTCAAGCACCCAGAAAAAAACGGTTCAGTCATTTTGATGGCCTCATTCTGAGTCCATGTCTCGTGTTTCCTATTTGCTCATTTGATGATGACTTCCAACAAGAATGGAAGATTTCCTCTGGAGGAAAAATGGCCTTGGGAATAAGAGAGAAAACCTCTTCCAATTTTTTGCTGTTTCCAATTGCTCCCTGATCACTCATGAATGCCATACCTGAATTGTAATGATTTGCACAAGATTTTTTTTATTTCTTTAGCTCTTTCTTTCCATTACATATTTTCCTGGTCCACCTAATATTTAATGATCAGATTTGATGCAGACGCAGACAAATACAAACACATACCCACTGCACCTGTGCATACAAAGAACAAACCACCTTTTTTTTTTTCATGAACTATAATAAAAAAGGCCCTGATGCTACAAAATAAATAAATGATACCAGAACTGAAAGCCTGGGAGAATCTGTTCAGTTGAAAGCATGTTAGCAGACAGCAGAATGCCCTGTGCCCTGGCAAAGAAAGGTGCTATAAAAACCCATAATTTTGTTGCCACAGGTAGACTAGCTCCACAGTACACAATACAGCCAGAGACATTTGCTTTTATCTAGTTCCTGGGACTTCACCATGCCCCATGGTTTTACATTAGGTGACAGGATAAAAAGTTTTCTTTCCCAGCACCTGTCTTCCTAGTGGGTCTGTCTTCCATGCTGATGTGCCGCTGTTTGCTGTTCTCCCAGTAGCAGGGCAGCACTCAGACTCCAGGATGAAGCCTAGGCTGGCAGCCTGTCAGGAGCCCGAGGGCCTCACTTGTCAGCCAGCAACACAGGGAACTAAGGTGCCGGCTTGTTCTGAGCCCCAACACACGTTCCCAGCATGGTGCTCCCAGCAATTAGGACTGGTCAGATACTTTCGGAGCTCCATTACCCAGAAACACAGAAGGAGCACATTATCTACCAGGAACCCATTTCTCCCATACCATCTCTTTCTCAGGCCCTTTCAGATGAGCCAATCAGGAACACTGAGGTCTCACATTTCCTCAAAAGTCATTTTTCTGTCTGCAATTTTAGACCTCACCAACTAACACAAACAATCTTATAAGGCAGGCCTTCCAGACAATGCTTGCAGGGGCAAGTAACTAAATGCTATTGCCATTTTTTACCTGGGAAAGTGCACAGGGTATCAGAGAAATGCCAACAACCTTCTAGAAGGAAACAATCTTATTGTTGTTCTTTAAGTGAATAACACATTTCTTCCACTCAAAAAAAAAAAAACCCACAATGGCTCATGTTTGAATAACTCTTTGTATTCACATACTTAACAAATAGACATCAACCTCTGTTTGGTGCCAGGCACAGTGCAAGGAAAGTAGGCACGTGGGAGGGAGCAAGGCAGACATGACCCCATCATCATAGGCTCACAGTTCACTGAAAATTTCACAGAAGATCAAACACTTGCAATAATGGTTAAGGACTAGATGGTAGGATGGCACCAGACATAAACACACATGACAGGGACATCGCATCTAGGCTTTGAAAGGTGGGAGAATTCCCTAGGGAAGTCACGCCTATGTTGAAAATTGCAAGATCAGGGGAAACACGGGCTAAGAGAAGTATGGTGGGAGAGACAGCAAGTAGAGGAGTGCTCCCTGCCAATCAGGAACCATGGAAGCACTCTGTGGCTGGTTTTTCAAGACTGGCATATGATCTGGGCCAGTGAACGGATTTCCCAATGAGAACAGAGGCCCAGGAGCTCACCAGGGGCCACAGTCAAGTGAGGAGCATGAGCTTTAACCTATCAACACAAGGGTACCACTAAAAGAGAAAGTGGGACCCAGCTGAATCAGATTCACATATTAGAAGGTTCCCTCAGTTCAGGGAATGGGAAATGGGAGGGCAGGTAGAGGGAAGAAGGCTGGAGGTAAGAAAAACAGTGAGGAGACCATTACCACATAGGTGTAGAGTGACTGTGGTCTAAAGCAAGTCAGTGGAAGAGGAGTTTTGAAGCGTTAAGTAAGTGTTAAAAATATAAAGAGCAGAAAAAAGGAGGGAGGGAACCAGCAGAGGGAAGCAAAGATTGAGAAAGGTGGAATAGGGAGGAGGGTCAATGTAGAGGGATAAAAGGGGAGAGGATAATCTCAATGCAAATAACACAACTTCATGAGCACATCAGAAAAATAGGGGAATATAACCCAAATATGCATTTGCGTTTTACTACATATTAGTCATAAGCTTCTATAAATCTTGTAAGTTGATAAGAGTATAACCAAAGTGATATAACAATTCCGTAATGGAAAAAGCCAATCCTGCATTACTCTGTAGCCCACCAATAAAGGAAGAGGAAAAATATCTATGAGGTGCCATCCACAGGAGTGGCCGAGGAACTGAGGACAAAGGTACAGAAGGGAGAGGTAGGAATTAAGCAAAATGCTTTCCCTAAGGGGATGCTGGTGGCATTTGCTATGACACAAAGCAAAAGAGGAGATAGAGATCCATCATTAGGGCTAAATTTTTCTATTTTCAGCTTGGTTAATGTGCCTATGGGAAGAAAGGGACATGGGGCAGTCAGACTGACCTGTCAGTACTCTGCCTATTCTCATTTGTGGGACAGGGGACACCTATGGGTTCCAGGGAAGAAGTTACAAAACAGAGAAGCTGAGGCTTGGCACAGGAAGGGGATTCTCCTCAAGAATTCATAGGAAGTCTATGAGTGAGTCCCTCATTTCAGGTCCAAAGCTCCAATCATCTGGCCTGGCATCCTTTGAAAGGGAATCTCAGCTTTTACATTACATGCCAGGCAGTGGTTTGGCATATGTCCAGGGGTTCCCAAGCTAGAGACATATTTTAAGTAAGTCAAAGAGATCAACAAATCATGTGGAAGTACAGAGGCTACTGAGGCCACATTGTTACCTTAAGGCTGGATATGTACCAACTACTCCCCATCTGAGGATGAGGCCGGGTGAATGTGGATCCCTCAAGCCTGGCGAGGCTGCATATGGCCCACCTGCCACCCCATTCTGCCTTGGGTCTGTTCAGGCTGAGGATGCAGAACATGTTCTGCATGCAGAACATGGAGAATCCTCCCCGCTATGCATACTGGCTCAACTGTAGTTATGATTCTCCTGCTCTGAGCCTCTCCTGTTTCTCTTGCCATTTGTGTGGGCAACAGAGGTCTCCTTTCTTGACAGTCCAGGATGTGCTATATCTCCTCCAAGCCCCTTGTCCTGGCTGAGGTGGCTAACAGATCCTCTAGGACACAGGGACCATCTCCTGGCCTCTGAACCCACCAGTGCTGGACTGTGATTCCAGAACTACGGTTCTGTCAAAGAAATATTATTTTACACAAGAACATCAGACAGTAGAACCAAAGCTTACAGCTCAAAATGTACATACAGAGACATGACTGTGTCAGCACAATGCTCCACATGACCCCAAGGACCTAATTATAATGGACACTAAATATTTAATCTCATCTTTAATCCTTTAGACAAAGCCCCCAAGTGGACCTGATTCACTCCACTGGCAAAACTCTACAAGATTTTCCCATGGAAGCTTCTCTCTCATGAATAGTGCAGCCTCACCATCAAAATATGTCCCCTTTTCTCCCCTCTTATGAACACAGACCTGCTCCTACCCACACACGCACTTCCTCTGACTGAGGAAGTCTTTCCTTCTCTGTTTTAAAATCAGTAACTTTATGTTAGTTCTCATTTTTATTAAATAAACAATAATAACAATGATAATAACTAGCATATATTGAGTGTCTACTATGGTCCAGGTCTTGATGGGTGTTTTAGGAGCAGTGTGAATGTTGTTTTGTGTAAACTTCATAAAACCTGATGAGGCAGGTCTTACTATTTCTATTTTATAAGTAGAAAACTAAGGCTCAGAATGAATTATTTGTCCAAGTTGCACTGTGAGTAATTGGAAAAGCTAGAGTCTACACCCAGGTCCCTCTGCTTCCAAAGTCCATGCTCATCCACTGTTTTGTTCTGGCTATTTTATTTTTGAAAAATTAATTAAAATTCAATCTAGAATGCAGTAAAATCCTGATATCATTTTTTTGTATGAGTGAACCTGGTTTAACATCAATCTTCCCCAAGACCACATGGATTCTGCAAGGCAAACTTGGCCATTTCCCTAAATATAAGGAAGAGGAGGAAAATATGTTGTGTGTCTTGTAGGTGCCAGGGGCTTTTAATCATTTTATCCTATTGAGTATTCACCACCACCACAAGTGGAACATATCATTAATTTTTCCAATGAAGAGTTTTAGAAAACTTCAGATAACTTGTCACAATTGCCAGAGAGGAAATAAGCTATAACATAGAGCTGACCTGCATCATTCTGATCTCTGAGCACACACAGATTCTTTCTTCTAGTCCTGTCACCACACAGCAATCAGAGACCCTTCCCTCTTCATTCATGTCTATAAAATGTCTGATAAGAAAGTCAGCAATGTATTACCAGACAATGCCTTTTATCCCTCTGAGATGACACCACTCACATCTAGATTCCTGGGTTCATTCCTCATTTCCATCTGTTTAGAGATGCCTATGTTTCACAAGGGCCTGGAACTTTCCAAAATTAAAGGTACTGCCCAAAGTATCACTTCCAACGTGGCCTACTAAATCATATGCCCCTATTGTACTAACTGCCTGCAGTCATACCAGTGTGGTGTCCGATCCCGTTAGATCTTGGAAGCTAAGCAGGGTCAGTCATGGTTAGTAATTGGATGGGAGACCACCTGGGAATACCAGGTACTGTAGACTTGGGAGAAGGACCCAGCAACCCACTCCCAGAAAAAAATAAGCCATTGAAAGCCCTATGAATATCAGAGAAGCACTAACAAAATGATTTCACCTGTTCAACATAGGGTCACTATGAGTCGGACACAGACTCGATGGCACCTAACAACAACAACAATTGTACTAACTATAAACTCAGGAGGGTAGAACACCCAAATGAGGGAAAAAACCTGATGTCTCTGAAGAGTAAAAAATAAAGGGAGAAATTCTGGAGGGGTATCAAACTTTGAAGAAGAAAATTTCAGAGTGAGTTTCCCATTTTTACAACTTCCAGAGCGAACCAGAATTTTATAGAGTAGTTTAAACAAAATAAGAAGGAGAAAAAGAAAGAAGGAGGAAGAAAAAAGTGCCTTTCCTAGCCTGAAGAAGCAGAAAGAAGATGGCAGATTCTGGTGCATCTACAGCCACTGGAAAGAAAAGTCCTATAAAAGTGTAGGGGAGAGGGGAAGAGGGAGGGAGGGAGAAGGAGGGGAGAGAGGAGAGAGAGAGAGAGAGGCCAGGTAGATGCAGCCCAAATTCTGCTTATAAACTCTATGCTACACATATCTCTGGCTTACCCCTGGACTGTGCAGTATCAGAGAGACTCAGAAGCAGTCAAGGATAAAAGAACTACCATGAGCTTTGACCAAGAGACAGCTTGCATTGTAAATCAAGAAACAAGAGTTGCTGTTTAAATCCAACCAAATTAATACTCTGATAAAAATTCAATATTCTTCAGAGGTATATAACTGAATCTGAAGTCCCACCAAAAAAAACCATCCATAACAATGAAAGTAAAGATAAATTTATTTGGCATTCAAAGAATCATCAAAACTTGAAGAACCAAGAGAAAAGATAATCAAAAGAGACTAACAACCCATTGATCCATATGTTGGAAGTGGCAGAGAGGAATTTTAAAACAGATACTACAATACACTCTTTTATATAAAAGAAAATAAGGTTACAATGAATAAAAGATGGGAAATATCATCATAGAATCTATTTTTTTTTAACTAGTAATTTTACAATTGAGAAACAGTATCTTAAACTTAAAAATTATAGGATAGGCTTAACAGCAGAACGGAGATGACAAGTAAGTGGTCAAGAAACTTGAAGATAAGTCAATAAAAAGTATCTAATCTGAAAATTTGGGAGAAAAAAAGTGAGTTAAAGATAGACAAGCCCCAGAGCTGAGAGACAATATCAAAACTTCTAACATATGTATAATTAGAGTGCCAGAATAAGAGAAGAAAGAGAATGGGGAGCAAGTTTTTGAAGAAATAATAATAATAAGTTGACGTTAAATGTGAGTTTACAGAGTCAAGAATCTTAAAGAACTTAGAATAAAATAATTATAGCCCAACTATGCCTATGCATATCATAATCAGAGAGAGAGAGAGAGAATCTTGTAAGCAGAGAGAGAAAAACAACATATTATATACAAGAGAACAAAAAATAAGAATGATCAGACTTCTTCCTGAAAAATTTTCAAGTAAAAAGATAAAGGAACAATATATTTACAGCATTAGAAAAAAATGTTAACACAGAATCCTATATCCAACAAAAGCATTCTTCAAGAATGAGGCAAAATTAATTCATTTTCGGCTTTTTTAAAAAAAATAACTTGTTACCACCAGATTTATACTATAATTATAAGTGTTCCTTATGATCCAAGCAAATGATATCAAATAAAAATCCACATTTCATAAGAAGGAATCAAGAACATTAGAAATGGTAAATATCTAAGTAAATATAAAATACTATTTTCCCTTTAATTTCGATAAAATAAATACTAAAAATTAAAGAAAAATTATAACATGTCATAGAATTTATGGAGATTTTATATTTATGACAACTATAGCACAAAAGACCTCTTTGGGGTTGGAGGAGGTAAATGAACCTATGCACTTACAAGGTTTCTACATTATATATTAAATGATATAATATTAATTCCTAGTTGATTATGAAATTGTAATTATCCATTATTATCCTTCTAACATAAACTAAAATACAAAAAATGTTCTTTAGTAAAATAGAATTTTAAAAATTATTTAGTAAACTAGAAGGCAGGAAAGGAGAAGCAGAGGAACAAAAGACAAAGTATGCAAAGAGAAAGCAAACAATAAAATGGTAGGCCAAATTCCACATATATCAATAATTACATTAAATGTTAATGGATTGAATACTACAATAAAAGTTAGAGATTATAAGAATGAATTATAAAGCAAGACTCAACTACCATTCTGCCTATAATAGATTCACTATAAATATAAACAAATG
>VMDO01000324.1:202875-292549 GCA_007922755.1 Pedetes capensis | reverse complement strand
GTAGAACTCAGACAAAAAAAAAATCAGGAAAGACATAGATGATCTGAACCATACTTCCAACCATTTTTACAACTACAGAATACACATTTTCTTCAAGGGTGCATGGTATGTTCATCAAGAGAGACCATATGCTAAATCATAAAAGTTTCAATAAATTTTAAAGGACTGAAGAAATAATAGCCTTCTGTGGAACTTAAAATGACTTCTTTTTTTCTCTATTACATATCTGGATCAACTAGAGTTCTCCAGAGAAATTTATATTATATCATATTATATGATATTACATTATATTATATGTTATTACTATTTATGTCATTTATGTACTAACATATATATACATGAGGTTTACTTTAAGGATCTAGCTTATATAATTATTAGGACTGGCTGACTGGAAATCTGTGGGGTGGGCTGACAGGCTGAAAACTCAGGCAGGAATGATACTGTAATCTTGAAGCAGAATTTCTTCTCTGAGAATCTTTAGTGGTTGCTCTTAAGGTCTTTGTCTGTTTGGATGAGGCCCACTCATATTATCAAGGTATCCCCTTCACTTAATTGCATCTCTAAAATACCTTCACTAGAATACCTAAGTTAGTTTTTCATTAAATAATCAGACACTATAGCCTCGTGGGCTAGTCTGCTTTCTATCACTGTGACAAAATGCCTCAGATAAATAACTTATAAGGAGTAGAACTTTTATTTTCCTTCATGGTTTCAGAGGTTTCAGTCCATGTTCAACTTGCTCCATAGCTTTTGGGCCTGTGCTGAGGCAGAACATCATGGCAAGAGCCAGGCAGGAGCGAAGCTGTTCGCTTCGTGGTGGCTCTGGTAGAAAAGAGAGTGAGGAAGGGCCAAGGTCTCAATATGCCCTTCAAGAGCATGCCCTCAATGACTTCACTCCCTTCTACTAAGTCCTGCCTCTTAAGGGGCCCATTACCACTCAATGGCATCACAGGCTGGATCTGGTGCCTTTAGTGTAGGCTTTGAGGGTATACTCAAGATCCAAACTGTGGCATCTAGTCAAGTTGATGCATGAAAGTAATTAATCACAATCTCCAGAACTAAGAATAGTAACTGATGCTTTGAAGTTTTCAATGAACATTTGTTAATGGATATTAAATAGATAATTATGGGATCAAATCTCCCAAATCTAAAGGTATAACATAACCTTGGAGTCTGTCTAGACCACAGTTCACAAGTTTCAGAGATTCCCCATGCTGTACCCTCACAGCATCTATATCAAAGACTGGGATAAAATCCCACCCCCCCAAAATGTTTTTAACAAGCATTCTAGGGCCATGACACCTGAATCCCGCCACCCTGCAAGCATCTCTAGATGATTTGGATGAAGATGGACTATAGATCACAGTCTAAACAACTTTGAGGGCATCAATTCACCAAGTAGAATGACTTCCTCTCCAGTATTCCAGACAGTGGCTTGCCAGTACTGCTGAGGAGTAATATGTTGTTGTTATTGTTAGGTGCCATTGAGTCATGTCCAACTCATAGCGACCCTTATAGGGTTTTCAATGGCTGATTGTTTCAGTATTGCCTGGGGAGTGGATTGGCACATCCTTCTCCCATGAAGACTAATATGCTCACCATCTAATCCAGCTACCTGTTTTGTCTTCAATCAGCTGACTATGAAAAAGTTCTTCCTTATATTGGGCTGAAACAGGACTTTCTGGGTATTCCAGCCATTCCTACTAGTTCTGTTTTTGTGCAGTTCAGAGTATTTCAGGGTCTATGGCCTGAGTTGCAAATGGTTGACAGGGCAGCTTAGGTTCAAGTAATGGTTCAGAACATGTCATACACCTGACGGCTCTTCATCACCTGTGAGAAGGCTGATGTAAGCCAGTTATGTTGCTGAGTGTGCCACCATGTGGGATTATCTGGGAAGAGCCCTCAAAGACATTGACTTCTTAGGACAGTCTCGGGAATACCTTATAGAACACAGGGTATGGCAGCAAGCCTGGGAAATTGGCAAGAGGATAGGTTGTTATGGCAAAAGTATGATTCTTCTTATCAGAGGGTAGACTCCTGGATGAAAAAAAACTGCTAAATTATAAATCCACAGAGCTGAGTACCATAGCACATACCTGTAATCCTAGTGACTCAGGAGGTTGAAGCAAGAGGATCATAAGCTTGAGGCCAGAGGCAGCCTGCACAACATAGCAAGATCTTGTCTCAAAACAAAAACATAAAAAGGGAGGTAGGGGTGCAGTTCAGCAGTAGAGCATTTGCCTAGTATGTGCAAGGCCCTAATTCAACTCAGGCCCAAAACAAATAAACAAACACAATATAGGAAGGAACTATAGTAAAATCCCATAGGACAATTGAAAATAGCAAAAGAAATTCAGATGAAGACAATCTTTGGGCTTTTCCACATTAGTTGACACAAGCTGGTATACAGGGATCTTTTGAAACTCTAAGAAATTTATTTAGTAATATAGTAATTCATTCATTCACTAAATATTGATTACATGCTTACCATATACCAGGCCCCCATGTTTCTGCCAACTTATCAGCCTGTGGGGGTTGTGTGTACCTGTGATGCTGAAAGCTATGCCACTGATACTTCAAATATCAGCAGGGCCATGCATGGTATACAGGTTTCAACTGAGCTTCCAGACTAAGACAGACTAGGGAGAAGGACCCAGCAGCCCACTCCCAAGACAACTAGCCATTGGAAATCCTATGAATAGCAGAGAAGCATTGTCAAATGTAGTGCCAGAAAATGAACTCTCAAGGGTAGAAGGCATTCAAGAAACAACAGAAGAAGAGTTGCCTCCTCAAACTAAAGTTGACATAATCATGATAACAGAGTAGTGTCCCTGAGACCTCCTTTGGCTGATGTGTCATGACTCAAAATTAGAAGAAACACAGCGGCTACAACAGTGTGCCCAAACATAAAAAAATCATGTGCATGCACAGTGTTGAGTAGTGTTTCATTTTGTCACACTTAGGATCACTATGAGTTGGATCCAACTTGATGGCACCTAACAAAAACAACAAAAGTATACCAGGCACTATACTAAACATTGAGAAATGATTGGTAAACAAGACTAACATGGTCTCTGACTTCAGGGAATTAAATCTACTGGGGGATAACATAGCAAACCAGTGAAGAAACAAAAGTATAATAAGTGTATTTAAAAAGAGAAAAATGCTGGGCATGGTGGCACAAACCAGTGATCCCAGCACTTGAGAGGCAGAGGCAGGAAGGTCACAAGTTCAAGGCTAGTCTGGGTATATAATAAGACCCTGTCTCAAAGAGAAAAGAAAAAAAAAAGGAAAGAAGGAAGAAAGGAAGGGAGAAAGAAAAGAAAGAAAAAAAGAAAATAAAGAGAAGGGAGAGAAAGAAGGAAGAAAGAAAGGAAGGAAGGAAGGAAGGAAGGAAGGAAGGAAGACAGGTGAGCGAAGGAAGAGATGAAAGGAAAAAAAGAAAAGAGAAAGGAAGAAAGAGAGAAAGGAAAGAAGGAAGGAAGGAAGGAAGGAAGGAAGGAAGGAAGGAAATTATATTTGTATAAAGAACAACAAGGCAGGGCCTGGTATTGAGAGGAGTCTTTTCTAAGAGGTTAGAGTTTATGTTAGATATGACTGTGCACAACGCCTGCAGCCGTAGCCCTGTGGCATCTGATCCCATCAGATCTCGGAAGCTAAGCAGGGTCGGGCCTGGTTAGTACCTGGATGGGAGACCGCCTGGGAACACCAGAAGCTGTAGGCTTGGGAGAAGGACCTGGCAACCCCCTCCCCAAAATAACCAATCTGCCATTGAAAACCCTATGAACAGCAGAGAAGCACTGATAATAGTGTTTTCCCTATTGTACAGAGGGTCACTATGAGTCGGATACCGACTCGACAACATCTAACAACAACAACATGACTGTGCACAGAAGTGAACTCCCAGACTTCATAATAGGTGCCTAGGCACGGGACAGGGTGTGCACAGCCTAAGTTCACACACACAAGCATCTGAAAGATGTCAGGGTAATGGGAGCATAGAGCAGAGGGCTATGGTTGAAGCTGAAGCTGAAGAGGTATCCAAGACTCTGCTGTCATGGCAAACATTGAGTGGGAAGTCAATAAAGGACAAACAGCAGAAAGTAGCATAATTTAGTTTCTGTCTGAGAGAATTTCTCTGGCCATATTTGGAGAATGGATTTGGAAGGGGGCAAGATTAGGAGTACATCACTTAACGGGTTATTGCTCAAATGACAAATATTGGTGCTATATTAGTCAAGATTCTCCAGAGAGACAAAAATCAATGAGATACATACATAAATAGATTTTGAGAAGGAGTTTATTAGGAGGATTGGCTGATGCAACCATAGAGACTGAAATGTCCTACCACGGGCCATCAGCAAGGTGGAGACCCTGGCATGTTCTTATCATGTCTCAGGACAAATCCAAAAGTCTCATAACCAGGGAAGCCAGTGCTATAATTCTCAATATGAAGCCAAAGGCCTGAGAACCAGGGGGCGACTGGTTAGGGCTTAGAGGCCAGACATCCTGGAGTTCTGAGTCCAAGACCAGTCTAAAAGAGTGTCCCAGCTTCGGAAGAGAGAGAAGAGCCATTTTTCTCTGCTTTTTTCTTCTGTCTGGGTGTCTGGCCAATTGGATGGTGCCTACCCACATTGAGGACAGATCTTGCATACTCAGTCCAGCTGACACACTGATCTCTGGAAACAGACACACAGACTCACCCAGGGGTGATGCTTTACCTGTTCTCTACATAGCCTTAGTCTAGTCAAGTTGACACCTAAAATTAACCATCACAAGTGGTAAGAACGAAGGTAGTCAGAGGAAGAATTTGAGAAAAGCAGATGGATTCAAAATATAGTCAGGAATTAGCCTGAGTGTAGCCCCTGAGGGAAGGGACAGTGTGTGTTGTGCTTAGCAATGTACATTCAGTTCCTAGTATAGTATCTGGTATGTAGATGTTACTACAGTTGATTCGCACTATTCACAGATCTTATATTTTTTAATCCACTTGTTAAAATCTAACTCCAAAGATCAATGCTTAAAATTTGCATACATATACAGATAGGTGAACATTTTGAGCTGTGGAAAGTCTCAGTGGAGGTCAAGAATAATCCTCTTCCATCTTTTTCAGGTGTCATACTATAACCTAGAATCTTTTCATGGCTTATTTAATGCCATGTTTTTTCACATTCTTATGCCTTTGTGTGTGTGTGCAGTTTTGCTGTTTAAAATGGCCCCAAGCATAATGCTGAAGTGCTGTCTAGTGTTCAAAAGTGCAAGCAGTTGTAATGTGCCTTACAGTGAAATACAATTGTTAGCTAAGACTCATTCTTAACAGTTAAGTTATAGTGGTGCTGGCTGTGAGTTCAATGTTAATGAATCAACAACATTTATTAAAGAAAGTGTCCTTCAAACAGAAACACATGTAAAAGGTATTGATTAGTTGACAGAAATGTTGTGAACAGAGGCTTGCAGGAATCTAACCTGTATTTGCCCTAAAAGCAATGGTTCAGCATTCACTAAAGTGGTGAGCGAGCACAGTAACTTTATAGAAAATAATTACTGCAAACAAGGCAAATCAACTGTAACTGCCAATTGAAAAAAAAAAGAGTCAATGTTAGATATGATAAGATTTGTTCATGAATTGAGGGCTGTAGGCTTAAACAACTGCATTAATGGTGGTATCTTTTACAAAGATAGGATATTCTGGGAAAAGGACATATTTGGAAGGAAAATGGAAAATGCTATTTTTACATGTTTCTTTGGAGATCCCTGTGAGACATCCAGGTAGAGAAGTCAAGTAGCCAGTTGGATATAGGAGTCTGACTCTCAAAGGAGACTGCTGAATCACAGATGTAAATTTTTAAGTCATCAGTATACAGACAGCACCTAAAGCCATGAGGCTAGAGGAGATCAGCTAGGAAATAAGTGCAAAGAGAGTATAGAAGAGGCCCAGAGCATGCACACAGAGCATGCACACCGGCATTCAGAGAGCCAGCCAAGGAGGCCAGAGAGCAGCCAGCAAGGAAGGAGACAGCCAGGAAATGTGAGAAGTCACAGAAGCCAACAGGGAACAATACCGAGAGCAGGAATTGGCCCCTGAGCATGGCGGGAGAGAGACTGATGAAAATGAAAGCTCAATGTTGCCCTTGGATGGAGCAATGAAAGGTTGTCTGTGACCTTGAGCCATTTTCACAGTGAAAGAATGGACTGCAGAAAGAACAGAAGAGCAAGAAAATAAAAACAGCACCATGGGACAACTTACAGTTTTAAGTTACTGGGTGGGTAACAGAATTTCGGGAGAAGGAAGAAGCAATCCACTCCCTAAGTAATCCTGAAACAATCAGCCTTTGAAAACCTTATGAGGGTGGCTATGAGTCAGACTGTCTTCATGGCACCTAATAACAATAATAGAGAATCAAGGCATTAGCTGGAGAAGGAATGGCATCCAGAGAGGGCTTGGTTTCCATTTGATTTTAACTTGGAAAACAACATGCGTTCAAATTGTTAGGGATGATACAGCAAGAAAGGGAGAGGCTGGTGATGCTGGAAAGAGGAGAGATAGAAGGCCTGACCATGGTACAAAAGAGATCTAGGGCACATTTGGAAGAGAGACCACCACATGTAACCCCACATGTGCCTGTGCATACACACACACACACACACACACACACACACACACACACACACACACAGGTGCCTCTTGCAGTTGATACTAAGTTGATACTTAAGTATATACTAAGTATAAGGCTTTTGGTGTATTCCTATTATCTTCTTGATTTTATCCAAAGTTCTAACAGGTACAGATATTTTTGACTTTTACATCTAGTCTCCCTAAGTTTGCACCTTCCCTTTTTCCCATGTTTCAATCTTTAGAACTTTGTACTTGATTTTTTATGAAGCTGCCCTTCCTTCTGGGGTTCTTCTAATTCTCTTTCTGACTCTGGGCTCTTTCCAGAGACTTATCTTCTGTTTTTCTTTTCCCAGCTTCTAAGTATTTGAGTCCTGTCCTTTTTCCACCAGAGGCACTGCCTGAAGGCTTAAAACCCAATCTGAGACAGCTCCATCCCTGCTGCCTCACTACCAAGGGATGAGCAAAGTCCCTTGGGCTTCTACCAACAACAGTCAGTTCAAGGCTCAGCTGATAGTAAAGGCTATGGTTTCATTAGAAACTCATTTCTGGTAGTCTTATGCTCATTTGTTTTCATCAATGTCCAGAATTCATATGGGACAGACTGTGCTAACCATTTTAAGTTTTACACTGTTGTTGTTGTTAGGTGCTGTCAGGTCAGTGTCTGACTCACAGCAACTCTAGGTATTATTTGTTTGTTTGTTTGTTTTGTTTGTTGGGGTTTTTTGTTTGGGGGAGTGGGTTGCCAGGTCCTTCTCCTAAGCAATCTCCCATCCTAGTACTAACCAAGCCCAACCCTCCTTAGCTTCTGAGACCTGACAGGATTGGATGCCACAGTGCTATGGCTGCAGGCAAGTGTTACACAGCCCAAGGACATTTACCACTCTCTTGATCTACTGTAGCACATGACACCCATGTGCCTACTATGTGCTTTGCTAGCCACTTTAAGCACATTAGCTCATTTGTTCCTCAGAATACCCTGTGAGGTACCATCATTCCCATTTTCTGTGTTTGGAAACTGAGACTCAGTCACACAGCTACTTAATAGGGAAACCCAGATTTGGACTCAAGTCAAACCACAAAGCTTAAAATATTCCCAGACATCTCAAGCAGTGAAGGGAACCAGAAGTGCTTCCTTGACACATCCTTTCAGACACCCTAAATCAGCAGAGGAAGGCTTGAAGAAAAAAATTCCAATTCAGATCAGCTCATGTTCCCACCTAACTCAATGCCTGACCAACTAATCAACTGCCGAGGGTCCCTCCTGGAAGACCCCTTTCTGAAAAACCACTGCATGTTGTTGTTGTTGTTGTTGTTGTTAGGTGCTGTTGAGCCAGTATCCGAATCATAGCGACCCTCATAGGGTTTTCAATGGCTGACTGTTTCAGGATTGCCTTGGGAGTGGATTGCCAGGTCCTTCTCCCATTTTTGTGGTGCTGGGAATTGAACTTGGGACCTCAGAGACTGCAGCTCAGCACTCTACCAACTGAGCTAAATCCCAGCTGTAAACCACTGCATACTACCATTTAATTTCCATTACTCTGCTCAATTTAAGTAATAGAAATAAGATGAGGGGTGGAATTTTTTTTTTTTTAAGTCACTGGCAAATTCTGTGGCAGGCTGTGAAAACTGATGCTGCAGCCCAGGTCTAGTCTATGTAAAAGCAAGTGATAAATAATGAGCTTCAGAGCAAGGAAGAAGTGTCAGGACAACGATTGAAAGGGGGCTGTTGTGAGTTCAAATACACCTGCTCACGTGTGCCCATGTGTCCTAGATGGGGGGACCCTACTGCTTTAGACACTGGAAAGGGACCAAATGCATCCAAGGCTCACCAAGAGAAGAAAGGCAACTTTATGCAAAAAACGCACAGGAAAGCTCTAAAGTAAGAAAGTACCCCCTTCCCCCAGAGGGAATTGTGGTGCCCAGGAGGCCTCAGGGCTGGCTTGTGATAAGCATGAGCTGAGAATTGGGATCCAGAGACGCCTCAGCAGGAGGGGAGGAAAGTAGGACAGACTTTGTAAACCTCAGAAAGCCAGGAGAAGATGTAAAGGTTCTCTTTGAAAGAAGATAAAGGAAATACCGTAACAGGCTAAGAAGTGATTGATAACAATTAAAGATTAGAGCAGGTACCAATCTTACTCTACTTGATATCTTTTTTTTTAACTGGGAGGAGAGGGGTACGTTGCTATGGATCAATTTACACTTTATGCTATTTTAATAAAGAAGGCTCTGACTTTTTAAAAACGCAGATCTGATTTGATTATGTGCTAATCTCTGTCCAATTAATAGTGTTACTCAGACCGTCTCCAAAGCACATCAAATCAACTAGTTAGAAAGGAAGAATTAAGTCAAATCCATTATTGATGTTAAGTGCATGTGTTCAGGTATGTCTGGAAATGTCTGATTTCATACCCTCTGTGTGACATTCAAATCACCTTGTGTGGGAAGGCATAGTCCCAAAATAATGACAGCCAGATTCTCAAGTCTAGCTTCTCACAGAGCCTTTATCCTCCACGGAGGGAGGGGATTTGGTGGTGAGGTTTGTCTAATTAATAGCAAAAACTGTGGCAGTAAAAACCCACACCTCAACTCAAATGCTTCATCACCCTTTCAAATAAGTTTTCTGAACAAAGAGTTTTGTAATGTGCAGCTGTGCATGGTGAGAGGGGACAGGGGGTGGCAACATGACAGACCCCAAACCACTGGTGAAGAGACTTAGCACCTGAATGAACATGTGTGATGTACACACACTGCCCAGGCACATGCATGCGCATAGAGTACACAGCATTTCAGAACACACCTATGCTAATGCAGGCTTTGAGAAAGAAAAGGACAAACCCAACCCCGGGAAATGAAAAGGGCTAAAATTAAAGTTCTTGATACAAATGTTACTTGAAATCACAGGCTCAGGTAAGATCATTATCATAACTATTATTGTTAATATTAATAACAAAAACTAATATTTGCATAGTACTTTACATAAATTATATCATAGGGCTTTGAAAGATATTTTGCTAACATTTCTAACAAATAACAAAATGACAAGGAACAAAAAGGAAAACTCCTTTATATTAGGGCTCCCAGTCTTTGTCACCAAGGACTCCCTTTATTCTTTTCCCTATAAAGTTTCTTGGTTTTAATGTGTTTTTGTCTAACTGACAACCTTTATTAAAGAATATTCTGCCCCTATCTTTATTCATAGAACAATCAGTATGCAATAATCTGAATTACCTCACTAAGCTAATATAATTGCATCAACTTGGTATTTGAGTAACCCTCTGATGCCTTATTATCAGCAAATCAATTCTGTTTTGATATAGTGACCATAATTTTAAGACCCCCACTAACCACCTGAAAAGACTTCTAGGGGTTCTAGGGCCCCAGACAAGGAAGCACTGGTTGAAATATATCTCAAGTAGTATTTTCTTCTCCCTATACCTTTTAAACTAAGTATGTGCTAATAAAGGAAGAATATTTTTTTTAATTTTTTTAAAGAAAACTTGTCTTTTAAGTCAGACTTCACAAAGAAAATATTTGAGGGCACACACAAACACACAAGGAAGACAAAGAACTGAACACTGCCAATATTATTGTCACACCAAAGACATATTTTACAGACTAGGCAAAGTCACTGCTACTGCTATCTAGCAGAATGCTTAAGTTTATGGCTTCTGATGCCAATGTGCCTCGCTTCTAGTCCTGGCTGTTACTTCTTAGCTAAATGCTTGAGAAACTTTCAAAATTTCTCAGTGTCTCTGTTTCTTCACCTGGAACATAGGATCAAAAATAAGCCCAATTGTGGGACTTCTATGAGTAAGTACATGCATATAATGAGCTTACCATAGGGCCTGGACATGGCAAATAAGCAATACATTTTAGTTATTATTGTCATCATAACCACACACTGGGACAGGGTTTAGCTCAGTTGGTAGAGTGCTCCTCTGCACTCTCTGAGACCCTGGGTTCCATTCCCCAGCACCACAAGAATGGGAGAAGGACCTGGCAGCCCACTCTCTAAACAATCAGCCTTCAAAAACCCTGCAAGAAGCACTGGGAGTACCAGGTACGGCCCAGTGTTGGGGAACAAAAGTTTGGCTGTACATAGGGTTGCTATGAGTCAGACCTGACTCCATGGCACATAGGAATAATAAACCACACACTGTCAAAAAGTATGGCCCTGAAAAAGTTTTGGAATCAGCCACAGAAAGGAAAATCTACACATTCATAAAAATCTGTTTTTCTTGAATCTCTACATTATTAGAAAAACAATGTATATCTGCTTTGATCAAATCTGAAGCAGCATGCCTACAAGTTAGGGATGAAGGCTGTGGAGGCAGAATTGCCTTTGTTCAAGGAACTTCTCTAGATCTTACCAGCTAGAAAGAGTGGGCTATAACTTCAGATTTGTTGGTCAACCTCACTAAACCTGTTTCCACATCAGTAAAACAGCTTCTGAGGCATTAGAAATTTCACAAGGTAATGTATATAAAATGCTAAGCTCTTTTATAGTAAGTTTACCCCCCCCAAAAAATTAACTATCATGATTATTATTCATTAACACTTGAAAGTATTATTTGCTGAACCTAGCCCCTGGTGCAAAATATAAGATTTTTAAAATCCAGGTACATTCTCATTTACTAAGGCGAAGCATTTAGATAAACCAATAACTAGGCTTGGAAATAGAAAGTTAAAAAGAAATATAACTAGTTTGTCCATTTTTCTTCTCCCCTTGCACACATTAACTGTACCTTGATCTTGAACTACATCAATATACATCAACTGGCTCAACAATTTTAACTCATCTACTCAGTTATTTTGCCAATTGCTTCCATTAAAGGACTGACTAGTAGATAAATAGTAGCTGGCCAATTTAGTCGAAAGCATCCAACTTGTTCCCCCCACCCCATGGTTCTGCTAAATCCTAGGCCCTGATAGAGGCTCCTGGAGAAAAGAAATCCTTTACAAAGATAGCCATCCACTCCCTTGCTCCAGAGCACTCTTGAAGACTGCTCAGATGATTCCTACATCTAGCCCCTCCCCAGGTCCCTCTCCTTAGCTGTGGGGACATCTTGCCAATTTATCTCTCCAAATGGAGCCTGACAATGAGGTCCTTTTCCTTTCTTCTTTATTCTAACCTGAAACCTTTACAGACTTGCTCCATGTTTCTACGGGGAAAACCAAACTCTACCTAAATAATAAAAAGTGGAAAAGTTTCCCCAGGCAGACTGTCTCTTCCACACCTTGATTAGCCGAGCAAAATGTAGACATAAAATGCAATTGCTTTTTTTTTTCCCAGATGCTAAAAATGTCAGCCTTGATTTACCCTGACACTCTGACTGACTCATGGCGGACATAAATCCTTCACGTCCAACGCAATCATTCTTTGACCTGCTCAGCGGTGGAGAGAGGGGAGACTTGGCGTTTATCTTCCTGGTGCCAGCACCTTGCTCCCAATAACTTTCCCTTCATCTCTTCCTGTGAGGAGCCAGGGCCAGAGGAGTAAAGACAGAAAGGTGCAGGTTCATTATATTTCCTCTGAAACATCAGGCAACAGGGGTGAGCCTTTTTAAGTGATTAAGTAGGGAGGGGGAGAGGGGAATAAAATGTACTTTTATAGACCTATTTCCTCTCCCTTGACCCACCACCTCCTTGTCTCTGCATCATCCTTGATTATGAAAATGCAAGGATGCCTTCCACTTGGGAAACAGCTGTCTCACTGCTGAATGGAAAAATCTGATGCCTTTCTGCTGAACACATTCCCAGGGTGGCTCACAGGACATGCCTAGGATTGGTAGCAGAGTCATGATAATTGCTATTGTTTGTGGATTGCCCAAACACAGCCAGGTGGCCTGTTGATTTGGAAGTGTGGCCTTCAGAAACTTGGCATGGGAAGCATAATCCATGAAGCAAATGGGCACTGTCTGGTTAATAGGGAATACATAGGGTCTGACTTCACATCTGCCCCTTACTGAGAGCAGATTTGGACCAACCACTTCTTTCTCCACAATTAGGCCCTTAAATCTTTAAAATGAGCCCATAAGGCCCGGTTCCCTCACCCCTTCCTCCATAAGGAGCTTCTATTTCCTAAATGCTTCTCCTGAAGCAAAGAGAGCTGTGACTTAGTAGGACTGCTCTCCCTGCTGTCCAGACTATGAGCCAGTATAATGATGCCCATTTGCTCCCATGGGCAATGGGCTTCCCCTTCCAAATTCATAGGGTAAACAGAAGGGCCACCCTTGCCCCACGGTGTGGCATTTCCTCTCCAGCCTCTCATTCACATCCCTCCCCAAGCCCCCCAAGATCATGGTGGCCAAGGGTCCCTGCCTCAGTTCCCATTTCTTCTTCAACTCCTGCCCCTTACCAATAGCTTTTTCTTTTGCATTCCTTACCAGCAGAGAATGTATTCCTGTGCCTGACATAGAATGTTGTTGTTGTTGTTAGGTGCCCATGAGTCGTGTCCGATTCATAGGGACCCTATGTGTCTGACAGGGTTTTCGGTGGCTGATTGTTTCAGGATTGCCACTTCCTTCTCCCATTTTTGTGGTGCTGGGAATCAAACCTGGGACCTTAGAGACTGCAGAGCATCGCTCTACCAACTGAGCTAAATCCCAGCCCTGACATAGAATGTTGTTGTTATTGTTAGGTGCCATCTAGTCAAGTCGGACTCATAGCGACCCTATGTACAGCAGATCAAAACAATTCCCGATTCTGTGACATATAATAGGCATCCAATAATGAGTTAATGAAATGGTCTTTGGTCTCCCTGCTCCTCCAGTCTTCCATCCCTGGGCCAAACCTCTCATCAGGAAGGCCTTCTCACTCCTCCCAGTCTTCCCCTTATCACCTGCAGCCACGCCACTGTGGCATGCGATCTCATCAGATCTCAGAGACTAAGCAGGGTCAGGCCTGGTTAGTACTCAGATGGGAGACTGCCTGGGAACACCAGGTGCTGTAGGCTTGGGAGAAGGGCCTGGCAACCCACTCCCAAAAATCAATCAACCACTGAAAACTCTATGAATAACAGACAAGCACTAACAACAACAATCTTCTCCTTAGTAGGAGGTACTGCAAAGCCCCTTGCCTGGTGCAAAGTCCCCTGCCTGGTGTAAAGTGGAGTGGAGCCCCCTTCAGCAGCTCTTTGGTTCTAGTTCAAAGTTCACCCTCATCCAGCTCCATTCTGCAAATCTTAGAGGAAAGGGGAATGTGTGTGTGTGTGTGTGTGTGTGTGTGTGTGTGTGTGTGTGTGTATGAACACCAGCCCCTTAGATGTTCTGGAGAACCATGTGATCTGCGCTGCTAGCCATCCCCTGGCCTTGGAATCCATACATTATTTAATGAGAAGGAAGATATGCTGGAAATGAGCTGAACAACTGCTTAAGAGAGGTGGGATTGGGGGGAGAGGACGGATTGTGTATGTATTTTTTTTTAATTTCTCAGACCGTGCCGTTAGTTTTGTTTCTTATTTAGGATACAGCATTAATCATGCTAATATTTTACAGCCCGACTTCACTCTTTAGTCATTACTTTAATCAAACCCATCAGCGAACGAAGGAACACGTTACCAGGTGGGAATAACTGCTACCGCTCGCTGTTAATTACTTTGCATTTTACAGCAATCAGCAGCAGGGGCTGAGATCATAATAAATTCATGACTTATGGGCCCATAAAATCATTACCGTAGGAAAATATGTTTTATCGGGGATTCGATGGGCCGCTGCTCAGACAGAGATTTCTTGAAGGAAATGACACCCATGAAATTAAACTGATCCTTGCAGTCAGCAGAAATGCAAATGCACAAAGAGAGCAAAAATTTTACCGTGGGAGAAAGGGACTGGCGGAGGGTGGGGGGAGCCTGGACCTGAAGCTGGGAGAGTGTAGAGAGGGGCGTGGCCACGGGAGGGCGGGCCCAGAGGTTTGGCAGAGAAGCCACTGGAGAGGAAAGAGACTGGATGGTGAGTGAGGGCTGGTGATCCAGAGGTCTGGGACGGTAGCCTTGTTACCATTTCATAATCTCTAAACTCTCCCACCCTTGCTTATTTGAGCCAATTTTTTCCTATTGCCTTGAGTACTGTGACAGGTGATCTCAGAGCCTGTGAGGATGGTGATGTTAAATGCAAAGGGACAGGTCAACAAATCATCCTTGACTGAGTACACGAGAAGGGAGGGAGGTGCCCTCCTGTGTGTTCTGTCCCATCTTCAGGCAGCCCAAGTTGGCTGTTTGATGGATAGCTGCACTTCTTACCAAGGCGACCCTGCCCCTGGTTTCCAACCCCTGCCGCCCCCTATTCATCCCCAGCCTGGCTGTATGGCTCTTTGCATCCTCAAAGGCTATCTCTGGCAGGTGGGAAATGTTCTCCAAAGAGGATAATGAGACTCTTGGTATTTGTTTTATTTGGACTTCTCTATCTTCACATTTCTCCCCAGATGCATTCATGCCATTTGCTTGGAAGTAACTATTTCCTTTTTCCTTTGCTTCTTCCAATTATGCTAGACAAACACAGCCCTTTATTTAGTGTTATTTAAGCATGAAATTATAACAGATCCTTTTAAATGCCAATGCACTAAAAATAAGTCCTTTTATCAAGGCACACCAGGTCTAGATGTAGTAGCTCCTAAACTTCTGTAAATCAGATAAGATGAAATTCAAACAAACTCCCAAGAGTGTCCGACAGAAGAAACATTCGTTCTACCCAGAATGATCACCACCTTTGCTCACCATTATCATTGCTCCTCTTTCTAAAGAACTAGAGAGGGGCTGTCCTCTCACCTGGAGCGGGCAGCATAGCTGAGAGGAATCAGTGTTACCAGAAGGACAACAAGGAGTCAACGTGAGTTTGACCGCCACTCTTACCTCTTCCTAGCTGTGCAGTTTTAGGGAACTGATGTAACTTCCTGGGGCTCAGTTATACATTCTGTAAAATAGGGGAAATTATACCTACTTTTCCTAAAGAGCTGCGAGGTATATGAAATGAGCTTATTGTGCATGGGGAGCATAAACAGAAACATTAGGCGTGTCTTCTGAGGAAGTCGATCACTTCTCTGAACTCTCTGGTGGTGCCCTCCTCCAAGGTCAGTGGAGGTAGAACAGGCAGCTCCAGAAGGAGCTGAGAAGGCTGAGGTGCTGCCCAGCACACACTGGCCCCGGGGAACCCTGCATAGCAGTGGCCAGTTACAAAGATGATGAATGAATGGTGCGGGGCGTTTGGCTGCATTCCCACCTGTCACTGTGACTTTCAGGAATATGTATTGTGCTCCTTAGCTCTTGGGGGAGTCAGAGCCTCATAGGAGAGCAATTTCCTACAGAAGAAAAAGGCACAGAGAGAGGGCACCAGCCTCCCCTGGGACCACCAGACTATCTTGTCTCAATTTTCTCCATTATGGTCTCTTTCTCCTGCATTTATCTTTTTGAAATTATTGGTAATAAGGAGAAAAGAGGAGGGCCCTTGTCCTCACTTTTGCTACGTTCCTCCTTCCCCAACCAAGGGATGGCCCAAGATATCACCCTCACCATCCACCAGCTCCCTGGAGCCAATGCTGGCAGCAAAGTTCAGCAGGAGCCTGCTCTCCCTAAGGTACTAATTGCTTTTACTACCAAGAGAAGTCAATCTGGGCCTATCTCCCCTTCTTAGATCCTTCCCCAATCACCAGCCTAGTCCACTGCCTCAGCACTGGGGGAAGAGAAACTGTTCAAGAGCTATGGACAAAACTGACGATTTTAAAGCAAGAAACCAAGAAATGAAATAACCCATCAGCTTCTCATCTCTTGAGAGAGCAGCATTTCAATATGCTTTTGGGTCACAAGTGAAATGATTGCAATGAATGTGAACCTTTTAAGCCCTGTCCATGTTCTTGATGAGTTTCATAAGTGAGCCCCTTATATAATAAGGGAAAATTCGGGGTATATGGATTTTTCCCCTCATTTAAATTTTTGGGCCCATGCAGGAATAGTAGAACAGAAGAAAGCAGGAAAGTACCAGAGTCAGCATAAACAAGTTCAAGTACTAGCTCTGTCATGTACTAATTATCTAACTTCAATCAGATAACTAACCTCTGTGATCTTCAGTTTCCCATCTGAATGACTAGGATTATGCATCTACCTTTCATGGTGGTTGTAAAGGATAAAATAATTTAATGCTTATAAAACATCTGTAACAGGGTAAATGCTCGAAAAAGAGTCATGATTATTACTAAATTAACACCTTCTTACTGAAGAAGCTCTGAGACGCTCTTGTCATGATTGTGAGCATTCTCACTTGTGTTACAAAAAGCCAAAATAGTTTGTACTGTAAAACCTACTCAACATTCCATACCAGAATATCTGCATCAATTGGAGTCCTTTGGCTACAAGTGGAAGAAACTTATTCTACTCAATATACATTGAAAATGAACTTATATAGATAACATATAACTCTATCACTGGACTTCAAATCTAAACTGTCATTAGATACAATCAGCAGGGATTTTAAAAGAGGAGATTGTACCTTAGCATTGTTGAGTGAGTGATCAAAGCTCAAGGGTCAAGTGAAAATGAAATTGAAGCTCACGCTACCCACGTCTTCAAAGGCATGATTGAAATATATCAAGCCACCTGGACTACTCAAACATGTTTATCCACAATTTTTAAATAATACCATATATAGATATATTGTCTGCAGCCACAGCACCCTAGCATCCAGTCCCACCTGGTCTGGGAAGCTAAGCAGGGCCAACCTGGTTAGTCCTTAGATGGGAGACTGTCTGCAAATAGTCAGTGCTATAGGCTAGGGAGAAGGATCCGGCAGCCCACCCAAAACAGTCAGCCATCCAAAACCCTATGAATAGCAGAGAAGCACTGACAATAGTGCTGGCCATGGCACAGTGTTGGAGAGTTTTGTGCTGCTATACATAGGGTCACTATGAGTAGGACCCAACTTGATGGCACCCAACAACAACAAAGATATAGACATATTGCTCTTCCCATGTCACATACATGCTCAATTCTCTATTTTCTATGCACTATGACACCATGGATGGGAGAAGAATGTAGCAATCCACTCCCAAAACAATCCTGAAACAATCAGCCACAGAAAACTCTATGAGGGTAGCTATGAGTCAGAACCAACTCAATGGCACCTAACAACAACAACATGACCCCTTGTACACATTCAACAAATATACTGACTGATATTGATTCTTTTAACAGAAAACCTTTTAGTTGTTGGCATTAGTTTTGAGATGATAGCAGAGTAACTATTTTTAAAGGAGAAAGAGAAATAATGTTATCTGGCCCCCAGTATATATACACCTTATCACAATTTGTCCTAATAAGCAGCTGTGAGTCAGATATCATTATTATTCCCTTTTCACAGATAAGAATACTGAGGTACAGATTATTTGTTCAAATCACCCAGCTGGAAAGAGAGACAAACTTAGAAGTTGCCTCACTCTAGAGAAAAGCTAAAGGAGGCTTATTATGTGCCCTGGAAGGAAAGCAAAAATACTGCTTGGAACATAATTATACTAACAAAATTATTATTTATCTGAAGTTAAATTTAATTGAGTGTACTGTATTTGGCAACCTTATTTTGTGTTTTGAAGTTTGGTTTTGTGTGTCTTTTTACTTTATATTTGACATTTGATTAACCACTCTAGGGTTTTTAATTAAATTAAGTAAAATAAATGCATAAATTCAGGTTTTTTGATTTTTGTTTTATTTGTTTTTATTTTTGAAGTACAGGGGCATTGAACCCAGGGCCTCACATATACTTTGTAAGCACTCTACCACTGGGCTGTGCCCTCAGCCCATTGTTCATTTTTTGTCTTGAGACAGGGTCTCACTAAATTACACAGGCTGCCTCTGGCCTTGAACTTTCGATCCTTCTTCTCTGCCTTCCAAGCCACTGGGATTATAGGTTTGTACCACCATGCCTAGCTTGAAGGCATAATTTTTTAATATACAAAATCACTAATGTGCTATATCTCTGGGTTTGGGGAGAGGTTGTTTCTTTGTTTTTATTCGACTGGCTGATCCTGAGGTCCAAAGCTGACCACACTACTGTCTCACACAGAGTCCAAAAAGGAAAGAACAAAGCTATGCTCTCTTCCTGAAGATAGATGTTTCATGTTTCAAATACATTTTTTTAAATTACTGTAATATTTACATTCCAAGGGATCACTCTGTTGCCATTCATCAGGGCTTTAAACAGGAGGATATTTAAGCCTCTATCCTATCTCATAAATCAGGAGGTGATGTCAAAACTATACCATAGAGATACTTGCTCACCCATGTTTATTGCAGCATTTTTCACAATAGCCAAGATATGGAAACAACCTAGGTGTGCCTCAACAGATGAGTTGATAAGGAAATTGTGAAATATATATGTATATGTATATATGTATATATGTATATATACATATGTGTATATATACATATATGTATATATGTACATATATGTATATACATGTATATGTGTATATGTACATATATACATGTATATATGTATATGTGCATATATGTATATGCATATATACATATATGCATATATACATATACATATATATGTGTATATATATATGGAGAGAGAGAGAGAGATAAATACCATGGAATTTTATTCAACCATAAGGAAGGATAAAATTATGGCATTTGCTGGAAAATGAATGGAACTAGACATCATCATTAATTATGTCAGACCCAGAAAGATAAACATGTATGTTTTCTCTCATATGTGGATGTTAGGCTTCAATATATATTCATTATTAAAGCACAACAGACCATGAAAGCAGACAGGATTTAAGTAGGGGAAGATAATTCCTTTAGAGAAATGGAAGAAGGGGCAAGAAGAAAGGGTAATGGGAGAAAAGAAAAAAATATATATCACATATGCTTCTCTTATGGCAAAATCAGGATGTATAGACAGACAGACAGACAGACAGATAGACAGACAGACAGACTCACAAAAAAGACATGCAAGTAGAAAGGAGACCATTGATGGAGATAGGAAGTGGGAGGAGGGTCATGAGAGAGTAAGGGGAAAGTTAACGTGAACAATGTACAACGAAATGCATGTGTGGAAATGTCATAATAAGACCTATTAAATTGTACATTAAAATTACTAATACAAAAGTTTTAAAAATTATTAAAGCTAAAATAAAAAATGCTAAATGTTTTCCAGCTCTAGACAAAATGGTGAATGAGCACAGACCTCTGATTCCCACCCCCTTAACTGACCCTGGAAAAAAATGTCAGAGGTGAACATGAAGGTTGAGAAATTCTAACTTGAAATAACAACGTAAAAAGAAACTCTGATTTGAAGCAGCAGAGGGGAAGAGAATGAGAGCAAACAGGGTTAACTTGTTCTGTGGCACCTGGAGCTGTCCTCGGAGGCGCCTCATCCTTCTCCTTGAGCTCCCCAGGACTGACAGACTAACAAATGACCTTTCTCCACTCACGAAGACATTACTAAAGTAGCCAATGTCTCCCAAAAAAGTCTAAGCTCCTGGCCAAAACCCCTACATACCTGAAGAGTCAAACTACCTCCAAAATGAAACAACAGACAAAATGGCATAACACATAAGGAGCATGATTACTGGAACAGAAAGACCAAGAATTTAGAACAAGTGTGACGAGTATACTTTTGAAGATAAAGATATTAAAAATACAAAACAAGGAAAATAAGAAATTGAAAGACAACACGTGAGAAAGTAATAGAAATGAAAATTTAGTAATTGAATTTGCAAAAGATAGAGTAAATACTATGATGGCTATAGCTAGTAGCAGTCCCCAACCTTTTGGGCACCAGGGATAGGTTTTGTGGAAGACAACTTTTCCACACACCAGAGCAGGGATGGTAGATGCTGATCTGATAAAAGGTGAAGCTCAGGCAATAATGTAAGATCTAAATACAGATGATACCAGTCCAGTCCAAGGCACTAGGGCTGGGAACCCCTGAGCTAAAGAATAAATTTGTAAAGCTCAGATTGAAAATGATGCAGGACAGAGTGAAGAGACGGACAGTGTTATAAAATAAGGACCAAGAGTAAGGAGAATAAAGTAGAAGGGTCACCATCAAATAATGGTTATCTCCAAAAGTGATGAAATAAAATGAGTGAGGATGCAAAGAAATATAAGGAGAAACTTCCCAGAAATTATATTATTATAATAGTTATACCAAAAACGTTAAACACGAAATAAGGGTGGGGGGAAGTCCCACATCTTGATGCCATAAAGAAAACTATAAGTATATCAAAGACAGAAATAAATTTTAAGGTTTCCAGAGAAAAAGAAAAAATCTTTTATGAAGAATGAAAATCAGGTTGACATTAGACTTTCCAATAGCAATATCAGAAACAGGAAAACAATAAAGTGAGGTTTTTAAAGCCTTAAAAGAACTTTATGCCAGGCACCATGGTGCACATCTGTAATCAGCTCAGGAGGCTGAGGCAGGGAGATCGCAAGTTTGAGGCCAGAGACAGCCTGTGCAATTTAGTGACAGCCTGTCTCAAAATAAAAAATATAGGGGCTGAGAGTGCATTGCAGGGATAGAGCATTTTTTTAGCATGCACAAGACCCTGGGTTCAATCCCTCAGTGCTACAAAGAAATAAATAAAAAAGAATTTTAAACTTAGAACTAAACATATAAAATTGTAACTTAAATGTGAGGGCATTATAAATTATCCTTAAGCATATGGTGGCTTAGAGAGTTTATCAAAGATCCACAGTGATGATATATTTGGAGAAGTACTCAAATAAGAAAAATCAATCCACTAGATATCATAAGTGATATTGAAATTAAAGTTAATCAAGTATTATGATTTCTTGTTTGTTTTCTTATGAGAAGAGCTAAGAGAAAGGAAAAATATTCATGATTATCAAAGACTAAAATTCCAGGAAAAATTAACATGATCAGAGATAGTGACTAAGAGATCTCTCTTCTTTTGTGTTAGTATCTTTGCATCCAAGTTAATGAGTGAAATGGCTCTATAATTTTGTTTTCTTTGTTGTTGTCATTGTTTGATATTTTTTGAGATAGGGTCTCACTATATAACCCATGATAGGATCAAACTTATGATCTTCCTTCTTTGGTCTCCAGGCATGAGTCACCACATTTGCCTATTTTCTTGTATTGTTTCTATAGGATTTCTTCATGAAATGGTCTGGGTGGCTTTTCTTCTTTTCTACCTTTTAGAAACAATGTATGAGTTTGGAATTCATCATTTCTCAAAAAAAAATTAAAGAACTCTTCCATAAACTATCTAGCTAGTTGGGAGATGGGAAAGTCACAGAATTTTCCTTCCAGCTCTTTTAAATACTATTGTCCTCTTTGGTTGTTGTTAAGTGCTACTGAATCAGTGTCCAACTCATAGTGATCCTATGTACATAGCAATCCTATGTACAACAGACAAAATACTATTGTCAGTGCTTCTCTGCTATTCATAGGGTTTTCAATGGCAGATTGTTTTGGGGGAGTGGGTTGCCAGGTCTTTCTCCCAAGCCTACAGCACCTGGTGTTCACAGACGGTCTCCCTTCCAAGTACTAACCAGGCCCGACCCTGCTTAGCTTCTGAAATCTGACAGGATCAGATGCCACAGTGGTGTGGCTGCAGGTCATGTCCTCTTTAAGTTCCCCCAAATCCTTTTGTTTTAATGTTAGCATTTAAATTGTTTTAGTTCTCATTCATTTTATCATGTTTTCACATATGTTCACTTAAAGCTGTTACTTCTCTTAATCCTTCCCTCTCTCCCCTCCTTCTTTCTTCTTCCCTAGTTGCCTTCCTCCCTTTCCCTCTCCTCCCTACCCCTGCATGCTTTACCCGTCCATCTATTCCTTCCTCCCTTCCCTCCTTCCTGCTTCCCTTCCTACCTTCCTGGGGAAGGCATGATAGTTTTCTCTTTTCTTCTAGATAAGTCTTTTGGAGGGCGTTATATTTTATTTTTTCTCATGAATGAACAAAATTCCTTTTGCATTTGTTCATCTTTTGTTGCTCTTGTTCTGTATTTCATTGATTTCTGCTCTTACTGTTATTCCTCTCTTTTTATTTTTCTGTGTTTGCACTAAGCCTCTTTTCCCTGTCTTTAGTTACACACTTAGCTAATATGTTTTTAACTTCTCGTGTTTCAAATAACTTATTTAAAACTATAAAATTGTCTCAAGGCACGGCTTACTAATGGCCCACAGATTTTGACAGGTGGTGTTTTAATTATCATTCAATCTTGAATGTTACTAAATTTCCTCTATTTCGTGTTTAACCTAAGAACTGTTCAATAAAATGTGATTTCATTTCCAAAGATGTTATTTCTGTTATCATTTTTCAGAATTTCTATTTCTATTTGATTATTGTTGAAGAACATAGTCTGTTTGATATTGTTCTTTGCTAATTTATTGAAATTGCTTTAATGATCTAATATGTGGTCTATTTTTAGAACAAGGTTGAACTGTAAACTGCATTTTCTAATTATTGGGGCAAAGTTCATATATATATATTTTTTCTTTTATTCTTTTCACTTGCTAGAGCTTACTGATTGTGTTATCTAGGTTTTTGATATCTCTATTTTCTTCTCTTTGATATACTGATTTCTAATAAATTCACTACCATTACAATTGTTCATTAATCTCTTTGTCCCTGACATTTAGGCAACCATTGTTTTATATATTTGAAGTTGTATTAAACGAATATATGTGAATTCTGGCTTTACCTTTTTTTTCTTCACCCTATGATGAATAGCTGATATTCTTTTCATTCTTCCCTTTCTTTCTTTGTTGAGAAAGTGCTATACCACTGAGCTTGCCCCAGGCCCTTTTTCATAGGTTTTATTTTGAAACAGGGTCTTGCTATGTTGTACAGGCTGTCTTTGGCCTTAAACACAGATCCCTGTGCCTCCTGTATCACTGGGATTACAGGTGAGTGCCATGGTGCCTGGCTTTTGTTGCTTTTCAAAATTTTTGGCTTTCAATTTTATCTTGTCCAGATAATTAAGATCACTAGTAAGTTTTCTTTAGGTTCTTATTTTATTAGTACATTTTTTCCTCCTTTTATCTCTAAAAATTCTGTGTATTTTTAAGTGTGGGTCTTATAGTTAATATATTGTTAGATTTTTAAAAAATCAAGGAAGGTCTGTCTTTTAAGTAATGAGTTTGATTAATTTTATACTTACTCTAATTATTCTTGTTAGGACTTAGTTCTATTATCTGATTTATTTTTTCACTTATTGTATTTTCCTTTTGTTTCTTTTTTCTCCATTCTTGCTTTTCCTTTGTAAAGTAAAGATGACACACTGAAGATAAAGATGCACCTGATATTTACGCCATGGTATTTTCAGTTGCATCATACAATTGTGAAAGCTGGACATTGAATAAGGGAGATAGGAAAAGAATTGATGCTTTTGAATTATGGTGCTGGAGACATCTATTGAATATACCATGGACTGCCAAAAGAACCAACAGATCTGTCCTAGAAGAAGTATAACCAGAGTGCTCCTTGGAAGCAAGGATGGCTAGACTATGTCTTACATATTTTGGACATGGGGTCAGGAGGGACCAATCCCCAGCAAATGACATCATATTTGGGAGAGTGGCAGGTCAATGAAAAAAAGAAAGATCCTCAAGTAGATGGATTGACACAGTGACTGCAAAAATGGGCTTAAACCTAAAAAAGATCATGTGCCTGACACAGAATCAGCAAGTGTTTTGTTCTGTTGTACATAGGGTCACTATGAGTTGAACCCAATTCAGTGGTACCTAACAACAACACCAACTTTTACTTGGGTATGTTGATAGTCTAATCCTAATTTTGATTTTGTGATGGTTGCTCTAAAGAGCAACCTATTGATTTTCAAAGTCAGTCTTCTTTATTTTTTCCTTCCTCCTTTCTTCCCTCCTTTCCCTTCTTGTTAGGAGGAAGAGAGAGAGAGAGGAAAAGAAAGAGAAAGAAAGAGAAAGAGGGGGAAGGGAAGATAAATAGAATCAACAACATCAATATTTGTGTGTATCAAACAGTACAAGTACTGCTACTAGAAATGCTAAAAAATTCAACTTAATTCCTCATAAGAAAAATTATATAATTAGGTATGAATTATAAAAATATGTGCTAATTATATAATATCAATTGATACAAAAAGATCAGTTGATTAGGTTTAACACCTACAATGGATGATGCTTTCCCTCATCACCATTATTTCAACATAATATAAGAGATCAATGTTACAAAGAAAGTGAAAGAAAAGAGATATAAGGTTTGGCTAAATTATCATCTAGGTAGATATGATAATCTATCCAGAAGAACTAACACAATTGTGATATACAAAATTAGCCTAAAGAAAATCAAGATACTTTCTCTGTGCTAACAAAACCCAACAGGAAATGTCATTTTGAAAAGAGGAAAATAGCCCAAGTATAGTTGTACACACCTATAATCCCAGTGATTTGGGAAGTGGAGGCTGGAGGATCATGATTTCAAGGTCAGAATCAGCCCTCATACCTTAACAAACCCGTTTCAAAACTAAAAAATAAATGGGCTGGAGGGACAGTTCAGTGGTATAGCACTTGCAAAGTATGTGCAAGGCCCTGGGTTCAACCCCTAAGTACTGAAAAAAGAAACAGCAATCACAACATCAACAACCAACCACATAATATCTAAGAAGTTGATGTTCAGAAGGCCTCTATAAAAAAAATGTAAAATTCAAAAACAAGGACATAAAGACGTACAAGAGGATAATAGAGATGTAATAAATAAAGAGATTTATGCTCTTGGATAGGATGCTTTGATAGTCTAAAGATGTTGATTATCTACTAATATATAAAACAACTGAATTAGAATTTTAAGTCAGATTTCTGTGCAACATGATAATCATACTGTTTCTGTGCAACGTGATAATCAGTGTGTATATGGAAAAGTATCTCTGCAAATAAGTTGGGGGCTAGGGAATAGCTCAGCTAGCAGAGTGCTGCTCTACCCTGTCTGAGGCCCTTCGTTAGATCCCTAGCACACAAAAATGGGAGGAGATTGGAGAATGTGGCAATCCACTCCCGAAGCAATCCTGAAACAGTCATTGAAAATCCTATGAGTGTCGCTTTGAGTCAGATCCAAGTTGACAGCATCTAACAACAGCAACAAATAAGTTATCATTAAAAGATTAAACAGAAGGAACTTGCCCTGCAAAATATTATTATGATCTTTCTTTCTATTTCTTTCTTTCTTTTTAATTTTTCAGTACTTGGGAGTTGAATCCAGGGCCTCACATATACTTTCCAAGTGCTTTACGACTGGGCTGCACCTCAAGGTAATTTTTTAAATTATTATTTTGAGAAAGAGTCTTGCTAAATTGTGCAGGCTGCCTCTGGTCTTGAACTCAAGATCCTCCTGCCTCAGCCTCCCAAGTTGCTAGAATTACGGGCATGCACCACTGTGCCAGCTTATAATAGTTTTTTAACATCCTTTGACATTAACATAAAAATATAAATAGACCAAAAGAACTGCCTATGACAGTTCTAAGATATCTATGATATTATAGAAATATACAATAATGTAGTACTAAGTCAATGAAGAAAAGAATAATTTAGTCAGTGTTATGGTTTGAATGTCTGCAGCCATAGCACCCTGGCATTCAATCCTGCCTGATCTCAGATGCTAAGCAGGGTCAGCCTGGTTAGTCCTTGGAGGGGAGACCACCTGGGAATACCACATGTTGCAGGCTAGGAAGAAGGACCTGGCAATCCACTCCTAAAATAATCCACTATTGAAAACTATGAATAGCAGAGAAGCACTGACAATAGTGCCAGGCATGATACAGTGTCAGGGAGTGTTTTGTTCTGTTGTACATAGGTTCTGTTGTACATAGACCTAACTTGACAGCACCTAACAACAACAACAATAGTTTGAATATAAAGTATTCCACAAGACTTTATGTATTGGGGGTTTGATAGCCAGCTAATGGGCTTTTGGGAAGTGACTGGATTCTGAAGGCTCTCATGTAATCAATGGATTAATCCCTTGATGGGGTCATAAGGTAAAGGTATTACTGGGAGTTGATGAAAAGTAGAAGATGGGGCCTAACAAGGGGAAGTAGGTCACTCTGATTGTATCCTTGGGGCTATGACTTGCTCTGGCTGCATCTTGTATTCACTCTCTGCTTCCTATCTGCTATGAAGTGAACAGCCTTCTCCTCCACATGCCTCTCCTGGCTCCCATGGGACCAAGCAACTGTGGTCTGAACTCTGAAACCATGAGCTAAAATAATCTTTCCTTCTTTGAATTGTTCTCTCTGGTATTTTGATCACAACTACAGAAAAGTAACCAATGCAGCTATTTTGACAGAAATTGACTCCATAGAGAAAAATAATCAAATCCCTAATCACCACCACATGGAGAAATGTAGGAAATTGCCTTTTTATGTAGGGGCATAGAACTTTCTAACCCAAAAACTCAAAAACTTAAGCATAAATCCTAAAACACAAGCTCAATTAATTATATGGCAACAAAATTTAATATTTCTGTGTATTAAACACCACTTTAGACAATTTTAATTAAAAGAGATTTACCTTCAGTGTTTAAAACCACAAGAAATTAATATCTAGAATGTAGAACTACAAAATAACATCAAGAAGAGAGCATTTCCATTAGAGAAATGGGCAACTAATATAAAGTCAATTCCTAAAAGAGGAAATCCAAAACCTGAGAAGCATATCAAGAGACACTCAATCTCATCAGTAGTCAGAAAAATGTAAATTAAAACAACATTGAGTTTTCACTCTATACCAATTAGACTGGAAAGAATTGGAAGATTGGATAGTGCCAAGTGCTGGGCTGGGGAGTGTGGTATATTGAATCCCCATGCATTGCTCAGGGGAATATAGACCAATGTCAATTTCAGAGGAAACAATCCTACATAAAATATATGCATATAAGCCAGGTGGCACACACCTGTAATCCCAGCACTCAGGAGGCTGAGCCAGGAAGATCAACATGAGTTTGAAATCAGCCTGGTCTATGAAGCGAGCTCCAGGACAGCCTGACCTACACAGCAAGACTCTGTATCAAAAAAACAAAAAATAAAAATAAAAACAAAAACAAAACATGCATATTCCTTATGATTTAGTAAATCTATTTCTAGATTACACATTTGAAAGAAATTTTCACATAGGCCCAAAAGGGGCCATATTCAAGATGTCCCTTGCAAGGGTTATCTGTGGCCTATGCAAATGGAAGCAACTGGTCTTAGGCAAGTGAAGACAAAGGAGGCTGCACATAGTAGCCTGAACTTGGCCTCCCATCTCTGGGAGTGAGTAAACTGTGGAGGGTATACACTATGTGGTATCATGCAGCATAGATGCAATAGATAATAAATACACAGAGCAACATGAAGAGATCTTAAAGCATAGTCTCTAGTAAAAGATGTCAGAAATATAACGACATATATAAAACAATGTCTTTCAAAAACTAAAACTACATGCCCACAAAACACTAATCTATTGTTTATAAGAATATATGAACAAAATGACACATATTTTAGAAGTGGGTGATTGCCTATGGGGATGAGGGGAATGGAGATAAAATAAATAAAGCAAGAAACCCCTTCACAGACACATGATGATAATAATGAAACTAAAGAGTATGATTACTACAACACTCTCCTCCTAAAGATCCTTAAGCAGAGAGATGGAGAGAGAAAGAGAAAGAGGAGGAGAGAGGAGAGAAAGAGGGAGGAGGGGAAAGAGGGAGAAAAGGGAGAGAGAGAAGGAAGAAAAGAGTGCAAAGAAGTTGCTGTTGGAATCATTCCCCTTGCTTTGTATCAGAGCAGGAGCTGGCTAATGTTTTCTGCAAAGGGCCATAGAGTAAATATTTTAGACTTCACATGCTATATTCAACTTTGCCATTGTAACAAAAAAAAAGACAGTCATAAGCAAGATGTACTGAATGAGCATCTCTGTATTCCAATCAAACTTTACTTGCCAAACAGATGATGGGCCAAACTAGGCCCATGGGCTATATGTGCCAGCCACTGACTTAACGACCAAGATTACATCAAGGAAGTACATTAAAGAGCTCTTATGCAGACTGTGTTTACAGCTATGGTCTTAAGAATTCAAATGTACTTTTATGTCCATCAACAGAAGAATGGATAAAAAAAACTATGGTGCATATACACAATGGAATACTACTCAGCAATCAAAAAAAAAATGAAATAATCCCATTTGCAGCAAAATGGATGGAATTGGAGAAAATTATTTTAAGTGAACAAACACAAGCCCAGAAAGAGAAATACCACATGTTCTTACTCATACATGGGAGCTGAATCAAAAATTAAAAGAAGAAAAAAATCCTATGTGGAGGTTAGAACATAATAAAAAGCTAAAGTCGACTTAGCAGAGAAGGGACAATTGGGGAGTGCAAAAGAAGGGGGGAGGGATCTAGCGAAAGGAAGAAATCCTGGGAGAGAAGAGAGGGGAGAAGAGGAACAAGGAGGAGGGAGGAATAGGGGAGGGGGCGACCTCAAGGTGAACAGCCCAACTTTAATAGTTCTGGAAATAATTATAATAACACCAATAATACCAAACAATAGTAATCATATGGATGGGATAGAAAATTCATGTAATAGTACTGACAATGTAAAAAGATAGTTCACTAAAAAAAAGTTTCAATCTTAAACATAATTGGGATCCAAGGATGTATAGAAAAATATTACCACAAAGAGACATGCAAGTGGGAGAGAGGTCTTTGGCGAGGGGTAGGACGGGGGAGGAAGTACATGGGAGGGTAAGAGGGAACTTATCTGTGCAATGTACAACAAAATGCATATATGGAAATGTCACAATGAAACGCATGTCAGAATGAAACACATTACGTTGTACGTTAAAAATTTCCAGTAAAAAAATTCAAATGTACTTTTATGAACAATGGAATGGGATAAAGAACCAAAACACTCTCATACAATCCTTGGGTTTATAGTGTCTCAAACTCCAGCCAACAATAGGAGACATAGTTGACGAAACCACTAGACAGGTCGTTCTTATTTAAACTCCACTAGTATTTTAGATTGCTACTTCTTCTATTTGCCTGCAGCTGTAGCCCTGTGGCATCCAATCCCGTCAGATCTTGGAAGCTAAGCAGGGTCAGGCCTGGTTAGTACCTGGATGAGAGATCACCCGGGAACACCAGAAGCTGTAGGCTTGGGAGAAGGACCTGTCAACCCCCTCCCAAAAATCAATCTGCCATTGAAAACCCTATGAACAGCAGAGAAGCACTGACAATAGTGTTTCCCCTGTTGTACAGAGGGTCGCTATGAGTCGGATACTGACTCGACGGCACTCACAACAACAACAACAACTTCTTCTATGTGGCTAACCTGGGAGATGGATGTGGCAGCCCACTCCTGAAACAATCCTGAAAGCAGCCACTGAAAATCCTATGAGGGTTACCATGAGTCAGACCCAATTCAAAGGCACCTAACCTAACATGTGGCTACCAAATCCATAAAAGAAGCAGAAGCTGGTAAGCATTCGTGGTTATATTAATAGAATTCTTATATAAGCAAAAAATGACAGATACCAGGATTCCATATTATAGTCCTATAATCCTGTAAATAGTCTTTTCTTCTTCTGGGAAGTGTGTCTGACAAAACATACGAAGCAATGTGACAGGCCAGTAAAAGAGAATGAAGGTTTAAATGTCAGCTGAAACAAAGTTCATTTCTTTAAAAAAAAAAATCATTTGCACAGCTCTTTGAACCACCAAACTGAACCTTTTGCATTTGAAGCTCATTCAGAAAATCCTTTTGCAAAATATTTGCTGAAACACTGTAATGTAGGAATTGGAAGGGATTAAGCCTTGTTCACTTTCTCCTCCCCCACATCTATCTTCCCTAAACTGACTTTTGCAGCCTAGAAATTTAAATCCATGTGTCTGAGACCCAGATTCTAAAATCAACATATTGTTCCCCTACCTCCCCCAAATATTAAAATGTTACTGAAATATCTCACTTCTAACTAAAATCTGCCTAAGTGAATAAAAATCAAAAGTTCTTCATGTAGTTTTATTAGCTCCCAAACATCCCTACCAGACTCCTAGTCATTTTTCCTTTTTTTTTTTTTTTAATATCAGCAAGATTTTTTTTTTTTTCAGTAGTGTGGGTTGAACCCAGAGCCCAGGGCATGCTAGGCAAATGCTTTACCACTGAGCCTCACTCCAAGCCCCTCTTTTATTTTTCATTTTAAGACAAGATCTCGATAAATTACACAGGCTGCCTCTGGCCTGGAACTCCGGGTCCTCCTGTTTCCCACTCCTGAGTTGCTGGGATTACAGGTGTGCACCATGATGCCCAGCTGCCAAGATCCTTTCACTGTAGAATTTCAAACACCATGCAGGTCATTGCCCTCAAGTCACCATCTAGATCAGCCAGTGAGACTCATGGAACAACTGTGTGACAATGACTGAATGCAGAAATTCACAGGGAAGAGATGAGTGTGGGCTGCAGTGGTCTGGGAGATTCAGAATTTCCAGGAACAAAATTGTCAAAGGAGGAGGAAATGTCATGCAGGGAGAAATGGAAAAATACTTTAAAAATAACAAATTAGAAGGTGAAGAAGCACCCTTTTAGGTGGTGGAATTTTAAAAGGCTTCAGGATTTCTCACCAGCTGCTTACTAACTTTTTATCCACTTCTCCCAATAAAAATTTCCCCACCACAAGGATAGATGTTGCAATCATATTTGCCATTTGAGTATTTGTAAAGTGAGGAGATTTCACCTTCCTTAAACTGTCATCTCATCAAGTTTTATAGCTTCACCTTGGCCCTTGGTTTCATTTTGACCCTTGTCCTGCATAGCACATACCTGGGTCACTACATCGAACTCCATCCCTTTCTCTTCTGCCATGTTATTTTTCATAAAACCTTTTATAAAGATAACCATAATGTATAATGGAGGCTATTTTCAAATGTGCCCAATGTTGAGTTGGATTATGGATCTACTAATCCAGATTTCTATCCCTGCAACTCTGTTGAACTTCGCCTTGCAGGTACAGGTGCCATTCATATGCATAGGAACACGTGAGTCTTGCGTGCGCATGCGCTCATAGGTATGTGGAAGAAAATTCTCCTCCCTTCGCTGTTGCTTTGGCTGCCTGCGTTCTGTACCCTGCTGCCACTGTCTGTGTTGGTAAAAGATGGAGAAGTGTGAGAGAAGGCCTGGGAGATGACCACAGGAGACGTGGAGTGTAGTCAAGCATGGTAATCATTGGGGCTGCCAGTCAAGTGCTGCTGGCTCCTCTCCCTTTGGGCAGACATACAGTAGTCATTTGTCCCTGCACTTTTATTAAGTTAGAACCATGTGACTAGTTATGGGCCATGTGCCCCTTCTAGGCAGAGTGGCAAATGCCTAGTGAGAGCTTCCAAAGCTCCCTCTTCTCCCCCTGGCACAGTGTCAGGTACCACTCAAGTGGTGCCGTCTATGTGGGCAAAAATGAGCAGAGCCTCCTCACCCACTGGCAATGAGCAAGTCCCTTAAACAAGAATTTTTTCCTTGTTGTTTTACACCCCTGAGGTTTAGAGAGCTTTTATTACCACAACAAGACATAACTACTCCCTAATTGTCATACTAAATGACGGAAGAGAATGATTTTCTCCTTCCCTTCAAAGTAGGTCCTTGTCATCCTCCAAGCCAAATGTGGAGGCTCAAAGAGAACTACGTTTAGAAACTGAAGATGCCAGGAAAGAGAAGAAAAGAGAAGGGAAGGGAAGGGAAGGGAAGGGACAGAGACAGAGACACAGACAGAGACACAGACAGACAGACACACCACAGAATAGCCTCTCTCTGTTAAATATGTGCTTAAGGTAATAGATGTGAGGTCCATTTGAGCAGGTCAAAAACAAATGGAAATGAGATAGCAAGGCAGAGTGAGGGGTAACAGGTCAGTTGACTGAACATTCACTGTTTATCATATCAAGAATGTAAGAGATACTTGTGGATCAACAGGAAAAATCTTGAAAGTGACACCACCTAATTCCACCCAAGCACAGATCCTCAAGATTGCAAAAGCAAAGCAAACAACCAGCTGGGAAATGTGGTGCCATTCAGATTCTCTCACTTTATGTAAACAGTTCATGGGGACCTCCTCTTCTCACCACACACACCTCACTTGGCAGAGCGGATGGTAAGTGACAGCTGAATTTGAAATACTTGTCCACTTGTTAATTTCTGTCCCTCTTTCCGACACGCTAGAGAATAAAGGGAATGTAAAAGATGGAGGGAAAGGGAAGAGACTCTGCCATAGTCAATAGGACTAGAAATTATTAAATAAGACTGTACTGGACTTTTAATACCTGAAGGTGACCGAAAAGTTGAGAGAAAATGTCTACGATGCCATTAGAAGATGGCAAAGTTATTTTGACAAAAGTTGGTTGAAGGCAGTGGTCAGAAAAAGAAAAATTGTCTCATGCTTCTATTGCACTGAGTTTAGAACAGTCACAAAAATAGTTACATATCTAACTAAAAATAATGATTAATTTTTTCTGAAGCACTCTGGAACTCAGACATCCAAACAAGTGCTGTCACTCAAAGCAATCTCCAGGGCTACACTCTTCATCCAGAAATGCTTCCATTGCTCAAAACATTTTTGGAATTGCCTTCAGAGTCAGTTTATGAGCCGCAACATAAAATATCTCTTTATAGCCACAGCTCAGCCTTCCTCGGATTACTACTTTATTTGCGCTGCTTCTCTTGCATCTGACTTTATTCAGCCTAACTCCACACTCCTCCCTCCCAGTCTGTCAAATACAGCAAGTGAATTTCATGCTTGCTCTAAAGAGTCCTCTTTGTGTGTGTTGAAGGATATAAGGTTGGGAAGATGGAGACAGGAAGTGAAGGAGTTTTGTAAGGAGCAGCCCATTTGGATGTTGTTTACGGAAAAGCAGTAAATTGTTAGCAAGGGCACTGCTAACCATAACACATGTGATCCCTAAAAGCTGAATCCCTCTGAATTTAAAAAAGCATTTTGGCTATAAAAAAAAAAGTCTCACTAAATTTTAAAAGATTCAAGTCATACAAAGTATGTTCTCTGACCAAAATGAAATTAAATTACAAATCAATAATGGAAAGATATATGGGAAATATTCACAAACATGTACATACTAAGTAAAACAGGCTTTTTATGGGGGAGGGTACTTGGTGTTTGAACACACGGCTTTGCACATACTTTTTCAAGTGCTCTATCACTGGACTGCACCCCTACATCATTTTTAATTTTTTTTTTTTTTTTGTATTTTGAATCAGGTCTAAGTTACACAGTCTATCTCTAGCCTCAAACTTGTGATCCTCCTTCCTCCGCCTCCTCAGTTGCTGGGATTAGGATCTTGTAAAATAGTTCTAAATAACTCCTAGCTCAACTAAGAAATCAAACAGGAAATTATAAAGCAATTTTGAACTGAAGGGAAATGAAAACATACATGGAATTGGCCTGATTCTGCTAAAGCAGTACTAAAGGGATATTTATAGCGCTAAATACCTACATTAGAAGAAATGTCTTGAATCAACAATCTCAGTTTCAAACTTAATTAAGCACAAGGTAAGCAGAAGAAAGTAAATTATACAGATCAAAATGGAAATCAATAAAATAGGAAAGAAGGAAACAATAGATAAAAGCAATGAAATCAAAAGCTGCTGCTTTGAAAAGATCAGTAAAATTGATAAATCTCCAGCAATGTTTATCAGGAGGGGAAAAAAAGAGAGAAAATACTAATTGCCAACAGTGAGTATGAGAGGTGACATTACAGATTTTACAGAAATATAGAGTATGAGGGAATATCATGAACAACTCTATGCCTATAAATTGGAGAACCCAAGTGAAATGGATAGATCTCTTGAAAGACACAAACTTTCAATCTCATGCAACAATATATAACTTGAACAGATTTTTACGCTTAAAAACATTCCCATAAGGAAAACTTCAGACTCAGACAGCTCCAATGGTGAATTCTAACGAACTTTACAGAAGTGATGCCAGTTCTAAACAAATTCCTCCAAAAAACTCTAGAGAAAATCCTTCTCAATTCAGGCTATGAAGCCAAGATTACCGTTTTACCAAAAACAGACAAAGACGTTACTAGAAAACAAAATTACAAACCAATACTCTTCAATAACATAGAGTATACATTTCTAAACAACATTTTAACAAATCAACAAAATATAGGAAGGATAATACATCATGACCAAGTAAAATTTGTTCTTGGAATGCAACACTGGTTTAACATTTAAAGAAAAGACAATCAGTGCAACTCATTATAGTCAAAAGCTAAAACAGAAAAACCATGTGGTCATCATCAGCATTAGGGGAACTGGAGGTAAGAATCAAGAGTGAATCCAAAGTTTTGGACCTAAAACTGTGACACGTCAGAGAAAATTCCCCTAAAACAAAAGAGATGCCAGCTATGTGAGTTTCTTATTAAAAAGATTAATTTTTGACTCTTTCATAAAAGTTTCAGTAGAAATATAATTCCCATGGGTGACAAGGGGAGTAAAGTTCATCAATGAATAAGAAGTTGTTATTTCTACTCAATCCCAACATCAACTACATTGTTTGATTGGACAGGAGAAATATTTCACCTCACTTACTCTCTGAATTTAAACTACAGCAGATAAATATCTTGAGTATTTAACAAATATAAATTCAATCTTGTTCCTGAGTAAACCCCACTGTACACAAAGTCCTTATTCTGAAATACTCCGAAGGATTTCTTAGCCCCTAATTGTCTTTTCGAACCTAAGAATAAGGGGAAAGAAAATGTGGTAAAACACTAGATGCTTTGGACATAATTGACAAATTTAGAAACAAATAAATCACTGAGAGTGGATGGCACTCACCCAAGAGTCTGAAGGAGCTCAAGGATGAAATTGTGAAGCTGTTGGCCAAATTGTAACCTTGCAGTTACAAATGGCCCCGTGCCACCAGAGTGGCAGATTGCCAGAGTGACTTCTCTCCACAACAAGGGCCACACACACCTGAGAACCATAGACACACAGGTTGAAATTCCAACCCCAGAACATTGTGGAAGAGTATGATGAAGCGGAAGCCTTGCACACAGGTATGGAGCCTCATCTCTTAGTAGGGCTGGGTCAGACAGGTAGCAGGATGTGTCCATCTCCTGTCCATCCTGCCCCAATTGAAGTTGTGAGCACCTGTGCCTCATTCTTGTTGGCCAAGTGGAAATAACACCTACCCTTCCCATTTCATAAGTGTTGGGAGGCTGAGATGAAGTAACAGAGATGACTATGTTTTATATTTTAAAAATTAAGCTTAAACACATCTATATCATTGTTGTTAGAAGCCTTCGAGTTGTGTCCGACTCATAGCAAGCCTCATAAGGTTTTTGATGGCTGTTTAGGAATTGTTTTGGGAGTGGGCTGCCATGTTCTTCTCCCATTTTTGCAGTGCTGGTGTTCAAACCCAGGTCCTCAGAGAATGCAGTGCAGCATTCAACCAACTAAACTAAAAACATCTGTGGTATTTATTTATTAAGAAAAATAATGCTGCTGCTGCTGCTGATGGTGGTGGTGGTGGTGGTGGTGGTGGTGATAATTCTCTCTACTAAATACCTACAGGAAAGGGGGTAAACCTCCAGAAATTGTTCTTCCATTACAGTCTTGTTAGCTGCTTTCTGTTGTTTCTCTCCCCTCCCTTGATTTTCATTACTTTTAACTTACCACCTTCCACCCCAGGCTACCATATGCAATTGCTTCTTTGATATCTGTGTCTTACCCAAGCCTCCATCCTGAATTTATCATTTTTCCTTCCAATGTTACCTCTCCATGCATCTTTGCTATTTCTGCTAATGATATCACAATCTTAGCTGTAAGCTGGCAAGATTTGGGTCTTTCTTTTCACTTCTACTACGCTCACACATGTGGACGTTCCTGGGCACCCATGCACACTTATTAATAAATTTGTTAGCTCTGCTCAGTTCTCTCCCATAATGCTCATGGAATCTACTCCTTCATTTCATTCCCCTACACCACTGACATAATTCAATTCCTGTTATCTCAGTCACTCTCTCAATACTTACCAAGAGTCCTCTACATGCCAGCTATCATGAAAGGTACTGGGAATGTGGCAGTAAATAGGACATGAACCTTGCCTGAAAGTTTCTCAGAATCCAGTACTCTTGGAGACTTTCTATCAAAAGGAGACCACACTATATGGCAAGTTCAGTGATAGAGTTAATGAGAGATTATTGATAGAAGAGAGTATTGACAAAGATAAGGTTCTGTGAGAGAGGAGGCATCCAGTTCAAAATGAAGAGGAGGTCTGTTGGTAGAGAGGATTCCTGAGATAAATGTTCAGCATGAAAGCTCTACAGCTATTGTTATATATAGAAGAGAGTGGAAGGTGTAAAAGAAAGAAAAAATTCCAATCAGAAGCTGTGGAGAATGTTCAGGAAATTACAGGCATCACAGGGTAACTGGAACATGATTTGTAAAGGAAGGGGCAGGACAGCAGTTTGGAGAGAGGGGGGGGGGCTAGATGTTTGAGGGTCCTGCAAACTCTGTTAAAGAACTTTTTCTTAGGAATGAAGGGAACATGGAGCCATGGGAAGAGTTTTATGCATAGAGGTGACAGTAGGTTGTTGTTTGTTAGGAAATTTACCCTATAATAGCCCAGTCCCACACCTCTCAGAGCCTGCCACCTGCCCAGGCTTCTCTCTGCACCCAGAGCACACCAAAACATAGATGCCTCTCTGCACCATTGCCAGTCAAAGACCCAGCCCCCCTTTCAGTCTATGGATGAGTCCCACGGTGCTGAGCAGCAGCTCACCTTCAAAAAATGGTTAGGACCTCTTATATGGGCAAGTATAAAGCCATGTGACTCTACCTTCTGAGTTGAGGCTCTACCACATCTTTTTCCTTATTCACAAATAGCTCAGTGTTTCCTCTCTCCTTACCCAAATTTTGGCACTCTCCCTTCTCCAAAATCCCTGCCCTATACTCTCTAAATCTCCATCCCTTGACTAACAAATTCCCTTAAATCCTTAACTTCTTCACTATTTCTTTACTTCCTTCTGTCAACGTGCTTGTCCCTTGAGAACCTGCTTCCCCTGTGACCATCTCAAACAAATGTTCCTGCCAACTCATGCCATTCAGAGTTAAAAGCAGGTCTAGAATCCTCTTGCCTCCAATTGCCAGAACAATATTCCACCCTTTTAAGTAACAAAGGGTCACTGTCCCTGAGGAAGCCCAGCCACCCTCGGCTCCATCATCTACACGCTCATTCCCTTTGCTCCTCGTTTGGGTGTCTTTGGGATCTCCAGCTCCTTCCACTGGCTGAAAGTCTCCAAATACCCTTTGATTCTTTTCAACTCTAGGGAACTGCTTTACTCTAAGACCTTGTTTTTGCCAGAAACTGTTTCATGTCCAAAGAGAGATGTGTCAAGTCACACAACATCCCACCCGCCAGTTGCCTCAGTTACACCCACAATACCAGTTCTCTCTCTTCACTGGGTTTCCTGCCTCCTGACCCCTCTAACCTCTCCTCACTCACTCCCTGAATGACACAACCACCTGATGCACCTTGATCCCTTACTTGAATTGCTTTTTGGCTGATGTGTTGTATTGAAACTTTATAGAACTAACTCAGCACTTAAACTTTTCAGAAACCTCTGTCCTGGCCGAAATGAAGTATCCTAGAATACTGTCAAAAGTTCCTGACAAGTCTGTTTGTATTCTAAGTTTCTTTCCAGTCTAAAACTTCTAGTATCTTACTTTCTAATTCATTTTCTTAAAACTGGGCTTTTGCTATTCTATTCCTCTGATCTCACATCTTCAAGTGATGCCTGTCAAAGCCACTTCACCCACCTGAGACTTAAATTCCAGAGCTTCCTGCATTGTGCTTCTCTGCTCCGGTCCCACTTCTATTTTTCACTATCCCCTAGTCACCCAAATCTCACTTTCCAGCCACCTCGTCAACCCCATATTTTCTCTTCCTTGATTCTCTCTCCCTCCCACATCTACCCCAATCCCTACCCTCCAATGGTAAATACATGTATATAGATAGAGATGTGTGCCTCCCTTGTGAAATGTATCAGAGATATGGCCTTAAATTATTGTCATAACACCTATTTCTCTAGCTCAATGCTATGCCTCCCCAAAGCCTTTCTAGTTATTTCTGGAAGAACCCAGGGCCTTCCACCGTTCTGTCATAGTCAGTGCTTTGTTTCCTGTCCTGCTCCAGTCCTGTCACCAATGCTGCCTACAATGCCCCCACCATACACTGATACCTCCTCTGGGTGATAAAGCCATTTCCCCATGTATTGCCCCACTCCAAGATTCTGTTAGTGCCACTCAGAGATCAAGACAAGTCATCCAGGGAGGAAGACACCCCTTCACCCCCACAACCCCTATGACATGATCCAGATTTATAATCCTAAAGAGGAGCCTCTGGGAATTCCCACCATTCCAACATCTCACAAGGTATGTATGTGAAATCCATGTCTTGAGTTTCTGGTGGGGAAAATTCGTGTTTCTTTCCCATTCCTCCACTCCTCCCTGCTGGAGTTCCAGCTCAGGCCCAAGCAATAAAGGAATGTTGTTTCACAGGGAAGCTTTCTGTGCAGTTTAGTAGAAAACTGGTCAGTAATCCAAAGCTTTGTCCCATGACTGGTGATCTTGAGAAAGGCACTTGGTTTTTGGAGTGGTACAGCTTATCTGACTTATATATGGCTGAGCTGCTGTGAGAACTGTCCAAGGTAATACAGCTGGAATAAGACTGTATATTCCCAAGTGTTAACAGTTTGCAAGCAATTCCAGGGCACAACTCGTGGCAAGCCAATTAACCCTCCTAGCCTCAAGTTCTTCATCTATAAAATGGGGCCAATAAGGAGTTTATTGTTAGGAGACTTTGAGAATTAAATGAGATATAGAAGACTTGTGGGCTGGGGTTTAGTTCAATTGGTAGAGTGCTGCTCTGCACTCTCTGATGCCCTGGGTTCAATCCCCAGCACCACATAAAATTGAAGAAGGACTTGGCAGCCCACCTCTAAAACAGTTCCCCAAAAAATAGCCATTGAAACTCTATGAATAGCAGAGAAGCACTGACATAGTGTGGGGCATGGCACAGCATTGGGGAATGTTTCATTCTGTTGTATATAGGGTTGCAGTGAGTCAGATCTAACTCAATGGCACCTAACAACAGCATAACAGAAGATTCCTAACTGCACTTGTAACCAAAACAGTAGTCAAAAATCTCAGTGTTGGTGTGGTGGTGATGGTACTGGTGATAGTCCATGAAAGAAAATAATGATAATGTCCTATTCCAAATCCAGTAGAAATTACCCCACTCACATAAAAGTCCAGCTGGACTTTCACTGATGTGCTGATCTTACTCAAAAGAAATAAAGCACCAGTGTGCACTAGAAATCTTGCAAAGCAAGACTTCTTGTTGCTTATAAAAGATTTGAATATTTTCTACTAAACGAGTTTTTAAATTCTTCTATATTAGGATATTATCCAATATCCATAAAACATCATTACATGTAATGACATATATAATTTGAATGTTTCAAAATCTATTTAAGATACTACAAAAATTCCATTGCTATAAATATATATTTGCAATGTCGGCATATTGTACAGACATACTTTTATAACATCAGTTTAATTGTTCCAAGCCAAGTTTAACTCCAGTTTTGTCTTGTATATTTTTGCACGAGATTTAATTTGGGGCTAAATAGTTCAATATAAGCAGAACAGAGAAGATACCACGTGGCAATTTCATATTTTCAGCACATTGTGTCTGGCCATACATTTTTAATATCATGAAATTGGCTTGTTCTGTAATATTTTGATTAGAGATTTATGCATGGTGTTGCCACAGTCTTCAAACAGATGTGCAGTAAATTTGATGGAAAAAGAAACAACAAATCTCTTCCTTCTAAAACTAGGACACTTGCTCATTTAAATAATATAGAACAACAACAGTCACTGTGGATGTTTGAGAAACACTGAATATTCTACAAAGGAAAAGGCCTCAAAATTTTCAGTCAAAGTTTTAATCCAAATTCATTACCGATCTTCGAAACTTTAACTGACATGCTATTATATTCCCCCCATAGTGTCTCATATGCAGTGACAAAATGAAACATCACCAACTAAGGTAGAGGTTGTCTTTTTTTCTCATCAGAAATTGAAGTCCTGTGGATGGGTTTTAAAGTGACTCTGTATTTGGAGCTGTAAACCATTCTTAGAGGCTTTCCCAAAAGGTGGAAAAGTTTTGAAATTAGACATCCTGTGTTCCAATCTCAGTTCTAAAATTTACTACCGATGAAATTTTTCTCTACTTTAGTTTCTGCCTTTGTAAAATAGGGATAATAAAACCTACTTTGCATGGAAGTTACAAGAGTTTAATGAAATCAACCAGAAGTTGTGGTGTTTGCCAGTGATCCCAGCACTCAAGAGACTGAGGCAGGGGGACAGCAAGTTTGAGGCCAGCCAGGGCTACATAGTGAGATTTTGTCTCAAAAAAAAAAAAAAAAAAAAAAAAAAAAAAAAAAAAAAAAAAAAAAAAAAAAAAAAAAAAAAAAAAAAAAAAAAAAAAAAAAAAAAAAAAAAAAAAAAAAAAAAAAGCTTTAATGGCATCTCTAATACCCAGAACAGTGCATGGCACACAGTAGATTCTCTGAACATTGTATTTAGCATATTTGTATAGTTTGTTAAAATTATTATGTTACTAATGGGTAACATTGCTCTAAATGGGCTCCAAGAAATAAAGTGAAAGAATCTTTAGAAATCTACACCAGCTACTAGGAAAAAAACAAATAACCAATGCCCATTCCCTAACAGTAAGAGATTCACATGCAGAATAACAATTACATCAAAAGCCTCCCCAAATATACCTTCTTCAAGAAGTTTGCTTGAAATTTATGATATAAATGGCTTTTGCACATCATTTGAACAACATTCCTAATTCCAGAAACCATACACTCTAAAATATCTGAAATAATTTACACATTCTCTGTGACATTCTTATATAACCCTCTTTTTAAATCCAAGTGTAATCCCAAACCTCATTTAAATTAGTTGTTTCCAACTTCCCCCTAACTGATTCATTGTTGTTTTTAGGTGCTATTGAGTTGGGTCTGACTAATAGAAAGCCTATGTACAACAGTACAAAACTCTACCCGACACTGTGCCATGCCCGGCACTACTGGCTTCTCTGCTATTCATAGGATTTTCAATGGCCAATTGTTTTTGGACTGTTTTTGGATTTGGGCTGCCACATCCTCCTCCCAGTTTGGCAGTACTGGGGTTTGAACTCAGAACCTCAGAGCACACAGAACAAGCACTCTACCAACTGAGCTAAACCCCAGCCCTCTCCCCAACTAAGGCTTTCACTAATTATTTTCACTGGTATCCAGATGTACCAAGTTAAGCTCTTGCTTCTTTGGCAAAGATTCTAATGAACACCAACAGTTAAACATCAAAGCACAAGCTAGGTGTGTGTCACACGCTTATAATCCCAGTGACTAGAGAGGCTAAGGGAGGAGGATCAATAGTTCAATACCACATGCTTCAAAAGCAAAATATTTACAATGGTGTGCACATACAGAAATGTCATCACAAAACCCAGTAACTAAAAAAATTACTAATAAAAAAGAAAAAAAGGCAAAACATTACCAATATGGTTGAATGTATCCTGTTTCCTTCCCAAATTACTCACCCTTCTCCTACCTGAGTAACCAGTATCCTGAATTTAGTATTTTTTCATTTCCTTGTATTTCTTTACATTTTTATTATGTAGACTCCTCTAATCAATACAGATTTATTTATATGCTTCAAAATCTCGTAAATGGTATTCAACTGCACATACTGTCCATCTCTTTGCTTACTTTCATGTCTATGCCTGCAGCTGTAGCCCTGTGGCATCCGATCATAACAGATCTCAGAAGCTAAGCAGGGTCGAGCCTGGTTAGTACTTGGATGGGAGACTGCCTGGGAACACCAGGTGCTGTAGCCTTAGGAGACGGACCCAGCAACCCACTCACAAAAATCAATCCACCATTGAAAACCTTTATGAACAGCAGAGAAGCACTGACAATAGTGTTTCGCCTGTTGTACATAGGGTCACTATGAGTCGGATACCCACTCAATGGCACCTAACAACAACAACAACATTATGTCTATGGGCTGCTTGCGTGTGGTTCTAGCTCAACCATTTCTTCAGATGAATAGAGTTCATTGTACAAACACAAAAGAATTATTTTGTTGATAGACATGATTTAGGAATTGTTATGGTTTGGGATATGAAGCGTCCCCCTAGGTCTTCATTTGTTGAAGGCGCGGTCCCCAGCCAGTGGTGCTGCTGAGAGTGATTGGATCATGAGGGTGCTGACTTCATCAGTGGGTTGACTCATGGATGAGGTTATAGCTGAATGGGCCACTAGGAGTTTGTACCTTGTCCCCAGCCCCCTCCGCTCTTTCCTGCTTCCTCTGCATCCTGGCCAACAGGATACATTTGAACAGACATTGTACAGACATACTTTTATAACATCAGTTTAATTGTTCCAAGCCAAGTTTAACTCCAGTTTTGTCTTGTATATTTTTGCACGAGATTTAATTTGGTGCTAAACAGTTCACCACTTCTCTTCGCCTTTGCTATGCTTTCTTTCCCTGAATTTTCATGGCCTGTTTTTTCATGCCATTCAGATCTATGTCCAAATGTCTCCTTCCTGACCATCTGTATTCGTCAACTGATGCAACTGTCACAGAGAAACTGACCAAAACAAACTTACAAGGTGAGACATTCTTCGGGAACTCCTGCTTAGGGGATTTCCACCCATAGAAGCATGGCAGGCACTGGGTATGGTATCAGGACAGGCATGGGGGTGGCAGGCAGCAGGGCCAATGATGGAGAACTTCACGTCATATCTTGGTAAATCAGGAACAGTGAGCAAAGAGCAAGCAGAACCACAGGTCTAGGTAAAAACCTCCAAAGGTCCATTTCCAGTGACTCACTTCCACTAAGCTAGACTCCTACCTCCCAAAGTTCCATGGACTGCACAAACAATATCATCATCTGGGGACCAAATGTTCAATACATGACCTTTGGGGAACATTTAGATCCAAACCATAAGACCTTCTTACCTAAAATTTCTATCCATTACTCCCTATCCCCCTACTCAGGTCACTCTTTGTGATGTGGCCTAGATTCTTCTCCAATTCTGATTGCTCTGACTTGTGCTTTCAGTGTTTCAGGGTCAAGGTCAAAATAGGATTTTTCCATGTTTGCATTTGGCATTTATACTACTGAAAAGGGAGTCTCAAGGGGGCCTGGGAAGAGGAAAATTCATTAGAGCAACTTTTCATTCAAAAGACTGAAGCTTTATTTTTATTGATCATTGGTGGTTGCTAAGCAAAACACCCCAGGGAAGCAGGCCTCTAGGGGAGTGGGCAAGGAGGAGCCCCACCATCAACATAGGGCCAAACAACATGAGGCACTTAGGGCTTAAATCCCCCTACTGGCACCAACAAAGAGCCAATTAGCAACAAGCAGTTAGAGTTCAAACCATCCAATTACTGCAGGACTGCTAGATTTGAAAGACCCATTCATTGCTAAGAGTCTTGGCAACATCCTATCAGCAACTTCCAGCTTGACCTAACAGACTATAAATACCCCAAGAAAACCACTGATTAATAACTACCCACCCAGGACCCCCTTCACTGCATTGGAGGCTTTTTCTATCCTTTCATTACTTTAGCTTTTCTACCTTTTCCAATAAAACTTAAACTTTCATTTCCACTTGGCTATCACAGTCTATAGATTTATTTTTCAATTCACAAGACCAAGAATTGGCATCAAGGAAGCTCCGAGTAACACTGCTATGATTCTTTTTATAGGAAAAAAGAAATGAATGACAGAAGCTTGAAGGAATGTGATGGAAAGGTCAGGTACTAATGGATATGTTTTTATTCTGCTTTCATCCATCTAAACCATTGTGACCCAACCCAAGGCTCCCTAGAATATTGGCGTAGACAAAACTTCCCAAGTGCATCCGCTGAAATCTGCCTCAGACTTTCATGGAATCATCAAGGTGATATGATGGCACAAACCTCTCTTGTGTTAGCTGCAGGAACAAATCAATTCACTTAAGTATTGAACAACGATGATGCACAAAGCACTACTCTCAGTCCTATGAAGGACTACTTCCATATTCCACAGGCTGATCATGAGGGTAAATGACACACTGTAATATTTGAGCAGTGATATACCAAGTGCAAATAAGAAGAGAGGTACTGCACAAGTTCAAATGGAAGTCAGCAAATAACAACAGCTAGCATTATCTGAATAATTAGTGTGTGCCAACCTAAGAGCTAAATTGCCTACATACATTATTTCAGTTAACCTTAAAAATAATCCTTAGACACATATATTACCATTATCCCAATTTTGCAAATGGAAAAATTGAGGCCCCAGGTCACATAACTAGAAGTAAGGGATCTAAATTTGTTTTATGGCAAAATTCAAGTTCTTTCCCTCTAGGTTCTGCATGAAGAGACTATAATTTTACTCTGAGAGTTCTGATCTCTCAGCTGTCAGGGGCCATCATCATAATACAGCCTGGAAGATGAGTGAGCTAGGATTCATTCTATACATAAACATTCATTTAGAGCCAACCCTTTACAAGAAACTAGGGCAATAAAGACAGACAAGTCATAGTCACCATCCTTTCAGGAATCACAACTGAGTCAGGGAATAGACATCTAAAGGTTGTTCTATAGAGTCAGATAGTCAGGGTTAAAATCCCAGCTCTTGCACTTACTTACAGAGTGATTTGTGTAAGTCACTTCACGTCTCTATGCTTCAATACAGGAGATTCCATAAAGATCCATCCAAGGTCATTGTGTCCTCTTCTAGGAAAAGGATTAAGATGTTTACAGTTATATGTAGAATAGTTGCTTAATGTGAGATAGAAGTATGACTTTATTATCTTTATTTGGAGATTAAATATACTTTCAGGAGATGTATATAGATTCCAATTTGACAAAAGATGGAATGCTTAATTTTATATGTAAACCTAAAAGGTGTTTTTGAATGAGAATGACACTTATATTGGTCTAAATAGAACAAAAAATCTAGCTTCCCAAACCAAGATGGAATGTTCCAGAAGATTGCCTTCGGACATGCTCTGCACTATCAGCTCTACTGTATCTCCAAGGTGACAGCCCAAATTGCAGATTTTGGACTCACTAAGTTCCTATGACCTAATTTCTCGTAATCAATCTCCTGGAATTCTAAAACTATTTAGAAGAAAACATATGGAAAACACTATAAGACATTTCTTTGTTTTTATATTAATAAATGTTAGTAGGGTACAGAGTAGTTAGGCTTTCAATATTTCCATTGCACACCTATTACATCGTTTTTTGTTATATTTACATCAACTTACATAATTTATGAAACACTTTAATATGTGATAAAAGTTGCATGCAATTATGGGTTTTATTCCCATTTTTCCCATGTATTCATGGAGTTGTATCAGGTAACTGAAGGTTGTCCTTGACTCTTTTTAAGCCTCTGTGTTATTTCCCCCCCTTCCATTATCTTTGCTTCTCCCACTAGCTCCCTCCACACTTCTTTCTACTCTACTTTCTACTCTACCTATATTTTCACTTCTTAGATAAGCCTAATTTTTTTCTTCCTTTAAGTTAACTTTAGCTCCAAGATATTAGTAAAAATATATGGTATTTCCCTTTTGGGACCTGGGTTTGTTCACTTAGGATGATACTATCCAGTTCCATCCATTTTGCTGCAAATGACATTATTTCATTCTTGTTCATTGCTGAGTAATATTCCATTGTGTATATACACAACTTTTTTATCCATTCCTCTGTTGATGAACATCTTGGTTGATTCCATACCTTTGCAATTGTGAAGAGTGCTGTGTTAAATATGGAAATACAGGTGTCGCTGTGGTATGATGACTTATCATCCTTTGGGTCTCTTCCCAGGAGTGGTATTGCTGGGTGGTATATCAGTTCTATTCTTAGTTTTCAGATATCTCCATATTGATTTCCAAAGTTATTCAACTACTTTAGACTCCCACCTGCAGAGTAAATGGTTTCTTTTTCCTCCACATCCTCACCTGCATTTGTTATTGTTTGTTTTGTTGATCCTGGCCATTCTTACTGGAGTGAGATAGAATATCAGCGTTGTTTTGATGTGCATTTCCCTAACAGCTAGGGATAGTGAACCTTTTTTCATGTATTTCTTGATCCTTCAAACTTCTTTCTTTGAGAATTGTCTGTTCATTTCCTTTGCCCACTTATGTATTGGGTTATTTTGTCTTGGTATTTGCTTTCTTAAGTTCTTTGTATATTCTTGAAATTAGTTCTCTGTCCAATGTGTAGTATGCAAAGATTCTCTCCCATTCTGTAGGCTGTCTCTTAACTTAGCTGATTGTTTCCTTTGCTGTACAAAAGCTTTATAGCTTCATGTAATCCTATTGGTTAATCTTGGTGCCATGTCCTGGGCAATTGAGTCTTGTTAAGGAAATGCCTTCCTATGTCTATGTGTTAGAGCATGTTTCCTATCTTTTCTTCTAGTAGTTTTAAGGTTTCCAGTTTTATGTTGAGGTCTCTCATCCATTTCAAAGGGCTTGAGTTTAGCTCAATTGGTAGAGAGCTGTTCCACACTCTCTGAGGACCTGGGTTCAGTCCCCAGCAAAACAGCAAAAATGGGAGAAATACATGGTAATCCATTCCTGAAGCAATCCCAAAACAATCAGCCATTGATAACCCTATGAGGGTCGATATGAGTCAGACCTGACTTAAGGGCACCTAACAACAACAACATCCATTTCGAGTTGTCTCTCATGTAAATTGAGATATACATGTCTATTATCAGTTTTTTGTAAATGGATATTCAATTTCCTTGGCACTATTTGTTGAAGAAGCTATCTCTTTTCCATTCAAAGTCCTTAGCCCCTTTGTCAAAAATCAAGTGGCTATAGTTTCATAGGTGTATCTCTGGGCCTTCAGTTCTGTTCCATTGGACTTCAAGCCTGTTTTTATGCCACTGACAAGCTTGGTTTGCTACAATAGCTCCATGGTATAGTCTGAACTTGCCTGTGCTGTTTTTGCAGCTTAAAATTTTTTTGATTATATGCACATGGTTTTTAGTGCTTCCATATGAATTTTAGGATTATATTTTCTATTTCTACAAAGTCTATCATTGGAATTTTAATGGGGATTGCATTAAATCTGTAGATTGCTTTTGGTAATATAGTCATCCTTATAATATTGATTCTCCCAATACATGAGCAAGGGAAATCCTTCCATCTTCTAGTATCCTCTGCAATTTCCTTCTTTAGTGTTTTGAAGTTTTCTTTGTACAAATCTTTGGGGTCTTTGGTTAGACTGATACATAAATATTCAATTTTTTGGTGGGCTACTGTAAATGGGATTGTTGCCTTAATTTCCTTTTCTTCCTGTTCATTACTGGTGTAAAGGAAGGCTAGTAAGCTGGGCATGGTGGCGCAGGTGTAATCCCAGTGGCTCAGGAGGCGGAGGCAGGAGGATCACAAGTTCGAGACCAAAGGCAGTCTGCGTAAATTAGCAAGACCCTGTCTCAAAAAGTAAAAAAAAAAAAAAATGGGAGGGGGCTGGAGGTGGCGGCTCAGTGGCCCAGCACTTGCAAAGCATGCAAGCATGAGGGCCTAAATTCAACCCCCAGTACCAAAAAAAAAAAAAAAAAAAGGAAGGCTAGTGATTTTTGCATGTTAATTTTGTATCCTGTTACTTTGCTGAAGGCATTAATTAGCCCTAAGAGTTTTGTAGAATTTTGGGGGTCCTTTAGGATCATGTTGTCTCTGAATGAGGATAACTTGACCTCTTCTTTACCTGTCTAAATTCTTTGATTTCTTTCTCTTGCTTGATTGCTTTGGCTATGGCTTTGATTACAATCTTGAATAAGAGAGGAGAGAATGACATCCTTGTCTTCTTCCTGATCTTGGAATGGTTTCAATTTTTTCCCTATTTAATATGATATTGGCTGTACGTTTGTCATAGATGGCCTTTGTGGTGGTGAGGTATTTCCTTGTTATTCCCATCTTCTCCAGAGCTTTTATCATGAAAGGATGTTGCACTTTGTTGAAGGCCTTCTCAGCATCAATTGAAATGCTCATGTGATTCTCTCTGCAAGCCTCTTGATATGTGGAGTTAGTTGTTTTTTGTATGATGAGCCAAGTTTGCATCTGTGGAATGAAGCCCACTTGATCATGGTTTATGATTTTTTATGTGTTACTGAATATGGGTTGCCTGAATTTATTAATGATTTTTGCATCTATGTTTATCAGGGAAATTGGTCTATAGTTCTCTTTCTTTGAAGTGCCCTTGCCAGGTTTTGGTACCAGTATAATATTGGTTTTATAGAATGAGTTTAGAAGTACCCCTTCCTTTTCTACTTTATGAAATAGTTTGAGGAAAATAGGTATTAATTCTTCTTTGAAGGTTTGATAGGATTCTACTGTGAACCCATTGGTAACAGGGCTTTTCTTTGTTAGGAGACTCTTTATTACTGTCTCTATTTTGGTGAATATAATGGGTCTATTTAAATTTCTTATGTCTTCTGCACTTAATTTTGGTAATTCATATGTGTTAATGAACTTTTCCATTTCTTCTGTGTTTTGGGGGTTTTTTGGGAGTACAATTTCTCAAAGCATTCCCTGATGATCTTTTGAATTTTGTTGGTATCAGTGGTTATGACCACATCCTCATATCTATTCTTTTTTCTTTCTTTCCTTTGGTGATACTGGCTAGGGGGTGTTTATTTTACTTCTCTTTTCAAAGAAGTAGTTCTTAGTCTGATTAATTCTTTGAATTGTCTTTTTGGATTCTAATTGGGATATTTCCACCTTGGTCTTGAAAATGTCGGTCTTAGTGCTCTTTTTGGGATTAGCTTGTTGTAAGCTTTCTAGTGCCTTAAAATGTGTCATTAAGTTATTTAATTGGGCCTTCCCTAACTTATTGATGAAAGCAATCACAGCTATGAAATTCCCTCCTAGAACTGCCTTTGCTGTATTCCATAAATTTTGATAGGATGGACTTTCATCCCTGGTTGATTGCAGAAATTGTTTAGTTTCCTCTCTTATTTCAATGATCCACTGATCACTCAACAGTGTATTATTCAGTCTCCATGAATTTTTTAAATTTCCAAAATTTTTCTTGCTATTGAGTTCTAGTTTTATTCCATTGTGATCTGATAAGGTACACAGGATGATTTCTATTTTATTGCATTTGGTGAAGCCATTTTGTGGACTAAAATGTGATGTTTCTTAGAAAAATCTCTGTGTTGTGCTGAGAAGAATGTGTACTCCACATCCGATGGATGGAATATTCTGTAGACATCCATAAGGTCCAGTTGGTCTATGATACTATTCAAGCTTTTTGTTTCTCTGTTGAATTCTTCTTTTGATGACCTGTCTCTTGGTGAAAGTGGGATATTGAAATCTCCCACAATTATTGTGTCTAGCCCAATGTGTCCCTTTATCTCCAATAAAGCTTGTTTTATGAAGCTAGGTGTCCCCGTATTTGGGGAGTAAATATTAAGTATCATTATGGGTTCTTGGTTGACTGTTCCTTTTACTAATATGTAGTGTCCTTCTTTATCTCTTCTGATTAGTCTGGAATTGAAGTCTAAGCTGTCTGAAATTAGTATCACAATTCTTGCATTTTTTTGTTTCCAATCTGCTTGGTATATGTTTTTCTAGCCTTTAATTTTCAGCTTTTTATGGTTTTTATGGATAAGTCTCTTGAATGCCACATATCAAAGATTTAAGTTTTTTAATCCAATTGCCCAGTCTATGTCTCTTGATTGGTGAGCTAAGACCATTTACATTGAGAGTAATTATTGAGAAGTGCTTATTTTTCTGCATCAGTTTGGTACTTGTTACTGTTTTTGATTCATATTTGGCCTATTTTTTTCTTAAGTTCTCCCCGTGTTTATTATTCATTCCTTTGATCTTCTATTTTGGGTTGTCTTACCTCCCCTATATGTGATACTTTGTTGAGGATCCTCTGCAATACTGACTTGGTGGCTGCAAATCATTTAAACAAGGCAATATTATAGAAAATCTTGTACTCACCATCTATTTAAAAAGATAACTTCACTGGGTAATGTAATTTTGGTTGGCAGTTATTCTTTATCAGGACTTGGATGATATCTGTCCAAGCTTTCTTTGTCTTTAATTTTATTGAGAAGTCTGCTTTTATTCTGATGGATTTGCCTTTGCGAGTTGGTGATTCTCTCTTGTAGCCTTTAGAATAGCTTCTTTGATCTCTAGATTTAGCATTCCAATTATAATGTGTCATGGGATCTATTCTGATCTACTCTTTTTGGGGTTCTGAATGTTTCAGTATTATAGGTATCCAGGTCTTGCCTTAGGTTTGGGAAGTTCTCATCTGATATTTATTTGAATAAGTTTCCTAATCCTCTAATATTGTTTTTGGCTCCTTCATGAACTCCCTGAATTTACACGTTTTATTTCTTCATTTTATCAAATATCTCTTGAAAATCTTGTTCCTAGTGCTTCATCTTTCTTTCTGTTTTGGCATATGAGTAAATAAATTCTTCCATCTTTTCCTCAGCTTCAACTATTCTATTTTCAGCTTTGTCTATGTGGATACTGAAGATTCTACCATAATACTGAGCTGATTAATTTTGCTTTCCATCTCAAAGACCTCTGCTTTATTTTTCTTCAGGATCTCAATTTCCCTAAAGAATCTTTCTTCCCAATTAGATAGTTTTTTGTCTAGTGAATCAATTGCTCCCATGGTGCTATCTTTGAGGTCTTTTATCATATTTATAAGCAGTGTTCTTAATTCTCTATCAAGCATTTCTAGGAATCCAGGTACCTGGAAATTATCCATTGAGGTGCTTTGGTATATAGGGTCTTCCCACCCAGCATGAGCTTTCAGGTTTCATGAGTTTTTCTGTTGAGGATTGCCTATTGCTTTGTCTGGGTGCTAGGTCCCACCTCCTCGGTATAAAAAGAAGTTCTGTTCCTATGTTCCCTTGAGTGTGGGTGATGATGTGTTGCTGGCATTTCTGTCCCCTTCCCCACCTCCATGGTTTGCAGCCTCAGTGTCCAGTGCCTTGCTCCTGCTACAGTCTCTCCATTCAGCCCTGCCCTCTAAGTTTCTCCATGTCCTCTGTGTTCCCAGTCCCCAATTGCACCACAGCTCCCCAGACCCATAGTGCTACTTCTCTATATTACAAGCAGTACTGGACCCCAAATTTGCCTTATTTTAAACAAGCTTTCTTAGGCTCAGGGATCCAGCAGTGCCAGCTGCTCTTCTCCATTCCTCAAACTCACCATCTTTTAGTGTCCTTCCCTCCAGCTCATGGTTCCAGTGGCTCCACATGTGAGGATGGCTACCATCTCTCCCTGATAAAATAATAATAATAATAATAATAATAATAATAATAATAATAATAAAATTAAAAATTAAAAATACAGTCACTGAGTCCAAAACCCTACAATGGGGCTGTGACACCTGGGCTCTTCCCCAGAGAGTTCTGTAGACCTCCACTTTGTCCACCTTGCCTCCCACCAACCAAACCCATCAAGGAGGGCCCTGATGCACCTTTCTTCAGCCATGTGCCCTTGCCAAATGCTCCCCATCAGGGAGGGCCCCACTGGATCTCTCTTCAGCTATGTACTTTCCAAAGGGCTTTATATCCTCCAAAGCCCTCCACTGCCATCTTCCCTGGGGCTGAGGATTATGGAGAGTCTCCCTGCCACTTCATCCTCTTCTCTATTATTTCATTCTCCACTATTTGATCAGTTGTCCTCATGCTATCCCACTTTTCTTGATTATTAAAGCTACACTCCACTTCTTTTTTGTTGTTGTTTTAGGCAGAAAATTTCATGATTTTCTCTAACTATTTTCTTCCCTGATTGAAATGTGGCTGTTATCCATCCACCATCTTACTTCTCCTCTCACCTCTAGACATTTATAGGGGCAATGATTTTCCAGAGAGGATCACAAAAGCATAGGAAACAAAAGCAAAACTTGACAAATGGGATTGCATCAAACTATAAAGCTTCTACATAGTAAATTTAAAAATTAACAGAGTTACTAGAAAACCTAAAATTAAATAAGACAGAGAGACAACCTACAGAATGGGAAAAATATTTGCCAACTATTCATCTGACTGAGGGTTAATATCCAGAATATATAAAGAACTAAAAACCTTAATAATAAAGAACAAGTAATTGGATTTAAAAATGGGCAAATGATCTGAACAGATACCTATCAAAAGAAGAAATACCAATGGCCAACAAATATATGAAAAATGTTGAGAATCAGCAGCCATTGTTGTTCTTGTTGTTAGGTGCCATCACATCTATAGATCAAAATTACAATGAGATACCATCTCACCCCAGTTAAAATGGCTAATATCAGAGAAGTCAAAAAAATAACATATTCTCTTGAGGTTGTAGATAAAAAAAAGAACTCTTTCATACTGTTTGTAGGGATGCAAATTATCACAGCCATTATGGAGAACAATTTGGAGGTTCCTCAAAATATTAAAAGGAGAACCACCACATGATCTAGCTATCCCACTCCTGAGTATATATGCAAGAAAATTAATTCAGCAAAGAGATATATATGCATGTTCATGTTTATTGTGGCCCTATTAACAATGTTGTTAGGTGCCGCTGAGTCGGTATCTGACTCGTGGCAACCCTCATAGAGTTTTCAATGGCTGACTGTTTCAGGATTGCCTTGGGAGTGGATTGCCAGGTCCTTCTTGCATTTTTGCGGTGCTGGGAATCTGCTGTACATAGGGTCGCTATGAGTCAGCCTCGACTCGACGGCACCTAACAACAACAACAACAACAAGCTTTGGAATCCACCTAGATGTCCATCAACAGATAAATGTTTAAAGAAAATATGCTATATATACATAATGGCATATTATCCAGGCATAACGAAGAATGAAATCTTTCCACTTGCATCAAATGAATGGAACTAGAGAACTTATATTAAGTGAAATAAGCCACACACAGAAAGAAAAGTACTGTGTGTTTACTCTCATATGTGGAAACTAAAACCAGTTGACCTAATAGTAGAATTGTGATTACTAGGGATTGTGGAGTGTAGGGTAGAGAAACAGTTGGATATGCTCAGTGCACACTGTACATGTATGAAATTATCACTCAGAACCCTATTAATAATATAATTAATATGTATTAATTAAAAATATGGATAATCAAGGTACAAAAAAAAAGCCCTTAGGGATAAATCAGTTCTAGGAAAGTGAGGGGCCAAGTCACATACAAGTTGGACTTTTGAAGAACACATCCTGTACAAAGCAGGGGAGAGGACCCTTCCACACTGAAAGAAAGATACACACTGAAAGATGTGGGTAGGAACACAAAGGACACATCCAGGGATGGCACAAGTAACCTAGTAAAGCCTTAGCAGAGGGCCTGACAGGTAGATGCCTAGAAAGGAACTTGAAATGGAGAGTAGAAAGGCAAGCAGGGTTATCAGCTGGTGCTCTGACCTGTTCGAATCAGACAATGGTACATAAGATGATGTATCAAAGGAATAAATGGACTTCTGGGGTCTCTGAGGCCAATGCAAGAGTCTGAGCGGCATCTCCAACCTCAGCTGAAAGCGATCAAGACCCTGAGAAGCTCGCACTGTCTAGACCCAGGAAGCCAAAGTAACACTTGCAGAACTGAATTCCAGGGATGTGGGCTTAGATTCGTCATCTAATGCCAAAGGAAAAGTTATTTCATTCTAAGATGAGAAAAGCTGTTAGGCTATTCATTCCTGCAGGTTACATTTGCCCTCACTGCTGGCTAAACACATTCTTTTATAATCTGGCAGTGATCTATGCCTATTAAGCATCTCTGGCCACTGAGAAGTGATATTGATTTGTTTCATTTTTACTGCTGGAGGGATTTATTCCTATTCGCACTCTCACTTCTTTATCCTGGTTTTTAAAATATCTATGGTGGAAGTTCCTGGAGCTGATGATTTATAATTTGAGGACATTTGGAGGAAGGGATGCTACAGGGTGGGTCACCAGTGTTCATCATGATTTCTTGGAAATTGACTGAGCAGGCAGTCTTTCCTGCCTTGGCTAGAAAAAGAGGAAAAGGACCCAACTTCAATGCATAAGGAAGTTCCTTTAGTGTCCAACCAGCTAAGTCATACCTCTAGACCCTTCTGAGTGCCAAATGCTGTGCTCAGAGCTAAAGACATAGTCATGGAGGTAAGCCGGGCCTTTGCCCACAAAAAGCTCACAGTGGGAATGAGATGTGCCACTAACATGAATCACTACGACTAAAGATGGACATTGCTTTAATGGATGTGGCTCTCTATTAAGGTCAGTGGGAACATGAAAAAAAAGCACTCAGATTGTCCCAGGGAGGTCAAGGAAGAACCTATAGGCAATGACTTGTAGCTGACATGTGAGGAAGACAGCCACCATGCAGATGGGGGAAAGGGCATTCTGCACAGAGACAATTTCAGGAGAGCAGAGCTCTAATGCAGAATACTAGAAAATTCCAGCCATCTCTCCGCTCAGTAATTCTTTACTGAGGACAAACAAAAGTCCATCAGCTCATTTCATATTGGCTACCTGTCAGCTTGTCATGCTGTGGAGGCTTGCATGTTTTTGTGATGCTAAAAGTTATGCCATGGGTATCTCAGATACCGGCAGGACCACCCATGGTGGGTAGGTATCAGCTGAGCTTCCAGACTAACACAGACTAGAGAGAAGGACCTGGCATCCCACTCCCTAAACAATTAGCCATTGAAAACCCTATGAATATTAGAGAAGCACTGTCAAATAGAGCACCAGAAAATGAACCCCCCACATTCGAAGGCATTCAAAAGACAGCTAGGGAAGCACTGCCTCCTCAAAGTGAGTCAACCTTAATGATGGGAATGGAGTACAGCCCCTGGGACCTCCACTTGCTATGGCATGACTCAAAATGAGAAGAAACACAGTGTCTGCAACAATGGGCCCAAACATTAAAAAAAAGGATAGTGTGCAAGGCACAATGTTGGGTAGTGTTTCATTCTGCTGTATGTAGGGTCACTATGAGTTGGACCCAATTCGATAGCAACTAACAAATAACTAATAAGGACTTCGAAAAGACATTAGGATGATGGTTTTGTAAAGAAATACATATGTGCAGAGCACTTTGTATTTCTAGTTTTAATCAAAGTGTCCACATAACGGTCTTGATTTCCACAATTTCTACAATTGCTGGGTTTGTGGCTAGCCCTCCTTCCATGAGTTTTTCACTGAGCTCAGAATGTCTTTGGTGGCACCAACACAGTGGGCCAGGCCTAAGGAAGCCATTGGCTTCTTGTGATTGCCATGGATGGACAAAGCCATGGGCAGGAGAGAGATAAGAAAGGATAATACAAAGAACAACAGAGGAAAAACAAATAGGAAGGAAGATGGGAAAAGAGAAGAGAGAATCAAGGCTCATTTGAGAGCTATGGAAGGTCCCACTAGCGATTGCTCACAGGCTACTCAGCACCCAGCCACAGTGCCTAAATATACTCTGATGTGAACCCCACTAACAATAGTTTCCTCGTGGGTTCACCTCATCAGGTCAACTTTGGGGGCCTCAGGAAATGGGTACTATCTCAGGTCTCTTCCATCCCGAAGCAGAAGGCCTTCTGCCTCAGAGGTTTCCATAGGCCCATAAAAATGTCTTAAATCTGAAAAACAAAACAAGCAGAAATGGCTCCAAATATGAGAACAAAGTGCAAAATCAAAATTATTGAGTGTTTAATTGAATATCTACAAGATGCAATCTTATGTCAACTTCATTAATTGTGCAGCCTAGTATTTACCAAAAAACAGTCATCATATTGGAAAACCATTTAAGATTTTCTCATCCCATGAGAATTCCTGCATGTAGATATGCTTGCCAAAAATCACCCATCATAAATAACTTTTCAACCAAAATTAGAAAATAATCTCAAATTTTACAGCCAATAAATACACACAGCAAAAAAATTAATTTACTGGAAAATATAGAGGCATTTTACAGTATGCTATATATTTAGTATGCCTGTAACCGTAGCCCTGTGGCATCAGCTCCTGTCAGATGTCAGAAGCTAAGCAGGGTCAGCCCTGGTTAGTACTTGGATGGGAGACCACCTGGGAATGGCAGGTGCTGTAGGCTTAGGAGATGGACCTGACAACCCACTCCCAAAAATCACTCTGCCATTGAAAACCCTATGAACAGCAGAGAAGCACTGATAACAGTGTTTCCCCTATTGTACATAGGGTCGCTATGAGTCAGATGCCGACTTGATGGCACCTAACAACAACAACGGGGCTGGGATTTAGCTCAGTTGGTAGAGTGCTGCGCTGCAGTCTCTGAGGTCCCGAGTTCAATTCCCAGCACCACAAAAATGGGAGAAGGACCTGGCAATCCACTCCCAAGGCAATCCCAAAACAGCCAGCCATTGAAAACCCTATGAGGGTCGCTATGAGTTGGATACTGACTCAACGGCACCTAACAACAACAATAACAACAACAACAACATATATTTAGTATATTTGATATATCTGGGGTAAGGTCTCAAAGGCAAGATAACCTGAGGCCTGCAAAATTCTTAGAAGATCCCTGGCTATCCTCCAGAGCCTTTTCTGATCATTTTCAGAGGCTTCTTAACCAGCATCTTTCACTAAGACACCAAAAACTACCTTCCCAACCCCCTCAGTACTGGGGGTTGAACCCTTTGCAAGTGCTGTACCACTGAGCAAGACAGGATCTCACTAAATTACAGACTCCCTCTAGTCTCAAACTTGCGACCCTTCTGCCTCTGCCTCCCTAGTTGCTGGGATTACAGGCATGGGCCACCACACCCGCACCAAAAGCTATCTTTAACTACTTCTAAGTGATTCGAAATATTCTCTGGTAGTAAATATTGTTCACTTGAAACTATGGTTGATTACACTGTCAGTGCAAGTTCAGATTCTTGGGATGTGTTTTGGGATTCCCAATAGGTACAAAATGCCTTTCCAAAATGTGACTTTCTTTGAGGGTGAGATTTACTTGACAAGTAAGTGACCTGATGAATGCCTATTATAGCACTCAGCACACAGTTAGTGCTTAATATTTGTTTAATAAACCAAAGCTCTTTCTGAGAGTTTGTGACACTTCGCAATGCCCCCCTCCAACACAGCATGTGCCATGCTGGATTGCAGGATTGCTGTTCTTTCTTTTTGCATGATGGTCTCTTCCACTTACCGTGAACTCTAGAGAACAAGGACCATATTTCCTCCACCATTGTCCATCCTGGACCTAACACAGTGTACATCACATGTCCAAAAAGTATTTGTTGAGAGAATAACAGAATAACAGACAAAAAGTAGATAGATAACTGATAGTTAATAGATCTAAAAGATTAAAGCAAGGCTTTCCCCTAATAGGCCAGCTCATGCTAATTCTAGTTCTAATGGTAATTTTAGTTGCCTGATTTTGAATGGTTCCTTTGTCTTCTACGCTAAATGTTTTCCAGTGTTCTCATTGAAACTTCATGTACCTGTAAAGATAGTGATAATCAGGTAATGAACTAGAAACTCAGAGAAGTTAAGTAAGGAGTTCAACATCGCACACCTAAGAAGTAGCAAAGACAGCATTTGACTCTAGTAATATTGATTGCCTCCCAAAAAAAAAAACAACTCTCTTCTACTCTATTCTATACTATTGTCTTGCTCTTTATGGGAGACATGAGATCATATGGACATGAAATGGGTCAGAATTCCTGCCCAGAATTAACATACACCCAACAACTCCCTAGACTTATCTATGTGGATATCTTCCAAAGCCTGGGCTGCAACCATAACTTCCAGTGGGATCCAGCTGCCCACAGACCTCCTGTGAGTACATTGTTAAGTGCCATTGAGTCCAATATGACACATGGCAACCCTGTGTAAAATCAAGCAAAACACTACACAACACTGTGCCATGCACACAGTCTTCTTTTAATGTTTGAGCCATTGTTGCAGCCACTATGTTTCTTCTGATTTTCAGTCATGCCAATCAGCAAAAGGAGGTCCCAGGGACTCTACTCCAACCCTGTCATTAAGGTTGGCTCTTCTTTGAGGAGGCAACTCTTCCCCAGTCATTTCTTGAATGTCTTCTAGCAAGTGGGGGCACCTCATTTTCTGGCACTCTATTTGACATTGCTTCTCTGCTATTCCTAGGGTTTTCAATGGCTAATTATTTCAGGAATGGGCTTCCTGGTCCTGTTCCTTAGTCTGTCTTACTCTGGAAGCTCAGCTGAAACCTGTCCACCATAGATGGCCCTGCTGGCATCTGAAATACCAATGGCATAGCTTTCAGCATCACAGCAATACACAAGCTGACAGACATGTGGGGGATGTGAACACAGGAAAGGATAAAAACCAAGGCAGAAACAAGAGTCAGTGCCTACTTTGGCCCTCTGAAACCTTGCCAGGGCCACACACCATTACAGAGTTGGTGACAGCTGAAAAACCAGGAATTTGAGTTTCTAGGTTTTTCCACTTAGTGGCTATGCCCCTGCAGTCAGGGCTCTGCATTTCCTGGATCATTTCTACAGCCTCTGGCAGGGCTAACATCCTCTCCATCTAAATGCCCAATCTCACATCCATTTTTTTCTTTTCTTTTCTTTTTTTGCATCCCAGAGGATGTGGCTTTTCTCAAGCTCAGGATCATTTCACGTCCCACAGCAGAGGGAGAATTGCCTCAGGAATTGCAGCCTTCACCAGGGCAACTGCAGAAACAGCTGCTATTCTTCCACCTGCCTGAGAGCCCAGCTAACCACCTGCCTCAGTTAATAGCAAGCAGGTTAGGTTCCTTCATAGGTTAATTATACATTGTGCAGAAAGCGTTTCCTTTCATCAGTTCTAAATTTGCTCCCTTTTAATTTTGTCAAGTGCTGCCTCTTTCTCCGATGAGGGGAAAAGGGCAAGAGGGAGTCTGAAACTGGCTTGCTGCTCCCCATTCATTACACTCACCACATCAGAGAGTGCTCACCTCTTTCCTTTGCTCCCTTCAGAACTAAATGTTTCATTTTTCTTTGTATGGAAGGTGCCCCTTCCCTCAGATCCATCTACTTTGCCCTCCCAGGGACCTTTCCCATTTCTGCTGTGTCCTGTCCAAGATTAGGGGAGCTGCAAAGTGAACGAGGTAGTCAAGGTGAGAGGAAAGCACAGATTTACTAGAAGGAGTAATGACACCTTCCAACTGAACTCCAGTTCTTCCTAGACACAGATCCCTACCTCACTCATCTTTTGATTTACCCCTTCTCTTTAGAAGCAAAGTCTGGAAGCATATCTGAGATAACTAATGTATCTGTTTTGCTCACAAAGGTGCTGGTAATATAAGACTCAAACCCAGCAGCTTAAATTTTTCTCTTGAATGATACCCAGGACCTTAGGGGCTTTGTCCTTTGTTGATATGTGGTGTCATCTTCCTAAGAAAGAGGAAAGGAAGTTTCTTCTGACTTCAGGTGAAACAGAAAGCCCAGGGGGCCCTGGGGCTCCAGGTTCCATAAACATCGGCAAACCTGACACTGAGCTGTGATATGGAAGAGGCCTTCAAGGCCATCTAATGGAACCCCCTCCATTAGAAATACCATACCCAAAAAAGTTAGGGGCTTATCCCAAGGCTCACATTTTCCATTTGATCATTTAACAAATGATTAGAACTGCCATATGACCCAGCTATACCACTACTGGGAATATACTCAAAGGGAGGTGAGCCATCATACCACAGAAACACCTACATCTCCTTATTCAATGCAGCACTTTTCACAATAGCAAGGATATGGAACCAACCAAGGTGCCAAGCCACAGAAGAATGGACAAAAAAATTATGGTATATATACACAATGGAATACTACTCAGCAATTAAAAAAATGAAATAATGTCATTTGCAGCAAAATGTATGGAATTGGAGAACATTATCTTAAGTGAATGAACACAAGCCCAAAAAGAGAAATACCATATGTTCTCACTCATATGTGGGAGCTGAATCAAACTTAAAGGACAGAAAAAATCCTATACATAAATTGAAACATAAAAAAGCACAATTAAACTTAGCATAAAAGGGACAATTTAAGAAGTGGAAAAGAGGAGGGAGGGATCTAGCAGAGGGAAGTGAAGACTTGAGAAGATAGGATGGAGAGGAGGGTCAATGAGGAGAGATGAAGGGGTAGAGGTCAATCTCAATGTAAACAGCACTTCATGAGTATATTGGAAAAACAGGGGAAGATAGAAAAAATAAAACCTACTAGAATAGCCAAAATAAAAAATAGTAATAATGCCAAATGCTGGCAATGATGCAAACAGATTAGCTCACTTATGTAATGCTGCTGAAAATGTAAAAAGGTAGATCACTATAGAAAAATATGGACTTGTATCAAAACTGGGATGCACACATATAGATAAATATTCTCACAAAAAGACATGCAAGTAGAAAGGAGATCATTGGTGGGGAGGGTGGGAATGGGGGAGGAGGGTCATGAGAACTTAAGGGGGAAGTTATGTGAGCAGTGTACAATGAAAAGCATATATGGAAATGTCATAATGAGACCCATTGAGTTGTACATTAAAAATTACTAATAAAAAAGTTTTTAAAAAACCATATTAACTTTTCTCTTCAATGCTTCCTGTTTACTGTATATTCTACCTTTCTGCTATAAAAAGATTACATTCCTTTTACAGAAATGGATTAATAATAAGACAAAGTTATAAATGGCCAACAAAAAAGGAAAGAAAAATAAATGATTCTTGAGCATTGACTAAAAGCAGACCCTGGGGTAGGTACTGAAAATACCAGGAAGAATGAAACAGATCAAATCCTGACAGCCAATAGTTCTAAGACCTGGCCAGGCATCCTGTTGATCACTTCATATGCTCTCCTCAGCCAGCTCTTATTGTCGTTGGGTGCTGTCGAGTTGGTATCTGACTCATAGCGACCCTATATACAACAGGCGAAACACTATTGTCAGTGCTTCTCTGCTATTCATAGGGTTTTCAATGGCAGATTGATTTTGGGGAGTGGATTGCCAGGTCCTTCTCCTGAGCCTAGAGTATCTGGTGTTCCCAGGTGGTCTCCCATCCAAGTACTAACCAGGCCCGACCCTGCTTAGATTCTGAGATCTGATGGGATGGGATGCCACAGTGGTATGGCTGCAGGCCAGCCAGCTCTAGCAGAACACTATTCTCATCCTCATTACTCATGTTAGGAAACTGACACCCAAGAAGTTTACAAGCTTTGTCCTGGGCTCCAAAGCCCAGGGGTTGGGAGTCAAACCCTGAAGCTGTCAGCTCAGAGTGAAGTTCCAGTCACTCCCTGTCCTGGTCCTTCCTCACTGGGCCTCAGACTCGTAACCTGGGAGCCTTCTGAAGCCTTCTCAAAAGCTGGAGGAGAAGGGTTCTTCTTGTTATGTAATGTAATATGGATTACATCTTCCAGCTCTTTCACTCAACTACATCACAACCTACTGGTGGCTTTGGGCTGTACCTAAATCCCACCTTAATATCAGAGGTTTTCAGGCTTCAAAAGGAATGACAACCAATTTGACATTCAAGAGCATGGACTAAAGATCTCCACTTGAGCCTGACCCACAAATCAGGTGCCAGAACCCACAGCACGGGAGCCCCTAGGACATTTCTGAAGAAGGGCACTCACCTGCTTGTTCCCTAGAAGGAGCTTCCACTGGGCTACTTGAGACACTGGAGGGAGGAGCCATATAGAGATTGTGCCCTTGTAGGTTCTTGATAAGAGTAGCTAAGAGCCGGTGAGCGCTCACTGTTCGCCAGGCACTGCACTGTTCTGAGCACTTCACATACATTATCTCATTGAGACCCACAGCTACCCTCTAAAGGAGATACTTGTTTTTAAGTGCCATTGAGTTGAGTCCAACCGATAGTCACCCTATGGACAACAGGTGAAACACTATTGTCAAGTGCTTTTCTGCTATGCTTTTCAATGGCTGATTGTTTTGAGGGACTGGGTTGCCAGATCCTTCTCCCAAGCCTACAACACCTGATGTTTCCAAGTGGTCTCCCATCCAAGGACTAACCAGGCCCGACCCTGCTTAGCTTCTGAGATTGGATGGGATCTGATGCCATGGTGCTATGGCTACAGGCAAAGGAGATACTAATACCTCCTTTAATAGAAAAGTCTGGGACACAGAGAGGTGAAGTAACATGCCCAAGGTTGCACAACAAGATAGGATTCAAACCTGGGCTGTCTGATCCCAGCAGAGCGAACTTCTCAATGATTCCTAAAGAAAAAGAAACCCCTAGGTACTGGGGAGGCCAGTGGTCTCCCATCAAAATATCCCATCTCTCTTACAGAGATCTGGCCCTTGGCTTTTCTCTCCCTATGACCAGCCACGTGACCTGAATCCAGGAGCTGAGAGAGTTGTTCCTGCTCTTCCCCAGTGGCCTTTCCTGCCTACCATTCTCTCTGTTTATTACCGACTCCTCCTGATCTAATGGAAGTTGAAATTTCCATTAATTAACAATATAAATAAATAAATGGGTAGGAAAGAAAGCGAGATGGTGGCGTGGTGCCCGGAAGGCTGTGCTAAAAGCAGCCAGTTCATGCTTCATTAGCATCTTTGCTCACTCTCCAAACCTGCCAGCACAGCCTTTCTCTCTGAGACACATTCAGGGAACTTCAGATTGGAGAAGCTTTGGTTTTAGACTTAGTGTTTCTGGCTGATTCTGATGGAGCTTTCAAGGTCTTTAACAGGCAGAACACTATTCAGCTTGCCCCAAACTCATGGTACATGTTCAGCTCACCCACTCTCCTTCCCACTGTGCCTTCAAGAAAGAACAACTCATTTCTGCAGGTCCAGGGCCCCCAACAGGAGCCCTCACACCCACTGTCCCCATGCCATTTTGAGACAGTGACTCAGCTGATGGTTAATATTTTCTTAGTCAAGGTCTTTCCTCAGCTAGCTCTTTATGTTCCTCAGGTCAAAGCACTGCTCTCTAATGTGAATTGAAATAGCATTGCTAGAAGTGAGCATTTCCCCAGCAGGCTGCTGTTGTAGACCAGAAGCAAAAAGTAGAAGTGAGAAATGAAGGAGGCAGGGCAGTGGGGAGTCCATTCCATCAATAAGCACACATTTCTATCTATGGCCCAGGGGAACCTGGCTGGGAACAAAGGTGCTCTGCTCTCAACACGCAGAAGACATAATATAACTTCAGGGAGGATTTCATAAAGACAAGTTGTATGCTATATACCAGGCAGGTCCAACCTACGGCCTATAGGCCACATGTGGCCCAGGACAGCTGGTAACATAGGCCCACAAAATCTTTCAATAGCATGTATTTTTGAGCATTTCTTTTCTTCATGACACCTTATTATGTATACCCACTAAGTATATTATATATACTTTCCTCTTTTCTCAATGTGGCCCAGGGAATCCATAATTGGACACCTCTGCTATAGACTATACAATGGAATAAGAGAGTGGGAGAGGGAGAATGAACATTTGCAGTAGATTTTGTCATTATGACTACAGCACAAAAGGCCATCAAAGTTTTGGTGTTCAGTTGGGATCCTTACACTCTGAAGACTCAGGTTTGCTAATACAAGCCAGAAGTGCTATAGGAGTTGGGGGATGAAGTTAGGATGAGGGAACCACCCCTATTCTTAGCCCTGCCTCCTACATTTTGTCTAAAAGGTAAGGATAACATTCCCTACAGTCTGCCTGCTGTGCCCATTGAAAAAGCTCCACAATATTGCTGTTATAAATATTATTGTCCTGCTTTAGATTCTTTAAGATTCAGGTTAAACTTAAGAGCCATTAACTTAGTAGTTGCAGGGACGGGAACACACTTCACAACATTAGAAAGCGCTCACCCAGCATTTGTAGCTTTCTTCCTAATTAAAGTGCAAATCATGTCCTGTTTCATTCCTTTTCTGTCTGTGTCCCTGCCCAGCCACCTCAGAGGTGCCAGAGAATAAGCCACCCTGCTAGGCTGTATAAGTGAGAACAGAGCTGCTATTCTTAGCCAAGGACAGTCACTTGTATTGCTCTAAAAACCTGCCCCTCTGTCTTTCCTCTGGGAGCAAGCCTTTCCTTAATACATGGTTCTCAGTCCAGTTACACATAAGAATCACCTGGTGGTGCTCTTTTAAAAATTCCAATGCCTGAGCACTATCCCCAGAGACTCTGACTTAGTTGCTCTGGAGAATGGTTCTAATCTCCAGCCAAGTCCAGAGAAATTGCTCTAATGTGTGAAATAAATTAATCATCCATTTCCCCTACCCTCAACAAATAATCCTTTTCTCCCCAACTCTGCTGGCCTGAGGGTCCAACAATACTGATGGTTTGCCCACCTTTGTCTTAGTTTATTTGGTTTGTAGATAGTCTTTAATGAATTGGAGAATTAAGAGCTTTATGGAACAGAGAGATATCAAAATATTACAAAAGCCAACTTATCCCTCCCTCAACAAAATAAAAAAGGAAAAAACTACTAGATTTCAAATATTAACTGAAATCTAAGATTCTGTGAGATTTTCAACTACGACAGATGCTAGCGGTATTTAGCCCATTATTTCCCAACCATGAGTGGCATTGAAATCATTTGTGACCTGTGTTATAAATCCCAAATACCATGTGCCATCCCCAGAAATTCTAGTTCAGTAAGTCTAGGGTAGGCACCAGGAATCTGAAGCTAAAACAAGTTGCTCATAATATTCTCATGTGCAGCCTATTTGGAGAAACCACTTACTTAGAAAATTTTTGTCTTGAATGAACATGTGAAATGTCTCAGTCGTTATAGTAGCGTCCTTCAACCACCCTTTTTAAAAATGATATTCCAAATTTGAATCGTGTTGCCATTGTGCAATGCCCTTTACCTAGCATCCCTCCTAAAAAGTATAATATAGAATGTCCTTTTTACAGTTAAAGAAATTTTATATTGTAAATTCTGAGAAAAGGTTTAGTGCCAGGGTTAGAGTTGAGTTAGGTCTGCAAAACCCCCATTGGAGAAAACTGATTTTAAAATGTCAGACTAGAATACCAGAGTGAGTACTCAGCACTGGAAGTTAAGTACAAGGGAAAAACAAGATTTAAATAAGAACTTGGCACTCTCCATGTTCAATGGCTATGAAGAGGGCCTCTTAGGGGGTGCACAAGGAAAATGAACCTGCCTATCTCATCTCCCTATTCCCATGTTAACTCTTCAGTGCAGAGTACATAAGAGAAGCCTTGAGAGAGAAAACTGGGGAAAGACCAAGGTAGAAGAGAATATGGGAAGGGATAGGAAAGACTCCAGTAAGAAACACAACTGAAAAGTCCCCAACAGAGTTTGACACTGGTAAAGAAAAGTCAAAGAAAGAAAAAGTAGGATTAGCCATATGCTCTACCCCTGAATACTCAGACTCCAAGTCTTGGACATGGAGTACTCCCACCCCTAAAACACAAAATTGTTAGGCACTTCAGAAAGTTGTTTTTCCTCAGAGCAGTATCTGTCATACAGGTATTAGGGGCTCTGCCACCTTAGCCACAGAACTTAACCAGTTCACAGTCTGTCCCTCTACTGCTTCCTGCCTATTGAAATCCCAAAGGTGGGGGAGAGCAGAGGGGAGCCAGACTGCCAGGCAGAGTAATACATATGTGGATTGAGGGTAGGGTCCAGGGGAACACTGTTTGAGGTATTTGTCACCAAATCCCTTTGGTTTCCTCTTTTTTAAAAAAATCACCAAACACCTATTATATAATGTGCATTTAATGACGCATTATGTCAAGTCATCCTTAATACAGCCCTAAGAAGCAAGATTACTATTTACATGTTACATATAAGGAAATCAAAACTTGAGGAAGTGGAATAAATAATCCAAAGTGGCAGAGCCAAGATCAAACCCAGATCATCCCTTACCAATAGCAGTGCTCTTTCCATTGCACCCCTGTTGCCAATGGATTTAAGCTTCAGATTTTGATCCAATAAAACTAAAATGTCATCTTTTACCATTAATTTTTAGAATACTAAAGAGCCATTCTCTTTAGGGGAATTAAGAAAAACAATAACAGATTTAGGAGACAAATGCATAAGTGGTGTTATGTTTTCGATATAAAATGCCCCTTAAGGCTCATATTTGAATGCTTGAGCCCCAGCAGGTGGCACTGTTCAGGGAGGCTGCAGAACTTTGGGAGGTGGGACCTGGATGGAAGAAGTAAGTCACTTGGGGGGTAGGCTTTTGGAGGTTACACAGATGCTGCTCATGATCGACCATGATATGAACAACTCTCCTCTACCATATGCTCCTGCCACCTCTTTAGCCATCCCTTCTCCACCAGTATGGATTGAAACCCTGAAACCATAAGGCAAAAATAAATCATTTCTCCATAAGTTGTTCTGCCAGGTACTTTGGTAACAGTAACACAAAAGCTAACACAGAAGACATCTTTTATGATTTTTCTGGTCTCTTTCCTAAATTTTCCTCTCTCTCATGGTGCCCTCACAATAGGCCATTTCTGTCTCCTTTCTTTTATTCAAAATAATTCCTTAGCAACTTTCCCATCCTGATGGATTATGCCCAAAGTTAACTGTAAATGTGAGAATAATTATTGTATTCATCATCTGTTGAGTGCTTATCATGTCAAGACAACTAAGAGCCTCATAGGCATTATCTCATTTAATATCCATAATAAACTTTTAAGAGCAAATTAATGTTTCTAATTTATACATGGGGCTGGGGTTTAGCTCAGTTGGTAGAGTGCTGCTCCATATTCTCTGAGGCCCTGGGTTTGATGCCCAGCACCACAAAAATGGCAGAAGGACCTGGCAGCCCACTCCCAAAACAATCAGCCATTGAAAACCCTATGAATAGCAGAGAAGCACTGACAACAGTGTTGGGCATGGCACAGTGTTGGGGAGTGGTTTGTTCTGTTGCATATGGGGGCGCAATGAGCCAGACTTGATTCCATGGCACCTAGCAACAACAATTTATACATAAGGAAGCTAAGGTGCATAGTTTATTTAACTTTCCCAAGCTCTCACAGTCAGTTAATGGTCATTCTGCAGATTCAGACCCAGGTCAAACTCCAAGGTTCACATGCTACCAACCTAAATAAGTCAGTATAACCCTGAGGTCCTCAGGCCAGACCTTTCAGAAGTGGTGTATGGCCTCTAGTAAAGTTCCAGAGGAAGGAATGAGCATGAGACTAAAGTGTTAAGAATTAATTTGAAAATAGATCTGGTTCTTAGATTTGATGAGAGAAAAAGGGGAAAATACTGGAAACTCTTCTGAAAAATTGACTTGGAGGAAGAGGAAACAGACAGTGACCATTAAAGGAAAAACAGTCACTTCTAGAAAAGAGCACACAGGGAATTTATACTTTGTAGCATTCTGCTCCAAAAATTTAACATTAAGAGATCAAATATAAAAATATAAAGTTTAAAAAGTCAGAGGTAGTTTCAATAACAAGATAGAAGCCTGTGGACCATATGTACAACTGAAATGCAAAATAGAGAGTGGGGCTAAAGCCATAGCCTTCTGGATTCTGAGTCTGAGTACAAGGAATTGTGGCTAGGAAGTTGGCCATCTAGACAGAGAAATGGATAAGTGTTTATCACTTTAGTCCAGGAACATGGCAAGGAGACTCCCTGTCCTCAAGTCTCCCCATGTCCAGAGCTTTTAACAAGCTATAGCCCTAGGGTAGCTAGGAGATCAGACACATATTTATCATAAACTGAACTCAGTAGCTCATGGATTGGTGACATTTGCTGTGCTCTCATCAGTGTCCCTTCAGCATAAGAGTCATAGTTTTAGCCTAAGATTCCAGGGGCAAGATTGAGTAAATGACAAAGACAGTATGCATAAAAGATAAACAAATAGGGAGGAGGAAAGAGGCAGCGAGAGAGAGAGAGAGAGAGAGAGAGAGAGAGAGAGAGAAACTGATAATATTTAGCCAGCACACTAAAATTCCCAAACACATGGAGAAATATTGTTGTTGTTGTTGTTGTTAGGTACTATCAAGTCAAGTCCGACTCATAGCGACCCTATGTACAGCAGCTCGAAACACTTGCTAACTCTGTGCCAGGCAAACGATCTTATTTATGTTTAAGCCCATTGTTGCAGACACTGTGTCAATCCATCTGGTGGAGGGTTTTCCTCTTTTGTGTTAACCTGCCACTCTCCCAAACATGATGTCTTTCTCTAGGGATTGATCTCTCCTAACTACATGTCTGAAATATGTAAGATGCAGTCTGGCTATTCTTGCTTCCAAGGAGTACTCTGGTTACACTTCTTCTAGGACAGATTTGTTGGTTCTTTTGGCAGTCCATGGTATATTCAATAGATGTTTCCAGCACCACAACTCAAAAGCATCAATTCTTAACCTGTCTCCCTTGTTCAATGTCCAGCTTTCACAACCATATGATGCCACTGAAAATACCATGGCATGAGTCAGATGTGCCTTCATCTTCAATGTGACATCTTTGCTTTTCAACACTCTAAAGAGATCTTTTGCCACAGCTTTTCCTAGAGCAATGCATCTTTTGATTTCTTGACTGCTGCTTCCATGGATGTTGTTTATAGAGCCAAGCAAAGCAAAATCTTGGACAACCTCAATCTTTTCTTCATTTATTGTGAAGTTGCGTACTAACCTAGTCATAAGGATTTTTGTTGTGTTGATGTTTAGTCGCAACCCATATTGAAGGCTATGATCTTTGATCTTCATCAGTAAATGTTTGAAACCTCTTCACTTTCAGCAAGCAAAGTTGTGTTACCTGCATAATGCAGGTTGTTAATGAGTCTTCCTCCAATCCTAATGCCGCGTTCTTCCTCATAAAGTCCAGCTTCTCAGATTATTTGCTCAGAGTATAAATTGAAGAGATAGGGTGAAAGTATACAGCCCTGATGCACACCTTTCTCAACTTTAAACCATGCAGTGTTTCCTTATTCTGTTTGAACAACTGCCTCCTGGTTCACATACAGATTTCTCATGAGTAAAATTAGGTGCTCTGATATTCCCATTTTCCGAAGTGTTATCCATAATTTATTATGATCCACAGAGTCAAATGTCTTTGCATAGTCAATAAAACATAGATAGACATCTTTCTGATATTCTCCATTTTTGGCTAATATCCACCTGACATCAGCCATGATGTCCCTGGTTCCCCGCCCTCTTCTGAATCCTGCTTGATTTTCCAGTAATTCCCTATCTATATACTGCTACAGTCACTTTTGAATGATCTTTAGTAAAATTTTACTTGCGTGTGATATTAATGATATTATCCGATAGTTTGCACATTCAGTTGGATCCCCTTTTTTGGGAATAGGCACAAATATGGATCTCTCCCACTCAGTTGGCCAAGTAGCTGTTTTCCAAATCTGTTGGCATAAACATGTTAACACCTCCAGTGTTGCATCTGTTTGTTGAAACATCTCTATTGGTATCCCATCAATTCCTAGAAACTTGTGCTTCACCAGTTCTTAGATATAGTGCCAGAAAATGATCCCCCCAGGTTGGAAGGCACACAAAAGACTACTGGGGAAAAGTTGTCTCCCAAAGTAGAGTCTACTGTGATGATGGAAATGGAGTAAAGCCCCAGGGACCTCCATTTGCTGATGTGGCACCACTCAAAATGAGGAGAAACAACTGTAAACATCCATTAATAATTGGAACGTGAATGTATGAAGTATGAATCTAGGAAAATTAGAAATCATTAAAAGAGAAATGGAGCATATAAACATTGACATTCTAGAGATCAGTGAGCTAAAATGGACCGGCATGGGCCATTTTGAGTCAGATAATCATATGGTCTACTATGCTAGGAATGATAAACTAAAGAGAAATAAGATTGCATTCATCATCAAAAAAGATAATTCAAAATATGTCCTGAAATACCATGTTGTGAGTGATAGAATATTATCCATATGTCTACAAGGAAGGCCAGTTAATATGACCATTATTCAAATTTATGCACCCACCACTAAGGCCACAAATGAAGAAAGGGAAGATTTCTACCAGCTTTTGCAATCTGAAAGAGATCAAACATGCATTCAAGACACACTGATAGTCACTGGTGACTGGAATGCACAGGTTGGAAACAAACAAGGAGGTTCAGTAGTTGGAAAATATGGTCTTGGTGACAGAAATGAAGCTGGAGATCACATGATAGAATTTTGTCAGACCAATGACCTTTTCATTGTCAATACATTTTTTCAACAACATAAACAGAGATTGTACACATGGACTTCACCAGATGGAACATACAGGAATCAAATTGACTACATATGTGGAAAAAGATGATGTAAAAGTTCTATACAAAACGTCAAAACAAGACCAGGTGCTGACTGTGGATCAGACCATCAACTTTTCATATGCAAGTTCAAACTGAAGCTGAAAAAAATTAGAACAAGAATACGAGAGCCAAGGTATAACCTTGAGTATATCCCACCTGAGTTCAGAGACCACCTCTAGAATAGGCTTAACTCATTAGACACAAATGATAGGAGACCAGAGGAGTTGTGGCATGACATAAAAGATATCATTCAAGAAGGAAGCAAAAAGTTATTAAAAAGACAAGAAAAAAAGAAAAGACCAAATTACATGTCAAAAGAGACGCTGGACCTTGCCCTTGAATGTCGAGCAGCTGGGGAAATATAATGCTAAGAAAAACAGTCAACAGAATAACCCACTGGAACATAAATCCATCCCATATTAAATCAGTTTTATGAAACAGTGTGACAAAGACTAAACGGGCTATATTTAGAGAACTCAAAGAGACTAATAAAATCACAATTCCCACTTTAAAAGAACAAGAAATTAGGAGACGAGAAAAAATAAAAGGAAATTTAAAATCTCAATTAAAAACCTTATAAATGAAAGATATTATTGAATTGAAATCTCAAATAGACCATGGAATAATGGTGGAATAAACTGTAGAATGGACATTCAATGAGGTAATTCATACATCAAAAAATTATACTGAGAAGTTCACTCTGAATGTATCATATAGAGAACAAAAATATAACTCACAAAGCAGTTAAGAAACAGAGAATAAAATGAGAGATTTATCATAGAATCGGAGATGCCCCAACAGGGAACAGAAGATATAAGAACTAACAACTTTCCAAAATTCCTGCAAAAGTCATCAAATAAGATTGTCCTCTGACAATGATGCAGGAAAAACAAAGAAAAATCCATATCCACCTCTCCTAGAGAATCTTTAGAGCATCAGAATAAAAGGGAGGAAAAAAGCTCAAGAGCTACAGAAAAAAAAAAAAAAAAAAAAAAAAAAAAACGAGATTACCTACAAAGGAACAGCACTTAGAATGACAACAGATTTCTCACCAGCAACATAGAGGACAGGTGATGATGGAGTCCTGTCTAGGAAATGCTGAGAAAACAAAATGTCAAGTTAGAATTATAGACATAGTCTAAGACATTTTTTAAGACTAAGAATCAAATAGAGATATTGTCCATCACAAAAAAGACAAAGAATACATTACCTACACACCTACACATCATCACCAGAAGAGGTACAAAAAGATGTACTATGACAAGAAAAGTGAATCCAGAGGGAAAACGTGAAATATGAAAGTAAAAAATGAAAACCAAATTAAGTCAATAAATTAATTAAACCTAGTAAGCACAAAAATTTATAACATGTTCATATATTTAAAATTTAGTGAAGCTAAACTTTAGACAATAATAATAAGATGGAATACAAAAGATTTATATTTGATAGATGAAAAGTGATGAGTCAAAATCAATTCAAAATGGATCAAAGATCTTAACATAAAACCAAAAACCTTGAAACTGCTAGAGGAAAATGTATGGAAAATTCTCAACATATAGGCACAAGCAAGAATTTTCTTAAAAGGACTTTAATAGCATACAAAATCATAGCAAGAATTGACAAATGGAATTACATGAAATTAAAAGGTTTCTTCACAGTGAAGGATATAATCAATAGAGTAAGAGAGAGCCCCCATAATGGGAGAAAAATTTTGCCAACTATATATGAGAGGCAATTAATATCTAGGATATATAAAGAACTCCAAAAATTAAATACCAAAAACATTCCATCAATCAATGGGCAACTAAATTGAACAGATGATTCTCAAAAGAAGAAATACAAATGGCCAATAAGTGTGTGAAACAAATGTTCAACATCCTTAGCCAGCAAAGAAATACAAGTCAGAACTACACTTAAGATTTCATCTCACACTAGTCAGAATAGCTAGCATCAACAAAACAGACAACAACAAATGCAGACAAGGATGTAGGAGGAAAGAAGCCCTTATACACTGCTGGTGAGACTGTAAATTAGTTACAACTGTTATGGAAATCAGTATGGAGGTTCTTCAGAAAACTAAAAATAGAACTACCATATCATCCAGCTATTGCACTTTTGAGCATATACACAAAGGAATCTAAGTCATTATGCCATAGAGGCACCTGTATTTCTATGTGGTTGCAGCACTGTTCACAATTGCAATGAAATGGAGTCAGTCCAGATGTCTATTAACAGATGAATGAATTTTTAAAATGTAATACATACATGCAATGGAATATTATTCAGCTGTAAAGGAGAATGAAACTATGTCATTTGCAGGAAAATGGATGGAACTGGAAATCATTTTAAGTGAAATAAGCCAGACTCAAAAAGACAAATATGATGTTCTCTCTCACATGCAGAAGCTAGATTTATCTTTAAAAGAAATGTGTGTGTGTCCATATAAGATTAGAAAGCACAAGGGGAGGTATCTGGTGAGGGTAGGAGATTCATGAGAGGGGTGGGAGCAACGTGGAGAGGGTAAGAGGAAGAGAAGAAGCTCAAAGTACATGGTACAACTGTATGAAAATCCCATAAGGAAACTCATTATACTGTATGCTAATAACAGCAGAAAAAGAACAAAGAAAAAGAAAAATACTTGCTAGATCCATATTACAGAGAAAGATAAAATGATTTAATAACTTGATATTCTTTGCAAATATTTAAAGTGATGTGTACATTTTTTAAAAGAGCAGGGGAAAGCTGAAAATGAAAGAGTAGTACTGGAGACTTTATCTTCCAAAACAGCCAAAGAAATATAAGAGCTTGACAGTGGGAATATAGGAAATTTGTCAATCAATGGAAAACACAAAGAGAAAAAGATAAAAGAATCAAGGAAAAAGGACAATATAAAGTCCAAATATACCATCATGAGTACACAGATGAAATTTTCACTAAAACAACAAAGAATACCACATTGCAATTTGCTTTAAATACAACTATTATTGTTGCAAACAAACATAACTAAGGCAAAACACACCAAAAAAACTATAAATAAAGAATAAATCGCTTAGGGAAGCAATTTATCAATATCTAGTAAATTTCAAGGTGACCAAAGTTCTCATTTTTTGACAATAGACCACAGAACAATGTTTTTCAAACTGCATTTTGTGACCCACTCCTGGGTCATAGAATCAATATAGTGAGTCACAACCAGAATATTTTAAGTTGAAAAAGTAGATTATGAAAAGAAATAAATAGGAAAATATAGAACAAAACGGAATACAATCATTTAGGTATCAGAGTATGTATCAGCGTGTGTTTCATGGATATAGGAGTACGGTTTCATGAAACTTTTACTTGCAGGGGGGTGTGTGCATATACATGTAGCGTGCAAATGTTGCAGTGTAAAATGCATGTCCACTGTTTTTTAAAGTGTGAGAAACCCTAGCTTAGAGAAGCTCTTGCAATTATACACAAGGACACATGTACAGGGCTATTCACTCCAGTATTATTCATAATCAGGAAAACTTGGAAACATGTCATCAATAGGATTGTGAATAAATTGAGGTAAATATAAATACAGTGAAATTCTATATAATGAAAAAATTAAAGTTGGTACAGTGCTGCTCCGCACTTTCTGAGAACCCAGGTTCAATCATCAGCACCACAAAAATGGAAGAAGAATATGACAGTCTACTCTCAAAACAACCCCAAAACAATTAGCCATTGAAAATGCTGAGGGGGCGCAGTGGCACACGCCTGTAATCCCCGCAGCTCAGGAGGTAGAGGCAGAAGAATCTCAAGTTTGAGACCAGAGGCAGTCTGCATAACTTAGCTAAACCCTGTCTCAAAAAAGTAAAAAAAAAAAAAAGGGGGGGGTCAGGCTAGAGGCAGCAGCTCAGTGATCTAGTACTTGCAGAGCATGCAAGCGCAAGCGCAAGGCCCTGGGTTCAACCCCCAGTACCGCATAGAAAGAATGAAAGAAAGAAAGAAAGAAAGAAAGAAAGAAAGAAAGAAAGAAAGAAAGAAAGGGAAAAAACGAAAAGAAAGAAAGAAAATGCTATGAGGGGCTCCATGAGTTGGACCCGACTCAATGGCACCTAACAACAATAATAAACCTATGTATGTCAGCATAAATAAATCCCCCAAACAAAATATTGGGTGGATAAAAGCAAGATGCAAGAAGATACACACTATCAGCTTAAATTTGTTCAAAGTTTGAAAGAAACCAATACCTTATATGCTTATGAACACCCACCCTCACAGTATACAGAGTAATGGTATAAAAGAATCTGCAAGGGGTAATAAATATCAAATTCATGAGAGTAATAAAATCTTAGGAATGGGGGTGGGGAGGGCAAGGTAATGAGTCAGGAAGGGCTACAGGAGAGGGTTTAAATAAATCCATAAATTTTTATTTTTCTAAAAAAATGTGGAAGTAAATATGGGAGAAATATTAAGATTTGATAAATCTGGTAGAAAGATGGATGATAATAATTCACTCCTTATACTTTTCTATATATATTTTTATGGCCAAAATAATACAGTTTCAAGATCAGTGATTTTAGTTCCTGAGCTAAATCACAACGTCTGTCATAAGCTTCCACTCTCCCCACCACTCATATTTGGCTTATCAATATTCTGAACATTGACTCACTATCTTACTCTGAAGCAAGAGACATAGCCAATTTCTCCACTTTCTCATAAGGCAAAAGAAAGTTTCATACCCTGAGTTGTGACAAATTTATTTTTACTTCCAGCCAAAGCAGAGTTAGAACTCAGCTCTGTGTGCAAAAAGGCCACTACATTAAATCCAAGTACAACAGAGTTTCCATTGTGCTTCTGATGAGCAAAAGATGAATGTATCACTTTACTCCACCTAATGAACATTTCAATCTCCTAATAAACACCCTAATAAAGAAAAATTGAGACTTAGCTCACTTTTATTATCAGAACTGACACGTCGAAAGGTCTTAATTGGGCTGAAAACAGCTTCCAATAATAATACCCTCCTTAATTGATTCATTAAAGGGGCCCCCACTGAGACAGAAGTGTTGGTTCCAGGAAAAGGAATGAAATAGAGTCCTGATTTCCCACTGAGTGGCGATGATCCCTGTGCCATCATTTCCCTGGGCCACTGAGGAGGATGTTAAGGATATCCAGTGCCTGGAATCATTCTTGTAGTCTCAACGTGGGCACAGAACTGAGACACGCTCTCCACACGCTCACCACTCCTTTGTGGGGCAGCAAAAGGCAGAGATGGAACCTGAAGGAATTCTCCCTTGCTGTAAAGTCAGTCTCCAAATAAGCAACCAGGTGAGGTGATACATTGACAGCAACGGATTGAAGTTTTTTATTACCACACCCCAGCATGGAGGAGCAGGGAGATGAGAAGCGGGTGGGGCAGAAGGAAGACATATGAGAAGATGACAATCATCTCATTGCAGGAAGGGTGCTTTGTTGTTAGCTGCCATTGAGTCGGGTCCAACTCATAGTGGCCCCATGTACAACAGGCAAAATACTACCCGACACCATGCCATGCCCAGCACTGTTGTCAGTGCTTCTCTGTTCTTCATAGGGTTTCCAATGGCTGATTGTTTTGGGAGTGGGCTGCAGGTCCTTCTCCGAAGCCTACAGCACCTGGTTTTCCCAGGCAGTCTCCCATCCAAGTACTAACCAGTTCCGACCCTGCTTAGCTTCTGAGATCTGATGGGATCGGACACCAGAGTGGTAAGGCCATAGGCTTGGAGCATATTATGTAGACAATATTGTTGTTGTTAAGGTGCCATTGAATCAGGTCTGATTCATAGCGACTCAGTGTACAATAGAAAGAAACACTCCCCAACACTGTGCCATGCTTGGCACTATTGTCTGTGCTTCTCTGCTATTCATAGGATTTTCAATGCCTGATTGTTTCGGTATTGCTTTGGGAGTGGACTGCCATGTTCTGCTCCCATTTTTGCAGTGCTAGGGATTAAACCCACAACCTCAGACAGAGCACAGAGCAGCACTCTACCAACTGAGCCAAACTTCAGCCTATAGCCAATATAGTGTAGTCATGGGCATGGGATTTAAAGCTATGTACATCTGGGAAACGGGCCCGTTCTGCCACTTACTATCTCTGACACCTTGGGCAGGTTAACCAACCTATCTAAATCCCAGTTTCCTCAGCTATAAAGTTGGAATCATAAGCTACTAGTCTGCCACAGAGCCAGAGTGAGCCAGGTCTCATCATTCTTTTGCACAAAGCTCTCCCCATTGCATTGCTGCACAGTCCACCCCATCCATTACCTCCCTGACCTCATCTCCTACCCCACTCCCCCAATTCACTCTACAATGTCTCTCACCCCTTCTGTTCCTCAAAAGTACCCAGCATGCTTCCACCTCAGGCCTTTGCACTGCCTGAGCCTTCGCTTCCGGCTCTCTGTACCTGTCACTCCTTGATCTCTGTCAAGTCTTTGATCCAACATCACCTCCCCCATGACTGCCAGATTTGCCCTCTGCTTACTCCAAATACTATGTTCCTCACTCTCCTTTTCTTTATCTATAGCACTTATCACCTTCTAGCATTCTACATAATTCATTTATTGTGTCTACTGTTCAATTTCCCCTATTGTGTTGGTCCCCGACCTAACTGCCTAAAACAATAAACAGCATACGCCATGTGCTTAATTGTTACCTGAAAACCTCAAAATTGTTCTGACAACTAAACCAGATCATGCATGTAAAGTACATATAGAAACATTCAGTCAATATCACCTCCTGTTTCCGTGGTGACTATTATTATGGTGATTATTATTTTCCATCTAACATTGTTGTTGTTTTTAGGTACCATCCAGTCAGTATCCAACTCATAGCTACCCTGCGCACAACAGACAAAACACTATTGTCAGTGCTTCTCTGCTGTTCATAGGGTTTTCAATGGCAGATTGATTTTTGAGAGTGGGTTGCTGGGTCCATCTCCCAAGCCTACAGCACCTGGTGTTCCCAGGTGGTCTCCCATCCAAGTACCGACCCTGCTTAGCTTCCGAGATCTGACGGGATAGGATGCCAGAGGTGTACGGCTGCAGGCCCATCTAACATAAGGGATATTAATTAATAGGGTCATGATTCTTTTAGGGAAGACCTAGATTCAACTAGTCTCCTGACAGCCTATGACATCTTGTTATATATAGACACCACTAGCAGACCCATCCCCACGCCCACTGACTTTGCAATATGTGCAGGGCTAAGAACAGCTACTAGGTGAAGGATGTACATCGAGGTACAAGTAGGAACCATGTAGCTCTCTCTTGTCCCTTTAGGATTGTACTGCATGAAAATTTCAACTCCATAGCACCTGCATGCCAATAGGAGGCTAGGAAGGGTTTTATTTTACACTTAACAAAAGGTGGTTGTTGTTAGGTGCCGTCCATCTAGTCGGTTCCAACTCATAGTGACCCTCATAGGGTTTTCAATGGCTGATTGTTTCAGGATTGCTTTGGAAATGGATTGCCACATCCCTCTTTTGTTTTTGTTTTTGTTTTTGTTTTTGTTTTTGTGGTGCTGGGGATCAAACCAGTGTCCTTAGGGAGGGCAGAGAAGTGCTCTACCAACTCAGCTAAACCCCAGTCCCTAACAAAAGGTAAAGGAGGGAAAAGGCAGAAAGATGTGTGACATGCTGCTAGAGTCCTCAGAAATTAAGCTTATGCCACATTGTCTGAGACACTAGTGTTTCTCTACGGGAAAAGAAGAAAACAGCAACCATCTGCCCACCCCATAACCTCCTAGGCACTAATGAGAGTCCTCCTTTGTCAAACACTGAGGTTCTTCTGTGATAAAGCACTACCCTGGGTAAATAATGAATGGAGCAGACCCATTAACTCAAAGTTCGACCCGTCTTCTGCTTCCTGAATGTGAAGGAAGATGGGAGCAGCCGAGGCAATGAGCCGCTCAGCACTTAGAGCTGTCGCATGCTCTCCACTCCCCTGCTAATAAGCCAGGTGAAGCACACACAGCAGCAAGACACCACATGCAGATTTCTGCTTCTTTCCCAGAGAGCCTAACTCCCTTTGTACGCTGCAAATGGCGCCTGTGCAAGAGAACATGGGTTGATGTGTCTCAGTGCACTGATGGCGCCATCCACGTGGCCAACCATGGGAGCTCAGGAGGCAGGAGAGGACAGTGGTTCAAAACCACAGCATTTGAGCAAAAAAGTGCTGTGTTCAAATCTTGAATCAGTGGATTAACATCTCTGAGACCTCAGCCCAGTTACTTTCTCTCTCTGATTCTCTGAGTCTCAGTTTCCTCACCTGCAAATTACAATGATGATTAAAAAACACCTAACCCATAAAGTCCGTAGAGAAGTAGATGAAATAATACATGAAGTCACTTAGCACTGAGTCTGGAGCACAGTAAGTCATCAATAAATATCACCCCTTTGCAGGGTGCCATCGGATTAATAATAATTAATAAACTTAAATGCCATTGGATTAATAATCCATTTGTTCCACAGCTATCTAGTATATGCCTACTGGTTCCAGGATCTAGTTTAACTGCTAAAGATACAGTAGTGAGCACAGTAGATAAGGCGCCTTGCCCTCATAGAACTTACTGACTAATGAGTAATGCTGTTGTAAAGTGCTGTCAAGTTGGTGTCTGACTCATAGCAACCCCATGTACAACAGACAAATCACTATTGTCAGTGCTTTTCTGCTGTTCATAGGGTTTTCAATGGTGGATTGATTTTTGGGAGTGGGTTTCCAGGTCCGTCTCCCAAGCCTACAGCATTTGGTGTTCCTAGGTGGTCTCCCATCCAAGTACTAACCAGGCCCAACCCTGCTTAGCTTCTGAGATCTGATGGGATAGGATGCCACAGGGCTATGACTGCAAGCAATGGGTAATAATGATTCATATATAATTATAAGCAGTGCTTACTATGTGCCAGGCAATGCTATATGTGTGTGCTTATGTTAACTTATTTAATGCTTATAACCCCCCATGAAGTACATTGTTTTTATTATTTCCATATGACAGAAGCAGCAACTGAGGCACAGTTAAGTAAACAGCCCAAGGTCATGAAGCTGTGAAGCATCAAAACCAGAGTTTGGATTCAATTAGACAGATGCCTAAGTCCATTCTCTTGAGCACTATATATATACACACACATATACATACACATACATACACACACACACACACACACACACACACACAGCCATCTTGCGTTACTAGACTGAGTTCTTTGTAGGTAGAAAATTCACCATTTTCATTTGTGTACCATAAATAAAATGCCTGGCTTGTGAAGCTGTTCAATAAATGCTTATTGGAGGAATGAAGCATAGATTTTTCTTTAAGGCACTAGAACCACTCTCTTTGCCAGTCTCATGACACCTCTCTTTATATAAACCCTGAATATAGAATGAAAATATACTATTCTTCTTATGCATAGAGAATATAATTGATCTTCTGTAGGTTATTAGATGTAAGGCTGACTTTCCAGAAATGGTGATGAATTTTCCTTGAACCACCTACACCCTACTCTGTTCTCTTTAACCCAGATGACGTGCATTTAAGGAGGGTCTGGCAGACATTGACTATATTTTAAAAGTCTAGAATACGTGATGCTAAACAGAAAAAAAAATACACAATACTCCTGCTTTTTTTTTTTTTTTTTTTTTAAGAAACCAATGAAACACGCCAACCACACTCAACAAATCTCACTCAAGGCCTGAGTTCTCCAACTCAAACATTGCTAACTCTTTATTATTCTCAAGGCTATTTATACACAAACTACTTGAAGTCGAATTGGGCCACAATTGAAAAAGACTGTGACAGAGGCCACTATTACGTTGAGGAAGATGAAGACAGAAGAAAGAAGTGTTCCATCCCTAGCCATTAGGAAAATGCAAATCAAAACAACACTGAGATTTCACCTTACACCAGTAAGAATGGCCAAGATCAATAAAACAAACAACAACAAATGCTGGCGAGGTTGCGGGGAAAAGGGATCACTTTTACATTGTTGGTGGAGCTGCAAATTGGTGCAACCACTAGGGAAATCAATATGGAGGTACCTCAAAAAACTAAAAATAGATCTACCATATGACCCAGCTATAATACTATTGGGAATTTACCCAAAGGGAGATGGGTCATCATACCACAGAGACACCTGCATCTCCATGTTCAATGCAGCGCTTTTCACAATAGCAAAGATATGGAATCAACCAAAGTGCCCTTCAACAGAAGAATGGATAAAAAATCTATGGTGTATATATACACAATGGAATACTATTCAGCAATCAAGAAAAATGAAATAGGGTCATTCGCAGCAAAATGGATGGAATTAGAGAAAATTATTTTAAGTGAACGAACACAAGCTCAGAAAGAGAAACAACACATGTTCTCACTCATATGAGAGAGCTGACTCAAAATTACTAGAAGGAAAAATGAATCAAAATGAATCACATTATGATGTACATTAAAAATTTCTAATAAAAAGAAAAAAGAAAAAAAAAAAAAGAAAGAAGTGTTCCCTGGAGTTCTAAGATTGACAGCTTGGTAGCTAGCTGTTTTGGACTCAATATGGCTAGTGCTTGCTCCATAATAATAATTATTATTCATACTGTATTAAGTGTGTTTTAATTATTATTTGTATATTTAAATATATATTATATTATTGTTGTTAGGTGCCATTGAGTTGGGTCTGACTCATAGTGATCCTATGTACAACAGAATGAAACACTCCCCGACTCTGTGTCAGGCACACAACCTTATTTATGTTTAAGTCTTCCAACCTGGGGGCTCATTTTCCAGTATTATATCTGTTGGGTCTGTAGCTATAGCACCCTGGCATCTGATCCCACCTAATCTTAGAAGCTAAGCAAGGTCAGCCTGGTTAGTCCTTGGTCATAGCATGTTGAGAAGAACAAATCGAAATACCAGATGCTTTTTCTCTTCTGTCTCTTTGACATCAATATCTTCAAGACAAACCCTACCATGATCATTTGCATTCTTGCTCATCAAAAAATCCATTCCTTCCTCCCAGATCACTATATACTTCCCTGCATCACTGATGCTAGGGTTGGCCATGTAATCTGCTTTGTCCAATGGAATGTTGGTGGACATGAAGCAAGCAGAAGCTTTCAATGTGTTGTGTGAATCAACTGGACCAGTACTGCAGCCATATACTCTAAGAGCTTACCCCCCAAGTAGCAGCTCTCATTTCAGCCTGGGCTGAAAGTAAACAAATACTGAGCAGACCCGGGGCCAAAGCATAGCCTGAATCCTATCTAGCCATTGTATAACCGAAAACAGGGCCATTTGTTGAATCCAGCCTAGATCCACTGAACAGCATTCCCCCAGCAGATCTGGGAGTGTGCACATAAGTACTTCTTGTTCTAAGTCACTTCATTTGGGGCTGGTTTATTATGCAGCATTATTGAAGCAATCACTGGTTAACACAGAAATTGGTATCCAAAGTGGGGTACTGCCATAATGAAAAACTAAAATATGTACCTGTGGTTTGAGGAGTAGGCAGCAGATGGTGAGAAAACTAATGGAAGCCTGGAAACATGCCATCCCATGTTATTTTAAGAAGTTCTTGGCAAAACTCATCTGTAATGATTTGGAAGACAGTAAATATGCCTAATGAACTTGAAGCATTGGACAAGAAAGTGTCAAGGCAGAATATCGATTGTGTAATCTAGTTGTTACTAGCTGAATAGGGTATTACAAGACAAAGTAGAGTTTAAAAAAGAACTGACCAATTTGCAAGCAGAATCGAGAGTGAATGCAGAAAGCTCAAAATTCCAAGACAGTGCATGTCTGAAAAGTGAAACTATTTTTCATGTTACCATTTGATCAGTTTCAGGACAAAGACTAAATCAAGAGTGTGGTTGTCACAGCCTTTGTTAAAGTTCTAAAAGAACTGAAGTACTACCTACTCATTCTTTCCAGCTGAACAAAGTGTTCTTAACAGTACAAGGCATGATCCTACAGAGGTCTGATATACCCAAAGTAGCCACAATGAAGTCTTAAGAGAGGGAAATGTCTCAAAATGCATCATAGATGTAACTTTTGGCACATGGAATTGACTGAAATCAAATCCTTTTGAAGTACCTCTGTTAGTCAAATGCCATCAACCTGAGAGAGTAGCTTTTGCAATATAAAAAGATCTCTGGCCCCCAAATTTCTAAAAGCAGAAAGCAGGCTTTCAAGTTGCTGAGCCAGAAAGAAAAGCTCATCTGCCTAAGTTCTTTTCAGAGGTGGTGATGCATGATGGATAATGGTGAGGGAAGGACTTCCTGGAGGTTGAAACCAAACAATACAGAGAACAGTGGAATGGGAGTCAACATCAGGAGCAGAATAAGGACCTGACTCAGAGGTCAGTATAATATGGCCCAAGGCTACCTGATTTAGTAAATAAAGTTATGCCAGAATAGACACACTCATACATTTATGCATGGTTCATGCTGCTTTTGTTGAAAATTTGCAACAAGTACTATGTGGCCTGAAAAATCCTAAAATATTAATTATCTGACCCCTTACAGTTGCCAGTTAGTAAAAGAATCTTCTGTATGGGCAGAATTAAGAGAGCTGGCTCCATATGCACAGCAGGATTTCAGAACTGCTGTAGACCAGTGACTGCAATGTGCCTACCATTCCTCCCTTCTTCAAATGGGAATGTTGGTGGCAGTTATTCTGCCTCTGCTCAACAATACATGTTGGGAAATTAAAAAGCAAACACCTTGTCTCATTAGTTCATAGTTAGCTTAGTCAATAAGGACCATGTCAAGGTTTAGGGCAATATCAAGATCCTAGTCTTCAAGCTTGATGTGGATTGAATGAGATATGTATAGGTACTGGAGTGGGAGTAAATATATCTTGCATAAGAACAGTGAGTAACAGGCCAGATTATGATGGTTTGTATTATTATTGACTTCCCTTCTGTTCCTGTTGGGGGAAGTAGATCTTTCCTAATGACATAAGATTGGCCAGGTGATTTGCTTTGGCCACAGGAATCTCTCCAGGCATGGCAGTAACAGGGGCTTTAAATGTGCTTATGTGGTTCATCTTAGAGCTTGTGTTCCTGTGATCTGCCATGGAAAGAGCATCCCTTCAATCTGGTCCTCAGAATAAACACATATGGAGCAGACCTGAACCAAAGATGCAGGCTTAGACCAAATCCAGTGAGTCTAAAGCCTGAACTAGAGCCTCCCAGGTAAGCCCAAACTAGATGATCTAACCATAGTCAATCTACAGACTCATCAGTGAGACCACAGACCCTTGTGAGCCACTGAGGTCGGAGATGGTTTGTTACATAGCATTATTGCAATAATTGTTGTTGTTGTTGTTGTTTTTAGGTGCTGTCAAGTCAGTGTCTGACTCAATGACCCTATATACAACAGGTGATATGCTATTGTCAGTGCTTCTCTGCTATTCATAGGGGTTTCAATGGCTGATTGTTTTTGGGAATGGGCTGCTGGTCCTTCTCCCAAGCCTACAGCACCTGGTGTTTCTACATGTTCTCCCACCCAAGAACTAACCAGGCCCAACCCTGCTTAGCTTCCAAGATCTGATGGGATCACATGCCACAGTGGTATGACTGCAGGCATTGCAATAATAGCTGCTTGATATATAAGGCTTCCAGAAAATGAGAAGGATTCTGCACTCTAGTAGACTTGATTGTAGTTTATAAATCAAAAGACCTCCATTCAAGTCTCAATTCTGCTACTTATCTGTTATTTAGAGAAAATCACTATATCTTTCTAAGTCTCAGATTTTTAATCATAAAATAAGAATAATAAGAACCTAAATGAGAAGGTCATGGTAAGACTAAATAAAATCATATATTGAGATATGTTCAATAAAAAGAACAAAGTATACAAATACAAGATATTTTCATTACTATGGTTCTATTTACAATAAGCTGCCTGATTTTATTTTTAATTGATGGTAGAGAGACACTTATGTCATTTCTGTCCTCTGACCACCAAATATGCCATGATAGGTCTTGAAAGACAAATAGCTGTAAGCTGTTAGCCTTGTAACATTTTAATCACTCTTTCTTGATCTTGTTTATTGGATTCCTGATTTTTCTCCAATGAACATGTGTTAATTCTATAACGAAAAGGCAATGCAATATAAAGGTTATTCTTTTGCAAATTGGCTCTGCTAGTCAGGCCTTGACTAGGGAGTCCTCCTCCCACGTCAGTTCTCTCATTTCCAGGGTGGAGAGCGCAGTAATGCTAACCATAGCAACCCAACTGCCAGACACAAAGAAAGTTCTCGTGTTGTTCCCTCACTGCAGAGTAATGAAAAAAATCAGCATGTTCCTTGCTCTGCACCAACCAAAACTCCCTTAAAACCCAACCAATTGACTAGATTTCCAACAAAGAAGGAACCTCCATCAGGAATTTTCATTTAGAGCTCTGCCTACTGAATTGTTTTTCATGGGCTCCAGTGAGCCAATCAATCAGACTCAGCGCTGCTACAAGCCAATTATTTTACGTTCACGTGAAAAACATTTTTTCTTTCTCTGAAATACCAAAGAGAAGAGCATATGTTTCCTAGAAAGGGCTCTAAATTTTCTCTCTGGACTGAAGAGTGGGAGCAGTGTGGGCCCAGAAACTGTCCACAGGGTAGAGGAAAGATCGAGTTGGTAATCCTGATGAGATCCACTTGCTCCACAGAGGCAGCCAACACAGGTTTCTGTAGAAGACTATTAAGAAATAAATCTACCCCCATAATTCCTCTCAATCCTCCAGCCAAAGCAGCAGAACACACCAGCAACCTCTCAGCTTGCTCTCTATCAGAGTAGCCACACCGGACAAGAATGCATGACGTGGAATGATTGATCAGACTTCCTCTCTGACACACTGGGATTGCTGAATACTGGATCTACGTGGTGCGTGTCATTTCGTCTGCTCGATAAATATTTACTGAATGAGTGGCTGTGCGATCTTAAGTAATACATCCCCACCCACTGACATCAGCAGGCCAGGACAGAAGGCCTGTGGGAGGAAGCACACCAAGTGAAGGGGCAGGAGCCCTGTCTCCTCGCAGAGGCTGCTGTCGGCCATGGGCTGAGTGGCTGTGGGCAGCTGTCTATGTGGTGTGTGCTCAGCTGGAAGAGGAAGAAGTGGGTGGATGATCAGTGAGTTTGCTTTCAGTCTGAAGACTCATCATTGTAGCCATGGAGAATTTTCACCGGCGTATTGCAGACACTGTGTTCACAGCTCTGCGGGCCTCATCCCACGGGATCCTCAAAATGCTGGGATAAGCCCCACTTATGTAAAGGAAGGCCTGGAAAGTTAAGTAACTTTCCCAGGGACACATAGTGGTATACTGAGGTTTAGTTCCCAAGACTGATTGATTTAAGACACCCCAATTCTCAATCACTGAGCCCTACAGATTGCTTTTCCACAGCCACAACTTGAGCTATTGGGTGCCCTTTGGGGCCATCACTCCTCCTCCTGAACAGTTTCATTTTCTGTGTGGCTAAAGTTTTAGAAAATTTCTAACAACACCTTTGGGGGAGCCACTGGTTTCCTCAGGGTCCCAGGGTGGGCCTGAGGCCATAAACCACTTGTCAAATTGCAAGGAATCCCAGAAAAGGGAGAAAAAGGAAGGTGTTGCCAAGGGTGCCAGCTGGTCTCAGAAACATGGAAGTTCGAGCCACATTTGAGCCACATTTGAGAAGCCATCTAAGAAGGCAAGAAAAAGCAAATAAATATTTTGTTCAAGGAGCTTGGGGAAAACCAGAAAGACTTTGATCATATTCTGGATCCACTGGACCGAGGCTTACATTCATTCTCCCCCAAAGGGAAAGACTTACTCACCAAGAGGCCATAGAGCCACAGTTTAGACCTTGGTACCTCACACAAGGGCCTCCACATACCCAAAAGGTGACCGAGATCAATGGCACTGATGGAAGAATTTGAGATCGAGTAAAAAAAGATCATTTTTAAAAAAATAGCTGACATGTTTTAAAAGGAGGCAGAAAAATCAAGTAAAGCTCTAAACTTCTTTTAAAGTTGTACCTGGGTTTTTTTTGAAGTGATAAAATAAAGGACAGTGAAAGCAAATGCTGAACAATAAATGGACAATGCCCAAAGGTTGCAGGTGAAAATACATGCCCCCTAAGACAAAGGGGGCTGGGATTTAGCTCAGTTGGTAGAGCACTGCTCTGCAGTATCTGAGGTCCTGGGTTGGATTCCCAGCACTGCAAAAATGGGAGAAGGATGTGGCAATCCACTCCCAAGGCAATCTTGAAACAATCAGCCATTGAAAACCAATAATGGTCACTATGAGGCAGAAACAACTTGATGGCCCCTAACAACAACAACAACTAGTGAAAGGGAGAAGGATCTGGCAACCCATTCCCAAAAAACAATCAGCCATTGAAAACCCTACAAATAGCAGAGAAGCACTAACAATACTGTTTCACCTGTTGTACTAGGGTCTCTACTCAGTGGCACCTAACAATAACAACCACGTAAGAAAAAAGGTGAAGAAAATACAGCTCATGTTTAGGAAGCAAAAGATACTGAGGAACTGGCAGGAGATAGTAGGATTAACTGTATGCAAGTACAAGGCCTGCTGTTTCCTCAACCAAATGACCTTAAACCTAAGGACGGAAAAGAATAAAGGGGATTTGGAAGAAAGTGAGTGGTTTTTAATTGTCTCAAAGAGAGATCTGCAAGTATAAATCCAGGAGTTCTTTGGGGAGTGTGTGTGTGTGTGTGTGTGTGTGTGTGTGTGTGTGTGTGTGTATTTCTGAAAGGGGACAAAGGAGGGAAAGAGAAAAATTTTCTTGGTGACAGAAAAATAGAAATCCATGGCCCTCTTCTCCCAGCAAGAGGAAGACCATTACATCGCATAACAAATGAACACAGTGAGCCTTCCTGTTTGTATTGGGCAAATGATCTTCCAGATATGCCTAAATCCAAACCACACAACAGGAGTTAGGCCAGAGAAAGGCAGTTTGCTCTGAGGCAAAATGGGTTTTTTCATGCTTAAATTACCCATTCCCTCCCTGACCCTCCTCATTTTGCAATGCTGAATTACCAGAGAGTGGGCATTATGCAAAAACAGGCAGGTAGAGGTTTGGATTTAGAGGAAGAGCAAAGCCATCTGCATTCCTCTGCCTTTCCAGAGCTCTGCTTCCTGCTGTTCTGGCTCCATCTCAGATGGGTCCCCAGGACATCCTGCCAGCCCACCTCTGTCCTGAGCTGAACTGAAGTATTTTAGGGTGAGACAGCTTATGCCTTCCCTAAACCTAGCCAACATGTGTGGACTGCTCAGTGCCAGGACACCATGATAGGGACAAGGAGTGTAGATAAGCCAGACATGTGGTAAGGCCATTTTCAATTAGTTCCTCAGCTGTTTCTAAAACAGCTGCCTCCTGCCTCCCCATCTCTGAAGATCAGGTCTATCTGACACTCCAAAGTGTAAATGGTCTGTAACAGAAATATGAAAACTGAAAACTACATCAACTGTGAGGGAAAAGGCAGGGGCTCCAGAAAGCCTCGCCTCTTTTCCTCTGTCTTACGGTTATACCTCAGGACTTTTGAAAATCTGGGAGAGTTGAGGGAGGAACAGAAACTGAGATGGGAGGAGAGGAGAGCAGGAAGGAAGAGAGAAGGGAGGAAGGATGGACAGGAGGGAAGAAAGAGGAGACAGGAAGACAGGTACCCTGCGGGGCTGATACAATTTCCCAATTTGACTGGCAATTCATTTACTTTGAGCACAGTGACATTGCCACCTAGTGGCTGAAACGTGTTTACCTGCACTTGGACACCAACAGGAAAGACAAGTAAACTCCTGGAGGTGTTTTGGAAAGGGGGAAGTACAGGAGGCAGGTGGTGTATACTATCCAGACCCTTGGCATCTAACCACTTCAAAGTGGCTAATATCTATTAGACACCTACTGTGTTCCAGGGACTGGGCAAAGTGCTAAGAGAACACACAGAGACAGGGCTATAATTCCTCTGCTCAAGGATCTCAGTCTAGGGAGGAGACAGACACAGATGTAAGTAACAGTCTGTAAGAATTACCGTCAATGCACAAAAGCCTTGTGCACACAGCGCAGGTGAGGGAGACATTAATTCTGACTATAACCTTTGTGGGGGGAGGGCAGTGTGACCTAGACAGGATTCAGGGAAGTGACAGAATTGAGCTGAGGCACTGGAGAGCTAGATACTCGAGAGGAAATTCCAGGTTGGGGTTAACACCAGACAAGGCACAAAGTCTAGGAAGGATACCATGAATGGTCAGCATGGCTGGATTACAAGGAATGTGGATTTTACCTTCAAGAAAAGAAATGATAAAGGGCCAAGAAGAGTAGGTTGGGCCAAATTGTAGATGGCTTCAAATATGAGGCTGAAGGGCTTTTTTTTAAGTTGCACATGGACAGGGTTGGTAACTGTTTTATTCATTCCGGGATGCCCAGCACCTAGCAGAGTGGTTAGCACATAGTAGTTGCTCAGTTTTCACCTGTGCCACGAGTGACTATGACGTGAAGCCCATGAAAGTTTGGGAGAAAGGGAATATGTGTGTTAGATTTATGGTTCCAAAAATGTAACTGTAGACAATCTGTAGGAATAGAATAGGGTTATATAGGTACCATTAGAAACTTACTGCCATACCCTAGTTGATATGGATCAGAACAAAGGCACAATCCTGAGGATGGAAAGGCTTGAGTGGCACCAGGTACCAGGTAGTGCATGCCTATAATCCCAGCAACAGAAGCAGGAGGATCACAAGTTCAAGACCAGAGGCAGTCTGTGTAATTTAGCGAGACCCTGTCTCAAGTAAAAAAAAAAAAAAA